>JARHVA010001203.1:3365000-3747976 GCA_037957365.1 Torreya grandis
GAAGGGGCCATGATGGAATCATTAGGGAACTCAAGAGAAGGAGGAGGGTTTTTTGTTAAAGGTGATTTAGCTAATTGGTCAATAATGAATTTCCCCCTAATTGACTTATGATGGAGGAACTAAGATCAAAATCTGATAAGAGCATGATCCACTTGGCCATATATTGGTTTTGGTATGGTTTAGAGTGCATATACTTGAGTGGTTTGGTGTTCGTTATGACATAGGTTTTATGGTTGATAAGGTAGTGGTGGAGTTTGGTGTCCATGAAGACTAAGGTTAAGTAAAGCTTCTTGATATGGGTATACTAAGTCTCATATTCTACAAGTGTGTGACTAATGTAGTATATGGCTTGCTCTCTATGTTGTTCATCTTGGTGAGCTAGCATTTCCCCTAAGGAATGGTTGGTGGTAGAGATATATAGGTAGAAAGGATAGTTATCCTTGGGAGGGGTGAGGATATGTGGTGATAAAAGGTACTCTTTGAGTTAATAAAAGGCCTTTTGGAAATCATTATTCCACTTGAAAGACACATCATTCTTTAGGAGGTGGTGGAATGGTTGGCATTGATACGAAATCTAAGAAATGAAATGATGAATGGACTAAAGCTTTCCTTGTAGGGTAGAATTTGGTTGAGGTTGGTTGGAGGAAGAATGTCTAGAATGGATTTGATTTTGGTGGGATTGACTTTGATTCTATGAAGGGAGATAATGAATCCAAGAATCTTTCTTGACAAGACCCTAGAGATGCCTTTCTTGGGGTTAAGATGAACATGATAGTGGATGATGCATTTAAAGATTATCTAAATAATAGTTGAATGATATTTTCATAGTTTGGATTTCTTGAGAAGGTCATCCACATAGTCCTCTATAATCTTATGGATGAGGTCATGGAAGATATAAGTCATGACATGTTGGTAGGTTGCACCAGCATTTTAACCTAAAAGGCATGACTCTATATCAAAAGGTTCCCTAAGGGGTGGTAAAGGTAGTTTTGTGTTGATATTTAGGGTAAATCAAGATCTAATTATAACCTAAGAACCTATCCATGAGAGATAACATCTTGTGGTTGGTTGTAAAGATCCATAATCTGGTCGATGCTCGGTAGAGGGAAGTCATCTTTGTTGTAGGTGAAGTTGAGGTCATAAAAGTTTACATAAATCTGTAGTCCCCCGATGGCTTTGGTGATAAGTACAAAATTTGAGACCCATTATGGGTAGTCAATAAATTGAATAAAGTTGGTTGATATAAGATGTTGAATCTCTTCTTTAACAAGAAGGGCTACACAAGGGTGCATGTGTCAGAGCTTTTGTTTGATAGTTTTGGTGTCATGATGAGTGACTATGTTATGGGTAGCAATGGTGGGGTTTATATCAGAAATTTCACTATAAGACCAAGCAAATGCTATGTTTTGGTCTTGGAGGAAAGATGGGAAATCTTGAATTTCTTCATTATTCAATGATTGGCCTAGTTTGACAATGCAGGGTTGTCTAGAGTGCCCAAGTTTATATCCATGATGGATTCATTCAACATTGTAGAATACTTGGGAGGAAGGGATTTGTGGATTTATGAATCCAAGGCACCAAGATAGGTGAGAATGGAATCATCATCCTGAAATTGAACATTGTTAATGTTAGGAGAGTCTTCTCCTATCATCTTAGGATGGGTCAAAGGGATGGTTACTATTTCCCCCTCCTTCTGATAAGTTAGGGGACTGAGGCTGATTTTGTTGATGAAAAAAATGGGTGGGATGATGTCATCATTCTCACATGGAAGTGGAGGTGAGGTCGGTGAGGAAAGGATATCCTCCTCAAAAATAGTAGTGGTAGGTTTTTTGGCTTTCTTATTATTATGAAAGATAAAACCAAGTTCATGATTCTCATGTGGCTTCTTGGTTTTGATGGTCACCAATTCATGTGGGCCATGTTCATATGGCCCAAGACTAAATCCTTTTAGCACACCAATAGAGGTATGTCTTGGTGAAGTTTAATTTATCTAGGCAAGATTAACCAACGGTGAATGGTCAAGGTGGCAGAGAGATGGTAGGAGCATCGAGGGATTTGTTGATTCCCCCATAGACAAAATGGTTTTGATGGTAGGGAGGTCCAAAGAAAATAATATTTCTGACATTGGGGTCATATCCTAGTTGGTTGGTAAGTTGCCCATACTCATGAGGAGTAGGGAAAGTGTCAAGTGCTAAAAGGCAGTACTCTCCCAGTGAAAGATTACGGATTGTGGATTCTAAAGGGTCTATGGTAAGGATTTGGTGCAAAGGTATAGAGGAATTAGTTGATGCATCATTGGTGGAAGGGGATATGATATCCACTTCAGTAGTTGGAGGTTGAGTTTTAGCAATTAAGGGTGTGTTGGATGGAGGTATGATAACATCATTGGGGTGATAGGTCATGTTAAATTTTGAGAAAGGACTCGGGTCAACTTAGATGTTGATGACTTGGCATTCATGCTCAAACTTAATATAGTGGTGGAGGGTAAAGGGAATGTAACCGATGGAGTGAATCCAAGGTCATCCCAAAATACATTTTATTATAACTTATCTTTTTAAAACATAAAAAAGTTTAGGGAGTGTGCAAGGTCATAAATGGATATGAAGGACAATAGTTCCCAAGGTAGTGGCCATGGTACCATTAAAGGATCGAAGGATGGCCAAATATTTATACATGAAATTGTCTATCAAGTTGAGTTGGTTGTAGGCATGAGAAGAGATGATGTTGATGCTATCTCCCCCATCAATCATGACCCATTTGATGTGGGTTTGGTTGATTTAAGTAGTGATAAAAAGAGGAGAATATGGGTCCTTGGTGTGGATTGAAGGTATTTTCAAATCCTTGAAGGTAATAAGGTTGGAAATTTGAAGGGCACCAACAAAGGCTGTAAGAGGTTGGGGGTCCTCAAGTTAGACGTCAATGGATTACAAAGCCTTTATTAATGCTTGGTAGGGATGGGGAGAGGTAGAGATCAACTTATACAAGCTCATCTTCACTGGGGTCTATTGAAGTTACTTGAGGATAAATCTGTTGATGGATTTTGAGGAGTTAGATTGGGAGGCACCTAAGATAGACACGTTGGGTTTGGTCAAAGATGGAGATTGTTGGGTGTAGGTTGGTTGGGAGTTTGAGAAGGGGTGTGTCCAAGGAATGGACACCTTAGCCTTCCCTTTATCCTTCCATTGTGCTCTTGTGACCACATTGATAGTATGGATAAAATAAGAGGTTGAGATGGAGGATTGGTCAAATTCATCTTCACTCTAAGGTGACAGTGGAGGTGTAGGTGATTTTTGGGTGAGTATAGTGGGTGATTGGATTGGTATGGGGCCATAGGAGGTTCATCTATTAATAGATCATCCTTTTCATAAACTTGGAGGATGATGGTTTGGAGAGATTTGAAAGTCTCCATCTCATAGCTAGGTATCCTATGATAAGAACACATGTGGTGGCCATTTTACTAGATCGGTTTAGAAGCTAGAGGGTCAAAGGGTCTGATGGGAGATATGGTTAAATAAGAGGTTTGTAATAACTTATGGAAAATGGTTGAATGGGACTCAGCTAAAGGTAGTAGAGGTGTGGTGGTCTTTTTTTTGGTAGTTGAGGTAGGAGGTTTCTTAGAAATAGGTTTGGTGGTATTTTATTGTGTAGGGTTATGCGTTTGGTCGATGGCTTCAATTTAGGTAAGGAGGTTGATAATCTAGAGGTGTAATATCACAAGGTAGGTAGCTTAGGTATTATTGGTATGGTGAAAAGAGATGCATTAGAGAATAACTATAAAGGTGTCACCAAAAGAGGTGGTTGGGTTTTGGTAGAGGCAACTGACTTCCTGTTCAAGGTAGAGGGATGAGGCCCCAAAATGGAGGGCAAGGTTGAGGGAGGAAAAATTTAGGCCTTATAGCCTTTGTGTGGTTTTTCCTCTTTCGTTGCTTCAGTTTGGCATTTGGTTGGTGGGTTTGAAGAGGTTAGGTTTAATTTCACATATGGGTGACTAAGGCTTGGTGTAGTGAGGATGCCAAGGTTCTTGAAGGGCTTGGTTGGCTTGGTTCGAGAGGGTGATTTGGTTGCTTGGGGTTTAGGTGTCTTGGGTGGTTTAGGTTTTTTTGGATTGGTAAGAGTTGTAATGGGTGTGGTTAATAAGGTAGAAGTTTGGATAGTGAAAGTGGTGGTTTGGTATATGAAAGGCATGCTTCAAGGTTTTGGTTTAGTGATATAAGGTAGACCTAATTACTTCTAGAAGGTTACTGGATCCATGTCAGGGTTAGAGATAAAATCTTATTTTTGCACTAGCCTAGAGAATGGTTTTTAGATTGTCTAATTCTTTGATTGGTATACTTAAAATATAAGCCTCTAGGTGGAGACATAGGTATGGTAACCTCATCCTCTTCCTCAATCAAGGGATGTAGGGTTGAAATAGGTGGTCCCCCTATGGGAGGATTATACATTGGGGTTTCTTCCTCAGGAATGATCTCCAAAGGGGGATTGGTTGACTTGGTAGGTAAAGGTGAGGGTGAGGCGGTGATGGTTGGTTATTTTAGTATATCAATTAAAAGGGGGATTAGTGGCCTCATAACCTCAATAAGTGGAGGGAGAGAAGATGGTGTTTCCTCATCTTTGGTATCAAAAGGAAGGGAAGGTAACTCCACTACCTTGATAAGTGGAGAGGGTGAGAGATAAATGAGTTGCCCAATATGCTCTTTAGTAATGATTGTGTCAAGGATCATGTTAACTATATGGGTATCATGAGAGCAATCAACGTTATTGATCTTATTCTTGGTAGGAGCCTACTTTAGGAAGGGTTGCCTAAATATATCAAGGGCTTAATTTTATGGTGCATTGGGTTTATCCAATGTTAGCGCCCCCTTGTCAATGAGGGATTGGACAAGGATCTTGAAAGTGTTGCACCTATTGACATCATGTCCTATCACTCAATGGAAGGCACATATATCATTCTTGTTCTACCAACTAGGTGTGGTACAAGAGGAATTATATTTTTGGGTGGATTAATAGGAGGAAGTTTAAATTTTCTAAGATGGAAGCATAGGATTCTCCCAGTGGACTGAATTACTTTTGGTTGTTCTAGGTTTGGTTCCTCAGGTTTTATTTTGAGGAACTAGAGGAATCGGACTGGTTAATAGAAGGTGGAGGAGCAGCTTTAAGGATAAATACATTCATGGTTCCCTTGCTTTTGGTGTTGGTATTTGGATGGTTACTTGACTTAGAGGAAGAAGACTCATTGGTTTTATAGGTTGAGTTCTTGTTTTTGAGTTTTAGTTGTCCTTCATCAATGGCTCAATTCTCTAATGTACACACCATGGTAAAAGCTTCATCAAAGGTTAAGAAGCTTTGGACATGTAGTGTAGAGGAGATATGCTTGGCACATGCCAAAGCAAAGAGCTCTATGAGTTTGGATTGAGGTAAGGAAAAGAAAAGATGGTTAATTAGACTCCTCCAATGAACCAAAAAATTGGTAATGGACTCATCCTCAAACTACCAAATAGAGTAGATGTTGATGATAGAAACTTTCTTAGAGATATTGATCAAAAAGTGGTCCAAGAAGGTTAGAGATATTGATCAAAAAGTGGTCCAAGAAGGTTTGAGCCAGTTGGGTAAAAGAGAAGATGGAATGCTTGGGTAAGGTACTATACCAATCTAAGGTTGAGCTAACTAGAGACATGGGGAAGGTGGAGAGAATAAATTCATCATCATAGGTTATAAGATAGCAAGCATGCCTAAATGACCTAAGGTGTTGTTGGGGATCCTCTTGACTTTGAAATTTAGAGAACTTGTGGAGTTCCCATTGGGGGGATATGGCCTGATAGGTATAGATGGATGGATGGGCTCATTATAGATTTGGTCATATGGCAAGATGTTGTGAACACCTAAAATGGATGACTCTGAAGTGGTCATCTTGTCCATAAGCATATTCATTAATTTGGCTTGAGGTTGAAAACCTAAAAGGTTGTAAGATGCATATGGTTACGATAGTTGGGAGACATGTTGGTAGTGGGTGAAAGGTTGGGAGGCTACCACATATGGGTAAATGGATGTCAAAGGTTGGGTAGAGGATACATAAGGATAGTTAGAGGTAGGTGGTTGGGTAGCAAGTACATTCCCTTGTAGGCTAGGGATGTGGTAAAGGTTGGTCCAAGGGGTGTTTGTTGGATAGGGGTGGTAGTTGGGTTGGTGACCAATGGAAGGGTGGTGACCCTCATGCTAATCAGTGGCAAGGTAGAGGGTATGGAAACCAAAAGGAATTATAGTAGTGTAGTGTTTGATGGATTGTAGGTAGTTGAAGTAAGGTTGATAGTGCTAGAGGTAGGCACTCCTATTGCAAAGGAGTAGTTGGTAGGAGTAGAAGGTATAAGGGTAGTGGTAGTTTGATTTGGTTGGTTTTCAATGGTAGTCTCAAAGGGGTTGTTGGTTGATGAGGAAGCTTGGGTAGTCAATGGTTGGGTAGTAATTGTGATAATGGAGGTACTCCCCATGAGATGGGGAGGCATGCCATAAGGTGGATCTATAGATGGATCCAAAGTTGAGATATGGTAAGATGTGGTTGTAAGATAATGTTGCAAGGCCACAGGATTGTTATCTAAGAAAGAGGTAAAATTTGTATCCCCTTAAGGAACCTCTTGAGGGAAAGTAGGACTTCTTGAGGGGTGAGGAGAGTCTATTGGTTAGGAAATGTAATCCATGGATGAAAAGGTGGAAGAGGTAGGTTGGCTTGGTGATGGGTTTTGCTCCACAAGTTTTCTTTGTTATTAGTGAGTGAGAACCATACAAGATAAGGGAGATAGAAATAACAAACAAACTCACTACTCAAACAAGGATAAGAAAAGAAAATAATTAAAGAAATCAAATCACACTCCAAAAGCTACGTTAAGCCCTAGAGTTTTAATTAATTTCACTTTTCGCTTATGCCTCAAGAAGGTGTGTGACAAAAGTTGGCTCATAAAGTGGGTACTAAAGAAGAAATCTATGGATGGTTTCAGGTTGTTTAGGTGATCAAAAAGAATCTTTATTGGAATCAATATGTGGCTTGGTATTAGGGCATACCCCTTCACTTCACACACCACAACGATAAGGGTGTGGGGTGCTTAGCCAATATATATTGATATCCAAAGATTATACTCAACCAAAGAGCTATGTTGGTTCTCCCCATGGTAATGACCTCCAAGTAGGATCATTGGGAAGGGTAAGGTTATTGATAGGTGATGAAATCCTAGTTGAGCCTTGTCTCAAGTTTGTTTGATGATTAATTGGTGAAAGTGGTTTGGTTTAGGTGTGTGAAACAAAGAGTGAAGATATGATAGATTAATTTGCCTTTTAAGATACGTGAACTAAAATTTCAAGCAATCGATGTATGCACTTGATTTTAATCCCAAATGATACTTTTGATTTCATTAATGAGCATAGAATAGAGAGAGAATGCAAGAAAACAAGAACCTAAGTAAATACATGAGAGTCCCACCAGGTGTCCCATAATGTTTCAATGAATTTATGCTTATTATTGGAAAGAGGGAAAAGAAGAAATTAAGTACAGGTATGGTTGAAAAAACTAATTTATAGTGCACATGTTGAAATCAGAAGATTGTAAAGAGATCCTCTTTGGCTTGGGAGGATGACCTATAAATAATAAATCACTAAAGTAATCTTGTTTTTTAGATAGATAGTTAGGTGGATTGCCTAGTGATAGCCAGATCCTGGAAGCAAGAGCTTCCTTAGGGGCTATCAATCCACATGTTTTAAAAAAATTAAGCTTATAAATAGAATAGAAGGTACTTGCATCAATGATCAAAAAGTACTAAAATTGAATAAAACGATGCTTACTTAGAAGATAGACTATAAATTATTAAATTAGTGACAAACTAATTAATATTAGTGCTAGAGATTTGGGGTATGCTTCAGAAAATCAAAAAGGGGTTTGTAAACAAGCAAGAACATAGAGAATTAGGTTTCATTGGGTGTAGATAGGTGAAAAAACTTTCTTTTTTTCACTATCATAGTGACCATTAGAAGTTAGACTGACCATCGGTAATTAAGGTGATTATCGACAGTCAAGGTGACTGTCACTGGTTGGATAGACCATCGACATTTGAGTCAACCATCGATGGTTACTATGTAAGGATTTGGGTTGGTAAAAAGTGCTGATTGATGAGATCCAAAAGATGGATTTTGAGAGATGGGTAAATTATAGGTTGTTTGAAAAATGGTAATAAAGTAAATGAATATTGAGAAACAAGTACTTGTCTTACCATAAGGCAATTGGGTGGATGGTTGAGGTAGTTGACCTATTGGTGAAATCTAGTTTGATTATGATAGAGTAATGGTACCTAAAAACTTGGTGGAGAGATGATAGCAAATTGAATCTCTAATGTGATTGATGGATTATTGGATTACTAATGGTGATTGACCTATAAAAAATAAACTCCTACATGCATAAGTTCTTGATAATAATTATATATGGATTTCACCTCCTAGTTCCTCTCTTCTTATAGGCACAAGTAAGAGATGGAAGTGAAGGTTCAACTAGGTTGTCTAATTATAAATTATCCATGTAAAGGCTTTTAACAATATTTAAACAACTTATATTTAAAAAATCAAAGTGGGTGGTTTGCATACTTTTGGTTGAGGTACACCCTGACCGTCAATGGTTAAGGTGATCATTGGTGATCAAGGTGACTGTCAATGGTCATTCTAACCATCGATGGTCGAGGGTGAAGATAAAAAGGTGGGTAAAAGCTAGGTTAAGATAGTTGAGTAAAATTGATGGTGGTTGGGACTGATTAGCAGTTAAGGGGTGAATTGGTCCTAAGTGGGTCCTAGGTGGTCTAGGGGTGTTTTTGACATTTAGAATCATAATGTGTGGATTTCCAGTGTCTACACTATCTGTGACCAACCTGAGAAGGATGAATTTGAAGTTTTAGTATTTCAAACAAGTTTAAATCTACTATGATGAATTGTTAGGATTTTTAAAATCACTCTACACGTTTCTCAATCATTGGTTCGCCATCTTAATGTCTCTGTTCAACAAATAACTTGAATAGTTTGATTTTGTGTGTAGACATAGATAACTACAGGGTTTGAGCACTTTACCATATGAAATATACATATAAATAAATTGAAACCCCATAAAAACCTTAATAACATTTAAAACAAGATCTTACCAATTCATATGTGCATCAATTAACTTCCTCAGAGTCTTCCCACCTCTTGATGCCAACTCGATCATCATTCACATAGAATATAGGGAACACATATTCTGCAAGTTGAATCTTCACAAAAACTTTGAAACCAATTAAATAAATGCTTAAATAACCTTCAAAAATCATGTATCAAACTTACCAAAGATATTAGGAACATCAAAAAGTTATCTTTATTACTTTTTTTTACCAGTGCTCTTTATTACAGTCATCTTCAATGCTCATACATAAAAAATAGGGTATGTCATTATTTTTTTGTCTTCAAATGAGTAATTATTTGATTTTTTCTTGAATCTTGATCCCTCCATAACTATAATGAATGATATTATTTCAATTTCAAAAATATTTTATGACTGAAAACTACTCTAACTACTTTTGACCCTCCAACGGTCACTAGAAAGCTAGTTAAAACATTGGACCATTCATTAAAGCTTACATTGGTCACATTCATTACTAAAAACTCATGTTCTAAAGGTATGGTCCCATCAATACCTCATACCAATAATCATAAACCTTTAAATTTCCTTCACACTCTCCTACAACTCCTAAACTTACTTCTCAAATTCAAAAATTCAAATTATTAAAATTGGTTGGAAAATGCCAATATTAAATTCTAACCTCCCTAATCACACCTAGAAAATTGGAAAATATTCCCAAGTGTGTATTATGACTCATAAAACCCTTAAAACACCCTAAACAAAAAATGTGACCACTAAACACCTTGATCAAGCCAAAATTATTTAAATAAATATAAGACATTTCATCCTTAGAAGGATGTTCATTTATCATATAGGCTTTATTGTTTTATGACCTTTCCAAATTTCATTATGTTTAGCTATACACCATTGCTTAAACATGTCTGATTATTGCTCATACTCTTTACAATGCTAGAATACATGGATATGCCTCTTTAATATTATGTGGCATTGACATAAATTGATAGTATAAAATAGTTACACTCGTTGTATGTTTTATTGATGTTTTTTGATTTACTATAGCTTAATCATATATTATGCTTTGATTTCCTCTTGAATTAGTATGATATTGTTTGGATTGAGGGCATCAGTGTATGCCTATGATGAAACAAGCTTGTTGGAAAGTTGATAAATGACATTAGATATGTTTTTTGCAGTAGATTTAGTATCAATTGGCTTAGATTTGTGCGATGGTTTGATTTTAAAATTAATTATATAATTTAAATTGGATGTAGGTGCATATTTGATCTTGTTTAAAGAAATAATTTTGACTTATCTTTCTCTAATTTTATGACAAAGTTCCTCAAATGATCTGAATTTATTTAAACTAATTGACTCATTCAAAGGTGCAAGTAAAATGTGTTTACAAATATCTTTTAATTCATTATTTTCCAATGTGTTAATCATTTTGGCAAGCATGGTCTTGTAAAAAAGTACATAGTCACTTATAGGATCACTATTTCCTTACCTAAATTTATAAATTTGTGAATAGATTTTTTTCATCAATGTTGATTGTAAAATGCTTGAGAAATTGATCTGCTAGGGGATTGAAATATTTGATTAATTGAATAGTTATATCGTAAAACCAAAGAAAGGCATAATATTTTAGACTTTTTGAAAACAACTTAGTTAGCAACTAGTCATGGAAAGTACAATACAAACATGCCACATCAAAAGATAGAATATGTTTTTCTGGATATCCTTTACCCTTATCTAAGGGAATTTTAAGAGATAAAAATATTGTAGTTAAAGGATGTGATTTAATCTCAGGTTATATATGGTTATGAATCAGGCTTGTGAATACATTTATTAACTAAATTGGTAAGTCTTGATCTAACTATAACACCTTAATATGCAAAAATGAAATATTTTACATGAAGAATTGTGTAGTAGAATGCGTAGATGATGTATTATGCATAGATATCAAAGTTTATGTACAATTAATTTGATTAAGCATGGGAATATATATTGGTTATAATCCTTGTGTTTCCATCAAACCCAAAGGTATAGGTACACATTGGTGAAATATTTAACACTTTGACAAATATGGTATTTCACTATAATTAAGGAGAAAAAATTATCTCCCATATTCAGAGGGGAGGTTCCCTTTATTGAAAATAGAAAGAATATAAATAAACTTATTTACAATTTTTACTAGTTAAATGAAGTATTGGGTTTTACTGATTTCAACCAATGATAAAAATTAAAAGAAGGAATATGAAGGTTCACCCACGAATGAGAAAACATATATTTCATCATATACATGATGAGAGTGAATTATTTATAAGTGACATGCTATTTCAATAATAACATGATTAATTTTTGAATTGAGAGATATGTATTAATATAGGAAAAATATACATCCACAAAGAACATTTTATACCCAAAATTTCATAATTACCCTTGTGTTCCTTATTGGAAGATTGAATAAAAAGTTCATTTCTCCTTTATTTTAAATAAAAAATATATAATGAACATCAAACCACCATTATTTAAATTCCATTTCTCCTATTTATAGAGAGAGTAGGGAATGGTCTAACTCTTTACATTAATTTTGACCTTAGGTATTTTGAATTTTGTTTTTTATGAACTTTGGAAAGGGTTAGGTACTAGTAACAACATCATTATAGGAACACTTTTGTAGGTTGACTCAATGATTTGGGGTATATCAAGAATCGATATCACCTATGAAACAAGTACCTCAGTCAATCAATTATTGAGTAGTCATCAAAAACTTGAGGGTTTATGAGAAAAATTGCATAATCTAATGAGGGGTTGATATGTCCTTGGGAAATGAAGAGGTTATAATAACATGCAAGTAATATGATCAATGATCAATATGCCATTGGTAACTGAAGAGGTTTTAGGAACCACTCAATCAGATAGATTGATGAAAAAGGTCCCTTCAAGAATTGATGACTCAGATTGAACAAAGGTACCTATTGATAAAATTGACACACTTGGGAACTCATATATGGGACTCAATGAAAATTATATATTAAGTGTATAATTAAAATTTTTCACTTAAATTTAGTCTATGAAATAGAGTAAGAATTAGGGAAAAATGGGGATTTCAATTTTTTATGATAACAACTAGTTCCAACTAAGGACTTAAAATTCTAAGGTTTAAAATGCTTGTCCCAATCTTACCAACTTGAAACAAGTTCACATATCATAGTCATATGGGAATGAACACACATTTTTTGGATAGACCAATTCCTTATTGATAATTTTTCATGTTTTTGAGTACCCTAAGCCAGGAGATGGGGGGAATAGATGACTGAATAGTTCACCATGGCATTAGACATTTACAAGAGAACCTTGGAAATATTAAAGTAGGTTATCCCCATTTTGGATGGTATTTTTTCACAACTATCACACCTGAATAAATTATTGGAGGCCCGACTCCATGATGAGGAGGTCTTGATGTAGCAAGAGGCTAATGCTGCCCTTTTAATAAAAGATCACACCAAGTGCATGAAATAATTTAAAGATGTTGAAATGATGGAATATGCCATTAATAACCATCATCAATAAATAAATGAAATTGTTTCCATACTCTAAGGATAGGTTGATAAGGAGGTATCCAAATTAGAAGACATCTAGAAGGAATCCAGCACAGCCCTAGATGAACAAGTAAAAAAGACTGAGTCTCCAACTCATCCCAAGGAGATGAAGGAATAAAAAGAGGACATTAAAAGAATAACTTACAAATTCCTTGATTCATTATCCCTCTAACATAGGCTGAAGAAGGAACTTGAGTAGAAGGGGCCCAAATTTTTGGAGGATGCTAGCATATCTTAGTTTGGGACAGACTAAGAGCATTGTGTGGGGTGATGTTGGCCCCTAAATTTTGACCAAGTATTATTCTATTTTGTTGCATGGTACAAAAGGATTATTGTCCATTTTGATGCAAGTTAGGCATGATGCAGAAGGACCATGGTGTGGGAGGAGCATGGCACATAGATGTCAGGTGCAGAAGTGTCATGGTGTAGAACTTTCTAGGCATAGAAGAACAATGGCACAGGAGACCCAGCATGAGAGGACCCAACTAAAATATAATGTGTTACTAGGGCCTTGAGAATAGAGGACTCAAAACAAAATTAAAAGACTAAGGTAACACATGGGAAGTGAAATGTGAGGGATGAAACAGTAGTTAGAATAATAATTCAAATGAGACACTTCGACCCCATTGATTGGAGGTTTTGTACTAGCCCATAATGAATGGAATACTTGGCCAAAAGGATATAGCATAGAACAAAGATCTAGGCATGTAGAGACCTAAGTCTATAGGAATAAATAATTTTAAGAGCCATGACTCTTAGTTTATTGGGATTCCATGTGCCATTGTTCATGACAGTTAGAATTATGACACTTGGTTAGGGTAAAACAAGTATAAAAACCCATGTTGTAATCATTTATGAGAATGGTCTTTTAGAGAATAGATATAGCATTTTGTCTTGTAATTCAGTATGTAATTAATGAGAAACCAGTGTTTTCCATATTGTGTTATGAGTGATGAAATATTCTAAGCTTTGGATGAGAGATTTGATCTTAGCATATTGTTAATCGATATCAAAAGAGGCCAAAATTATTTTTTGTTTTTGGCTATGAGTTGTCAAATCGATAAGAGTCCAAATTTTATTATGGGCTTTTGATCTTTATGAAAATAAAGTGATGTTATAATGGAGCGGTCCTCTTAAATAATGGGGAATAAGTTTGTTTCGAAGTGGTCCTTTTGAATGTGTAATCTTTTAAGCTTATGTCACAATGATTTCATATTAAAAATAATATACATGTTATTATATTATATTTTATTTTTGTGGTGCAAGTATAAAGAGGGTAACTAATTAAGGTCATAGATATATTTGAATATGTTAATTTTACATTTTAATCTACTATCTTTATTACTTTCAATAATGTGTTATAAAGAATTCAATTCACGTATTTATTTACACTCACATATGCTTATATAGGTTTATTACAATAAATAAAGAAGATATAGATTTTCATATAGTCCCTTTTAGATTGAAACAACTCCTTCTACTCTTCTCTAAATGTCTCCTCTCTTTTTTTTCTTCATGGATCATTAGCTTCATTCACCAAGGAAAATTTTGAATCTTCCCACTTATGTGATATCACAAACTCCTCATCATCAAACAATGGGTCTCCTTCTTTAGGTTTAGAAACTATCACCTCCATATCTTCTTACATGAAGATTTCTTCATCTATGGACTGCTCATAAACCTTTTTCTCCTTATTGTTCTAAAAATCAAATTTAGGCTTCTCCCATGGAAACCCCACTCTCTTGTTGTCATTCAAAACAACCTCATTCTCCTCACATGTATCCTTCTCTTTTCTTCTTCTAAAAGTAGATTTGAGCTACTCACATATAAAATCCCCTATCATATTACCTTCCATGACAATCTTCTTCTTTTCTTCACTCTCAAGCCTCAAGATATGAAGCTTCTTCATCTACTATTTTTACAATTTTGGGTGCACAAAATGACCCATAAATTTAGAAACCCTATGTTCCCATGTAGTCACCTTCTTCTTTCCTTTTTATTGTATCCTTGCTTGGATATATCTCTAATGCTCAATTGCATGTCCACACAACTTATTTATTGCAATCTTTACCCTCATGTGGTCTACAAAAAACGTCTCTTCAAAATAAATTTCTAAATTCATTATCCATTTCATGAGCCAATAACAAAATGAAGTAGTTCTAACAATATCTCTACTTTGTAGGTAATGTAATATTTCAAGAAAGAAATGTAATTAAGGTAGAAGGGTTAGAAACATATCAAAATGGGTAGGGAACCATGGTAGGCAAATGGAAGCCTAAGATACCTAAAGTGGACAGATGGAAAGTTCAAACAATCTTATAGCCACATTAAGTAAAAGTGTAGAGAAAGCTTAAACAAGGAGATATATTTTAATAAAATAAGCAATTATGAAACTTATATATACTAAATGAACAAAGTAGAGGTAGATTATACTTATCTTGAAAGGACCTATCAAGCCTCAATATCCCCCTTGGCTAATGCTACTTTTCAAGAGATTTTTGTGTTTATAAGGATCTCGAAGGTTGAATCATGATCTAGGCTAAAATGACTCCTCCTAATGAATCCAAGACTCCATAAGACAAGTTTTCCTTCAAGACAAAATATTAAGCAGTAAGTCCTCCAGTGTAGATCTAGGGCATAAATGTGAGAAATAACAAGAAAATGAAAATGACTCTCCCTATTAGAATGTAATGGTGACTTTTATTCGTATTGGTTAACATCCATAACCCATCCTGATATTTAATATGATGCCATTGACCAACCAATATGTAGTTCAAAATGTGTTGACATACATATAACTACGTCAAATAGGCTAATATAGTTGTGAATATCACACTAAAACATTCATAATTACATCGATCATGTTGATGTAGTAAGGAAGGGTATGTGATAAATAAGACTACATCAAACCACATTGATATAGTAGGGAATATAATTCTTTATATAGATGGAGGATATATAATGTATCGATATAACATAGGAGATCGATTATAAGGAAGCTTTAATGGGTATAAAAATAATATATAGTCAACAATATCTATCACAAAGCACTAAAGGCCTACCCACCTCTTTCCCAATGCACCTTTTAAATTTTAAACTCAGGGAGATTGAAGCTTGAAACATTGTTGCAATAGAAAATATTAGTAAATGATAAAAGTGAAAAATATTATGTGTATACATTTTCCCATCCTGAAACTCATCACATGTCATAATAGTGTAACATGGGATGGTGCTTTAGAAAATAACATAGAAATACAATAACCGATCTCTAACTCAAAATAAAATACTAAAATAAATGTTGTAATGAAATGTTTAACAAATAAATAACTAAAAGTACCATAATATATACATTGGCTCACCTTTATCACTGAATGGTTGAATGCTTTAATTATAGTCTCAATCATGGAGGGCATAGTAATTGTATAGGACAAACCATAGGGATACAAGATTAGAGAGAAAAATAAACAAACATAGGAAAGTCAAATTAAAATGGAAAACACTCAAAATTAAATTAAATACTTGGAAAATTGGTAGCTAGGCATGTTATAGGATAGATTAGAACCAAAAAATAAATAAATAATTGGGTAATTTAAAAGCCCATAAGTGCATCTAAGTAAGAAAAGTAATGATGCAAATTGAACTAGTGACACATGGAACTAAATAATAATACCAAAAATAAATTAAGATAAGTAACAATACATACTAAAAAAGGTGGGAAAACATGCAATAATTAATGCTAGAAACATCTATAAAAAATAACTAATAAGCCATACTAAATCAAAACATGGAAAAATGACAAAACTGGAAAAAAGGGACCAAAATGGATCATAAAATGGTAAACAAAAGAATAAAAACATAAATAAGATAATTCCTATAGAAATAAGGCAATAAACAAGAGCATATCAAAATAATTCAAATATATAGTTTCTATTCTAAGGGTGGATCAATTAAAACTATCATATTTTGATCATGTTAAAAAGAGATGGACAATGGGAAGTATAGAAAGTGGGAGTAAATGTTAAATTAAAAAATTCAAGTCAAGTGGGTAATGAAATGGGTAGTGGGGGGAGGAGGGTATTACCATATAAAAAATATAAACTTTACTATAAACAAGATGCTCAAATCAAGTTGGAAAGACTACAAGAATTTTGACATCAATGACCTAAATAACCCTCATTAACAACATAATTTTGGGCTAATTTTGGGATTTTGAACCATTTTATTCTCATTTATAAAATATGAAGATAAATCTTTAATTAAAACATGTCCTACATAAATATTGGGGTTCCATTGCACATTATGGGGGATAACATAATTATGTACATAAAATTCAGACAATTTCAAACTTTTACCTCAAGAGTGTCACTTTTATATATATCAAAGAAATATTGAGTATTTACTACCATGTGGGGTAAATCACAATAAACCCTAATAAACTATAATATTATCCATTTATCTTCAAGGTATATGGAATAAACTCAAGCAAGTAGTTTGTAATTTATTAACTGATCTATTAACCAAGCCAACTCTTTCACTTTTGATTCTTGTTTTAGGATTTATTCTACATCCTCCTAGACTTTCTTTTTCAATTCTTTGTTCTCTTTTCTAAACTGGACATAATGTTTAAACCAACTAAATTGTTCACTCTAAAACTACTCATCTCCCCTTATATACATTTAAAAGAAAATAAATGCTTGGTCTAGGCTTTTTTTATGTGCGTAGAAATAGATGCAATGGACTTCTTAATGACCATAACATTCAAAATGATATTTAACTATTAGATATTATGTAACACATGTTGTGGGTAGGGACTCAATTGGTATAACTACATCTTGTAGCTATGAAGCCACATCTGCCAATGTATCCATGTTGTTACCTTGTTCAAACATATTAATTGTTTTCCTCAACAACTCAATTTCCCTAAAAGCTTGCTTTAGGGTCTGAAATTTAGTTGATTTTAATTTGTATGGAGTTATTGTTCTCTTATTTCATATTGTTCTTTCATATTTTCATCTCCTCTTCCCATATTCCTTTTATTTTATTGATTTACACATTCCCTTTCATCTAAATCTATAGATTCAAAATCATGGGAAGTAGATTATTTTTCACTATTGCCTCTAGTTGTGGAGGTACTAGGTTCTTTGGTTTCCCTTTTCTCTTTTGATGAACCCTCACTAATATAAATTATAGTGGGGGTTTTTTAAGTAGACTATATTGGTAACTTGCCTTTCAGTCTTTGATATCTCCTCTTATAAACTTGTGTAACTTTAGCCTTAGGCTTCTTAGAAGGATGATGAGTTGGAGTAGCCTCTTCCTTTTATGATTCAGATGAGCAAGATGTGATGATTAAATTCCTCTATTTTTTTTGTCTACATTCCACTTATTTCTATTGCAAGATCCTTTTTTTGTTTCATTACTTCTTGATTTATCCTGGTGACTTCTTCTCTTGAAGCTACATCCTCTTATTGTGGTGTTTCTTCTTCATCTTCTACTTCAAACTCTATTATTATTATTATTATTATTATTATTATTATTATTATTATTATTATTATTATTATTATTCACTTGTTTTTTTGCTACCTCCTCCTCATCATTGTCATTAACTAATATTATTTTTAAAATTCTTCTCAAGCCAAGTTAGGTCTTTTTCTACTCAGACATCTTAGAAAAATGAGGTGAATGAGGAAGTGATGGGATAATGACTTTGGTTTACCTTTTTGATATTCCTCAACCATTCTCTTTAACATATCCAATAAAAATTTGGGCACATTTATCCTTACGTTGTGCATCAAATGGTTGAAAAAATTAAAATGGATAACATATAGCATTGATTATCTCCCATCACAAGTAAATTATTTGAGAATGAATAAGGTAACTTGTGCCCATACCTGATGTAGTGATAGATGAAGCATTCCCTACTTCAAGAAGGTTAAATTCTCATTCCTTACATAGATTATTTATCTCTCTATTTTAGTACTAGTTATTTGCTCTCATATCTCCCCTGTTCATAGAAAACCAACTACTTAGCTTAAGAAATTATCAATAACCCTTACATATAGTCATTTCATAGTAGCCTTATTGTCTTCAAATGTGATATTAAATTCCTTTACAACCTCTTGATCATACCTATTGAATTTCTAAAAGTATGACAACCACCATGCATCTCTAAAAATAATTGTGACATCTAATTTCTCCAATAGTGGGGTCAGATCTATGGGCTTACCTCAGACACAATCTCCTCCCATAGTGGCTTAAGTATTATTTTAGGAAAAAATAGTTAGGAGGGGTCTTAATTTATGTTAGGATAAGAAGTCATTTGTGTTTTTTCATGATGATCATTATTTGCCTCAATCTTGATAATTATGATTGCTTAAGTCAATTCACCTTTTGTTGCATGATGCAAAATGTGGAGCTATCTTAAATGCATTTATGTCAACCCCCCTTCCCCAAATATAATATCACTACCCTCAAGTGAAGGATATAATATAAGATATCTATAATAAAAAGAGGAATGGATAATAGATATAAAGTATTGGCAATGGCATAATAAGGTTGATGTGATATAAAGGCTTATGGGATTGGTAGCTAAAGTGTATTTTAATTACCATGAGATATGCCTATATAAATAATGTCCCACATAATTTTACATGATAAAATAATTATGACCATTTTTAAATAATTAATTAATATTACGTTAGATAAAGAGCATGATTATCTCTTTCTAATGGGACACTTTATTACGTAAAGTTGTGTGAATACCATGAGGGAGTGTTATAGTTGGGAGACATGGAAGAAGGTTGATTGTGTCATAATGAAGCATGTAAACCATTTGATGATGTGTATGTTAAATTATTGAGGTCTACTAAGATGGGAAAATTTTGCAACATAGATAGAGAATCCATTAAAATCCATTATACTATAACAACTTTTTCATGTTCGGTAATAACTTATACTTGTGGCATTAGGTGTAATCTTTCTATTGGGTGAGAATGATGAGTCAGGAAATGATAATTTCCATATAGTTACCTCATGATTCCATCATTTTTGAGTGCCTAATATTAATGCTACAATATGCATAATGCATCCTATATCAACTATTGGTTAGCCCATAGTGACTAAATTGGCATCCTCTAGAAATTGTATTTGCATACTGTAATAAACCATTTACAAATTAAGGTTGATTAGAAAGGGATAAAATCGTTTCTGAAGTTGTAGGAAGGGATGATAATCAAAAGGGAGTTTGGAAATGATATTTGTATTTATTTGATTTACTTTTCTCTTTCTTTCTTTCTTTCTTTTTTACTTCATTTTTGACCCTAAGTGATTGAGTTAATAGTTTGATCAATTAAAGTGTTTATTTAACATGTAGCCAACCAAAAAAATGTATGGATGGATAGGCTACAACAAGGTTCTTAATCTTTGAAAATGGAGATAAAGGGCATAATGCAATATCCTATTGATGTAGAATCAAGATCTCTAGAGGGATGAGGAAGACAATAGGTGTCTATCTATAAGATACCTTGTGAAGCTCTCTTTGGAAAGAAGATTCTTTTCCAATTTTAGCCTATGACCATTAACTAATAAGTAAAATCATACATGATCAATGGTCTGTAGTTTGATAGCTCCATTTTCAAATAATTCCTCTATTTCAAAAGGACCAATCCATCTAGTTCTCATTTTTCCCTTATGATATTTATACTTGGAATAAAAAAGTAGGGCCCAATATCCTACTTTAAATTATCTTATCTTGACGCACTTGTCATGCCATCTTATCATTTTTTGCTTCACTACTTCAATGTGATGTAATGTCTCACTTTGGATTTCATCCAAAGTATTCAATTGCATGACTCTTTCCTTATATGTTTGTGATAAATCTAATCTAAGTTATAATGTTGTCCTCAAAGTTTTGTTCTCAAATTTAATGGGGAGGATAGGATTCTTTCCATAGACCAATTCATATGGGGTAAGGCTAGTTGTATATTTCCATTTAATTCAGCATGCTCAAACTACTTTAGGAAGATGTGCCTCCCAATATTTATGGTGCACATTCACTATTTCTATGAGGATATTATCCAATTCTTTTTTTTTTAATTTCTACCTATTTGTTGGGCTGAGGATGGTATGGGGTGGATCTTTTGTCCTTGATTTCATATTCTCATATGAGGTAAGGTGTGAGATCACATGTAAATTGATGCCCTTGGTTTATAATAATCTCTTCTGGTACTCCACAGTGGGTGAAATTTCTTCATACAAAAATTTTGAAACATTATCATCTCTTGCATGGGTTAAGGCTTTCACTTCTACCCATTTAGTTACATAATCTATGCAAACCAATATGGGATCTCTGTTAGTAGATTTTGAATCTATTGATCTAAAAAATCAATTTTCCACTTATCAAATGGACCAAAAACTAATTGAGGCTAAAGTATCATCTCATATGAATGTGTGTGTTTCCCTAGTCATTGGCATTGATCACATTGGTGGGTATATTAAAATGAATTCTTATGCAAGGTAGGTCAATAGTATCTTACGGTTCTAATCTTAATGATAGTATGTTTTGTAGTAAAATGACCCCTATAAGTTTCATCATGATATGCACTAAGGATGTCAACAACCTCATCTTTGTGAATGTACCAATGCATGACTGAGTCAAGTCTAATGGAAAAAATATATCAAGAGATCCATGAGTATGGACTATTTTTTGTGACCAAATTATGCCTCTTATTTTAGAGAAATGTTATGGGATTAATATTGTATCCAACTAAATAACAATGTCTGCATACCAAGGAGTGTTAGAGCTTAATGAAAAAATATGTTCATCAAGAAAGGAGCTATCTACTATTGAATTTTGGTCATCATATTTCAAACATGATAAAAATTTTAAAACTAAATTGTTCTTTCTAGGTTTATCTACAATAATAATATCAAATTCCTACAATAAAATCAACCACCAAATTATACTTCCAATGACCTTGGGTTTATCCATTAAATTCCTTATTACTACATGATCAGTATGGATGAAAACCTAATAAATGATAATGTAATGTATAAACTTGTTTAGCATATATTACAATAAGAAATTGTTCTTTGCTTACCGTATAATTGAGCTCATTCCCTTTATATTTTTTTTTAATGTAATATATGGCATAGCTCAAGGACTACTCCTTCTAACCAAGGATAACTCCTAGTATAGTATCAGAAGTGTTTGTATGAATATGAAAGGGTAATATCCAATTAGGACCTTTCAATATTGGATTTGTTTTTAGTATATAATCAATTTATTGGAATTTTGTTTGACATGAATTAGTAAAAATAAAATTATCATAATTAAAAAATAAAATAAAATAATGTGTTGTAATTTTGCTAAAATATTTAAGGAATCTAAGGTAATAGTCAGCATGTCCTAAGAAAATTTATACTGATTGTTTTCTTTCATGGAATTGGTAAGTCTTTTATTATGTTTATTTTGGAAAGATATACTTTAATACATGTAGGTGAGATGTGGTGTCCTAAGACAATACCTTTAGTCATCAACATGTAACATTTTTCATGACTAAGGGACAAATTATTGTCTTGATAGAATTAGAGGAATTTCTCAAGGTTTGGGAGGGATTCATCATATGTTTCCCCATAAAATTTGAATTCATGTATCTATAGTTCAACACAATCATGGGATAGATCAGAAAATATGCTCAATACAACCCTTTGAAATGTGACTGGAGTGTTACACAAAATGAATGGAAATACAACACATGCATAGGTACACCAAAGACATGTAAAGGTAGTCTTATCTTGGTCCTCAAGAGCTATTATAATTTTATTGTAGCCACTAAATCCATCAAGAAAGGAGTACTTATTTCATGTTAATGTGTCAATAACTTAACCAATAAAATGGAAAGTAAAGTCATCTTTTCTTGTAGCTGAATTTAATTCCCTATAGTCCACACATATACATCATTTACCCTATTTTTAGGTACAATAATAAGGGGTGAAACTCAATTACTATTATAAATAGGATAAATAAACCTTACATCTAATAGTTTTTGTAACTCAATTTTGACTATCTTTGATAATAGGGTTCATTTGGCATTGTGATTAGCAAATTAGTTTACACTCTTCCATAATGCAGATATGGTGGGTACATAAATCCAGAGGTATTCCTCTCTTATCATGATAATCCCAAGAAAAAATTATTTTATGTTTTTTAATCATGACAACTAAATTGGTTTTTTGTTGAGGTTTCAACTTGTTGATATTGAGGGGTTATCTTGGAAATATTTCCACTTGTTTGGATAGAGACAACATGGATTCTTTGTTACCCAATAATTGTGTTAGAGGAAAAACCATTGAGAGGGGGTTGTGAATCAGTGGTGCCAAAAAATCCAATTCAGTTTCCAAACCCTTAAAACACTTAAGCATTCAATACAACCATTCATGAAGAATTTAAGATGTTTATAGAAATGATCAAATAGATAATGCAAGATTACACACACAACACAAGATCTATGTGGTAAACCCTCTTGGGGAATTAAAACCACTCTCAAACCAATAAACACATGGACAAATTGTGTTATAAGATGATCACAAAAATGAGACTAGTCAATTCCTTCTAACCATAATTTAGTGAAACACCTATTTCACAAGGAACACCTACCCCTAGGATGATAAAGTCCTTCTAACCACATATTGGTCAAGTCCTTCTGACCACATTTAGTGAAACACCTATTTCAAAAGGAGTGCCCACCCCTAAAATGATCATGTCCTTTTGACCACCTATTGGTCAAGTCCTTTTGACCTAGATGTTGAGCACCCTCTCTATCTCATGAAAGCCTCTCACATAGGCATGCCACAATCTCTCTTCCTCTTCACTCAAATTTCCCTAAATCTTCAAACCTAAAAGATCACTATTATTGACATCAAAAATATGAATTATAGGTCATACACATAGTCATCAACCTACTCTGATTTACAACACATTCATTGGGCACCCACCCTTTCCTCCACTCCTTCACTTTTTAACTCTCACACACACTTCTTCATACAAGTCTATTCCCCAAGTCTAGAAACCATCACATTTGGTTTTACCTTTTATAGAACCATCATGATTACTAAAACCTTCCTTGTTAGCCACAACACATGTCTTTACTCTTAAATCATATACATGGGTCACCTTTAAGCACAATCCTTTTTCAAATAGGCCTAAGTCACCTTTTAGGTCCTATGAAGAGACGTTCATCTTTTTGACCCCTTCAACATCCTCAAATGATCATAGTCATCAAAAAACTCCTTTACTAAATCCAAATTCACTCAAACAACATTATTTACACATAGCCACTATAAACTAACACATAATCACCTTCTAAACCTTTATTAATATAGAATATCAATTGGTCAAACCTCTAAAATATATAAAAATCATCATCAGGGACTCTAAAACACTCTCCAATAGCTAATTCCCCTTGAAATATCCAAATACCAATAGAACAACTCAAAATTATCTTCTTGGGTTACTTGCATAGCATGAACAAATACATAGTCAACTTTAGAGCTCAATATGTTTAACTGTACATAGTTTCAGACCTTCAAAATAGATTATATGGATGTGCCCTAGATTTTTTTACATATTTTATTTTAACACCATCAGAAAATTATGCATAGATATAAAATTATAGCTTGAAAACTAGAGATTGGTTTTTCCTTTGTTAAATTCAAATATTTGAATTCCAACAATCACAATTAAACATCAAACACTTGCTATCATCTCACTACTTCCTAAAAATTTGGAACAAACTTTCTCCATTGATATTCTTCAAAATATATCATTATTTAACCCACATTGATTCACTATCCAAACATTAAACTTCAAACATGTTGATCTCATCTCATGCTTCCTAGAAATCTTAACCACATAAGCACAATTGATCTCTGTGGATCAGTTAGGTCTTTAACTTGCAATACTAACCATTAGATCTTGATCAAAACTCCCAATATCATGACACTTTTCACCCTCATATTCCTTATAATTAATTTACTATTATTCCATGCACTTGTGCCACTTGGTAGCTCCTCATGCATTTTTAACATTACTATCAGTCTACACTACAATGGTCTTTTGCCACTTGGCAGCTCTATGTGCTTTCTTCATACTACTATCCCTATGCTTGTGAAACTTGGTAGTCTGATGTACATTATTGAATATTTAATTTTTATACACCATTTATCTTCTTAAATATGAATCACCACTCACCATTGAACTTCTATAAGACTAGTGAGCTTATGACACTTGTCACCTATGCATGTAACCTTTGACATGTTGACTTCATATACACTGTTGTATCAAGATATATGATTTAATACAGATTTTTATATCTTATAAACCAATGAAATCAGTCTTAAATGTGGTTAAAATTGATGTTCTTTGACCCATCATAGTTGGCTCATCCATATATGCATGATAGTTTCTGACGATCTAGCTAAGTATAGGAAAATATTGTAAACTACCTAGGAAGAGAATGTTGTATAGTTATGTCCTTTTTCCCACTCAACCACATGAATTAAAATTTTTAACATATCAATTTAGGACTAATTTTCTCACACCCATATCACCAACTCCCCCTGACTCATCCATACGTGGCAATGGTGATGTCATCAAACTACCTACTTAGATTTTTTTGCCAATAGACCCAAAATGTCTAGGCACAAACTATGAACTAACAGATGAAATATATAATGAAAAAAATAATTCAAACCATATAAAACCTCTTATGGAACCTCTTTCATTGTCTTAAATCACCATACTCATCCCTAAACATCCTTAACCATGCCAAAACTGAAGATCAACCAAACCTACTTCAAACATATTAGGACAAGTACACTGCACATTTAGACTAAAAAGACACTTCATCCACTCACTTGGACACCTATATGACATCATTGAAAACTCTCAAAAAATATCCCCCTTTTTCATTGATATCAACACCCATTATACAGCTCACCTTCCTTCTCTCTCTTCAATAAGTCTCACAATAGAAACCTTCTCCCCCTTTGACACAATGACAAAGTGGAGAAAAAAATTAATCCTAAGGACATAAAAAAACTAAAAATAAGAGAGGACCACCTTATAAATATGATACAAACTCCCCCTTACCTTGATCCTTGCTCTTCTCACCTTGACAACTTCCTCTTGCTAGATACCAACACTCTTTTCAACCAAGCACTATAACCAATGAAGAAAAAACACACAAACATACTGAAATATTATATAACTCACCAAGAAACATATTATATGGTCAAAATAAGATATATAAGTCATTTCACCTCTTGAACATCTTCAAATCTTCACATACCATGAAAAAACACCACACATGCTTACTAGCCTTCTTTCTCAAGCCACCTCAAGAACTCCCAACAGAACTTCATGAAACTCACCAAATAGGAAAAATTATCTAAAGCAACTTGATAACTCACCTTCAAATACTCATGCCTTTATATTTTGGATAAACTTATCATAAACATCAAATCTTCACACTAGCCATGTTTAGACTCCTTGTAACCCTGCCTAGAACTTGTAGAGCCCAAAACTTTTAGTAGACAAATCTTCAAGACCTTAAAATTCATATCTGGAGCACTATCATATGCCCCCTCAAGTTCACCATTTTTCATCATCTAGATATTCCTATGCAACATACTTTCTTCACAAACCTATTAGCCAATTAGGCCTCCATTTTGACAAAAACTTGAATAATTTGAAAGCCACAAACCTTAAAATATATCTGAAGCTTAATTTGATAATTCATTTGGCCCATTCAACCTATTAATAATTCTTATACCTAAACTCATAATTCAAACCACTTTTCTAACATAGCTCAAAACTCTAAAATCTTAAAATAAACAAGGTCAAAAAACCTCCTTCTAGTCAACACCCACCTTTGAAGCTTCTTGCAGACTTGGAGACATCCATAACACAATTTTGGACCATTATTTGAGTCTTCATACCTTTGGTAACCTTGACTTCCTATACCATGGCTTTGATCTACAATAAGAAAGATAAACCTGAGAGCACATAAAAACCTCCAAAATGCACAAACATGATCATCAAGACACAAAACCACGTGGAACACATCACATAAAAGTGCACAAACCTTTTTGAGCAAAAAAATCTTGGTATTCCATAAATCTCATTTTACCACCTAAAAACACTAATTTTGATCTTGCATACATAGCAAAAACATCATATGACATCATTCTAACCTCATCAAAGCACTTCTCCCATCTTGACACACCAAATCCAATAGGAAACACTTATCTCTTTCCTTATAGAACATTCTAACCATAGAAACACTTTATTCTCCACTGAAAGGATTCTCTTAAGAATCATAGATAAAAACCTCCTCTACATCACAATGCTCTAAAACAAAGTGAAGCCAAGAGTGGCCCAATCTCCTCAATAACCACTAGAATCCTTTTATAGCTATAAGACTTCTTACTCTTTTTCTCCTTAGTTTGAAATTTGAAAACTTTTTCCCTTTCTACATCACTCACTTTCTATTCTAAGATAGGATATATAACATTTAGATTAATTATGGAATCTTGACATACATTAATCATTGAAGTAGCTTGTTTGCATTATAGAGCATCACTTTTAGATCTTAACAACACTAGAACCAAGCTTGAAAATTACTCACACATATTAGGTTTCTCATTATTATCCAAACATAACTTAGAACTATCCTCAATCAAAACCTTGGTATTCTCCTTGAGCTTGGTCTCTTCATTCACAACATGAGCAAATAATGAGAGCTCTTAGCACTTGCCAACTTCTGTAGCATTCTCCACCACATCAAATAGATTACGTAAACCTATAGACTCATCATGAATCACACTTATCACCTTTGGTTTCCATGAGTTAACTTGCCTTATTTCCTTCACTATAGGAGTTTGATTAAACCTATTATGTCTTGTAGAGCTTTACTTGCACAATCTAGCAATGTGACCTCTCTGTTGATAATTGAAGCATACTATACTTTTTAAAGAAGACTTACCTTCCCTTACGTTATTTGGATAATGTTTATAAAAATGTTACTCATCAAGATAGTTTAAGCACTTAACTTTTTTCACATCTTTTGACTGATGACCCTAATCATAGTTCCATGCAAACTCATTCATAACAGGTCTCTTAAATTCTCTAGCTCTATGCCCAAACTGATTACATGTGTAACAATAACTATTGAAACTTGCATAAATCATGGAATTTGGTTGTCTAATCTGATTTTTTTTTAATTTTCCATCATCTTCATTCCTTGATTGATTTTTGACCTTCAAGGTCTAATTTACATTAGTCTTCATCTTGATTGAGTTTCATTTTCTAGTTCTTCTTTGTATCTAAGACTAGTTCTATCACTTGCATGGTTTTGATTACTTATAATATTTTTTAGATCACTTAAGGTATTTTTAAATCTCATAAATGATTTCATCTTACTATATTTCTCCTCTAACTTATATTTTAATGACTTATTTTTCTAAACATACCTTGAACATTCTTCCTCTTTGGCTATTAGACTTGCAGACATAGATTCCAACTTAGAATTAAGAAACGTGACTGCACCTTCATGCCCTTAGTGTCTTCATTCATTCTTGCTTCATACACAATTAATTTCTCTTCATAGTCCTTGATTTGAGACTTCATTTTCTTGTTAATATTCTTCTCAATATTCAATTCTTCAAGAGCATTCATCAATTCAGTCCCATAGTCTACCTCATCTTTATCATCATCATCTGAATCACTCCAAGTAGACTCTTTTGTATATGATCAACTTCCATCCTCAGCCATGAAGAGGGATTTATCTTCAACAATACCATCATTTTCATGATCATACTTTGAGTCACTGTCTTCACTCTCATCTGATGAACTACAATCTTCTTTGGTGCAGAGACTTTTCTTCTCCTTGAAGTACTTCTTGTTGTTGTCAAACCTTCTAAATCTTTTCTTTCTTTTATCAAACTTGTATGTCTTCTTGTCTTCATCTTGGACATCACTATATTCTTCATCATCATTCTTGTTATGCTTATGAGGGCACTTATTAGCAAAATGTCCTACTTCTCCATAATTGAAGCATTTGAAGGGTAGTGTACCCTTATACTTGCTTGAAATTTTTTTCAGTCTCATTGTAAACAAAGCAATTAGTTCATCTTCATCAATATCAGACATGTCATCCTCCATGAGTTTATTACCTTGGAACTTCTTTTTTGGATTCATTTTTGTCTTGAATGTTTCTTCCTTCTTGGGTGGTTTATCATCAACAACTCTCATATCATAGGCAGTAAGGATGTCATGTAATTCATCCATCTTCAACTGAGTAAGATCATGACTTTATTCTATAGTAGATACTTTAGAGTTAAACTTGAGAGAGATAAACCTTAATACCTTTTGAGATATAGTATATTCTTTTAGCTTTTCTCCAAGACCTCTGATGATGTTCACAATCTCATCAACTCTCTATAAAAAAGATGCCATAGAATCTTATTCCTTCATATTAAGACTCTCATATTGTCTTTGGTGAGTCTAAAACTTTGCCAACTTAACCTTTAAATATCCTTCATAAATAATATTCAATTTATCCCACATTTATTTAGTAGATATGCAATGGATTACCTTGGTGTATTTCATCTCTGAAAGACCACAAGTGATATAAATCATTGTCTTGGAATTTTTTTCAAATAACTTCTTATCTAAAACACTAGATGGAGGAATAGTAGGTGTAGAATAACCATTCAAAACAGATTGCCAAGTCTCAAGCCTTAGGGACATGATGCATGTCTTCATCCTTTCAAACCAAAAATCATAATTGGATCAATTGAACATCAGTGCTTTCTTAGTGGAAAAACCTCCTTGCATTTGATGGTTACCCATATTGTACCTTGGATCTCCTTCAAGTTGTCAAGCCATTACCAAAAGACCTGGTCTGACACCAACTGTTAGAGATATAAACCATTGAGAGGGGGTTAATCAATGTGACAAATAATCTAATTCAATTTCTAAACCCTTCAAACACATAAGCATTCAATACAACCATTCATGAAGCATTCAAGATGTTTATATAAATGATCAAATAGATAATGCAAGATTACACACACAACACAAGATCTATGTGGAAAACCCTCACAAGAATAAAACCCACTCTCAAGGCTGAAAAAACATGGACTAATTATCCTATAATATGATCACAAACATGAGACTAGTCAAATCCTTCTGACCATAATTTAGTGAAACGCTTGTTTCGCAAGGAGCACTTGCCCCTAAGATGATCAAGTCTTTTTGACCACCTATTGGTCAAGTCCTTCTAACAAGATTTAGTGAAACACATATTTCATAAAGATCACCTACCTCTAAGATGATCAAGTCATTCTGGCCACCTATTGGTCAAGTCCTTTTGACCTAGATGTTGAGCACCGTCTCTATCTCAAGTAAGCCTCTCACATAGGCATGCCACAATCTCTCTTCCACTTCACTCAAATTTCACTCAATCTTCAAACCTACAAGATCATTATTCTTGATATCATAAATATGACCTAAAGTTCATACACACATTCATCAACCTACTCTACTCTACAACACATTCACTAGGCACCCACCTTTCCTTCACTCTTTTGCTCTTCAACTCTCACACACACTTCTTCATAAAAGTCTATCCCCCAATCTTAGAAACCATCACATTTGGTTTTACCTTTTATATAGCCATCATAATTATTAAAACATTGATTTTTTGGACACAACACATGCTTTTACTCTTAAGTCATCTACATGGGTCACATTTAAGTACAATGCTCTTTCAAATAGGCCTAAGTCACCTTTTAGGTCCTATGAAGACCCATTCACATTTTTGACACTTCTCCAAGAAAAATAAAAGCATATGACCACTACCATATGCATAGGTCCACTCCATATGACACCTTAGACATCTTCAAATTATCATGGTCATCACAACACTCCTCTACTAAAACCAAATTTACTCAAATAACATTTTGTACACACATCCACCATGAATGACCACATGGTCACCTTTTAAAAATTTGTTCATATAGAATACGAATTGGTTAAACCTATAAAATCCATAAAAATAATCTTCAAGGATTTTATAACACTTTCCAATAGCTAAGTCCCCTTGAAACATCCAAATATCAATTGAACAACTCAAAATTCCCTTCTTAGGTCACTTTCAGAGCATGAACAAATACATGGTCAACTTTGAATCTAAATATATTTGACTATACGCACTTTCAAAAATTTAAAGTATATTATATGGATGCATCTTGGATTCCTCTACATCTTTTCATTTTACACCATCATCAAATTTTACATAGATAAAAAGGTATATCTCAAAAACTAGAGAATGGTATTCCTTCATTAGATTCAAATATTTGAATTCCAATGGTCACAGTTAAACATCAAACACTTGTTATCATCTCAATTATTCCTAATAATTTGGAATAAAATCACTCCATAGATTTTCTTTGAAAGAGATTGATATTTAACCTATAGTGATTCACTATCCAAACGTTAAACTTTGAACATGTTGACCTCATCTCATGCTTCCTAGAAATATTGACCACATACGTACCATCGATCTCTATGGGTCAATCAGGTCTTTAACTTAAAACTTTCACCATTATATCTTGATCAAAACTATAAACATCATGACATTTGGCACCCTCATGTGCCTTTTTATTAATTTACTATTAGTCCATGTGATTGTGCCACTTGGCATCTCCTCATGTATTCTAATCATTATTGTTAATAAATACTCCAATGGTCTTTTTCCACTTGGCAGCTCCACATGCCTTCTATATACTACTATCAGTCCCTATGTTTGTTTCACTTGGTACTCTCACATGAATTATTAATTATTGACTTAGCCCACACCATTTATCTTCATTATTACTAATCAACACTCACTATTAATCTTTTGTCAGACTAGCTAGCTTGTGGCACTTATCACCTTTGTATGCAACCATTGACATGTTCTCTTCATATGCACTAATGGATCAAGATATAAGATTTAACATGTACCACAAGACTTTCTAGACCAATTACCTTAGTCTTTGATGTGGTTAACTTCATAGTTTTTTACCCATCATAATTGGTTCATCCATATCTACATGACGATGTGTGACAGTCTGCCTAAGTATAGTAAAATATTTCAAATTGCTAAGGAAGCCAACTTTACATAGTTATATATTTCACTCCATTCAACTGCATGACCTAAAAACATATACCATATCAATTTAGGACTAATTTAATCACACCATATGACCAGATCCCTCAAACTCATCCATATGTTGTAATGGTGATGTCAGCAAACTGCCTACTCAGATTTTTTGGCCACTAGACCCAAAATGTGTAGACGAAAACTATGAACTACCAAATGAAATCCACTCATACACACAAGCATTAAAAGTATATAAAACCTCTTATGGAACCTCTTTCATATCCTAAAATCACCATACTCATCCCTAAGCATCATAACCATGTTAAAACTAAAGATCAACCAAGCCTACTTTAAGCATATTAGGACAAGCATACTACACACTTTGTCATTGACATTTAGACTAACAAAACACTTCATCCACTCACCTATACACCTCTATGAAATCACTAAAAACTCTCCAATAAGTGGAACATAGATACAATGGTGTGTTAGTAGCTAATGAAAGATTCTAATATCTCTTGCAAAATTAGAGGGACTAGCTTCAGGGAGAATGTTTGTGAGTGGACATGGTATACATTTCAAGAGATTATATGTTTTTAAATCATCTTGATAGGTTTTTTGTAACATATGAGAAAGGTTTTTGTCTTATTCTTGATCTATTAGGGATATACTAAGTTCAAGTGTGCATAAAGTATGCAAAAAAAGCCTATTCCTCACCCACCTCTTCTACCCATAGAGATCTTTCTAATTCATAATAAGGTATGGTTGGTGGGCATAACACTAATTTATTATGTCATTACCATTTGAAATAAATATGTTTGTTGATCTACATCTAATAAAATAATCAACTATAGATAGCCATCATATTCCTAAAATAAGTGGATATTCTCCTAGGTTGCTCTTAGGTTATAGGATAATAAAATCAGCTAAATGTTCCCATGAATCCAAAATGATGACTAATTTCTCAATCATTCATTATAGTTTTTATATAGATATATCATCCATTTACAAAATTTTAGTTGTTGGGTGAATTTGTTTTAGTCCAAGTTTACGCATTGTTTCCATAGTCATGACATTGATGACTGATCTTAAATCAATCAATGTATTAGGTATCAACTTACCATGAATGTTGACATGAACAACAAGGATATCAAGATCATACCACATTTCTTATGATGATGTATGCAATTTTTCCAACTACTAGGACAATCTTGGGATCCTTTTTTTTATGACTAGGTTTTTAAGCATAGTTCATGGATAGATTTAGTGTAAATGGGAAAATATTTTATGGCCCAAAATAATAGGATGTTAACACACAACTTATTTAATTACCTTAAGAAATAAAATTAAGTTTCTTGATCATGTTGTTAAATGTTCAACCTTTAAATAAAAGGAGGGTTTGTAGGCCCTTCTTGTGTTCTAGTAGAATTTTGTTCAAAACTAATAGTGGGTTTGAGTGTTTATAAATTATTATGGGTGCCCATATTCTCCTCATGAGGTTTGGTGATCACATGTAGAATGTTTTATTTAAGAATACATCCAAAATTAAGGTGAACTTCATTGATAACCATAGTTTAGGTTAGATATTACATTATTTAGATGGTTTATATTGGTAGAACCAAACTATTGGTGGGGTTTAGTACAATATGGGTGGTCAATTGTAGTTTTCTAAGAGTTGTTCAGGTATTTGGTATCAAATTTAGTTGTGGTTGTTTTTATAATTATGGGAATCCATAAGTTTTGTTGAACCAGGGTTGGTTACCCATCCATGGTTGATGTCATGGGTTTGAGGGATGAGACCATTGCTGATTTTGATTTTTAGTTTACCAAAGTTGGTTTTATGAGGGTTGTGTTTGCCAATTTTTGGGTGTATAAGGTTGAGTTTGGGTTGGTTGATAACTGCATGGCTCTAGGACATTTAGTTTCAACTAATTCTAGTTTTAGGGTTGTTTGTTTGTCTAAGAACTTGGTCTATAATTAGGAACAACTAAAAATTGAGAATTTGAAAATATAAATTTTAGTGGTATACCTTAATTTTTAGGCCTAGGTGGTCATTGTCTTCATTGTGCTACATAGAAAAATTGATCTCCTTCTCCACCAAATGCATGTAATTTTACTATCTCAGGGTCCTCTTTTATTATGACGATTACTTTCACTCTAATAAACTAGCATTTCCAATCTAATTTATTTTTTTTATAATCCAAAAAATAAACCATTAAGTCTTGCTATGTTTCTTCTTACTTTTTACTTTTGTGTAATGTATCTAGCTAAGAATCCATATGAATAATGATATCTTGATTCATATCCTCTAGCAAATTTCTTACCTCACTTTTTGAGAGTCCATTTTTAGTTGATGAAGGAAGTATTTTATTTCTATAGGTTTTATTTATTGTTGACCTTGAATAGCTCTTGCATAGAATGTTAGGTCATTAAATGATAATGTTGAGACATCTCCTCCACTCATCAAGTCTAATTCCTTCAAGAAATCTTCATTAACTACTTTCAAGACTATTAATTTGAAGGAATCTCTATCTATTGCATTTTTCTTGTATTTTTGTAATTTGAACATAAAATATCCATGTAGTCTTCTAGCGATTCATCCTCTTCCTGTGCTATCATGAAGATGTCATCCTTATTATAGTTACTTCCTTGACAATAATCTTAACATTTGGAAAGAAACTTATCCTTTATTTCTTTCCAAGTATAAATTGCATATTTCCCTAGTCCCATAAACTATCTAAGGGATGCATCCCTGAGTGTTACTAGAAACTACTTCAGCATTTGAGCATCTTGATTTTAATCGTAGTTATGTCATAAAACACCAAACTCAAAAAACAATGTATTTGGATCCTCACTTGCCTTTACCCTAAAATTAGGAACGGTATAATGAGGGATATTATTCATAGGTGCATTTCACTTAGGGGTATGGATGGTAAATTTGAAGGATGTAGACTCATTGGTAGTTTTTTCTTCTTGATATTCCTCTATGAATGCTTTTACAATGCATAAAATAAAAGCTTATATCACCTAATATTTGAATTCTTCATCAATCTATGTAATTCATAGTGAGTAATAAATGGAAAGTCTAAGCTTTTCTAGGGAAAAATAGTGTCTCCTATATGGGAGTGAAGGAGTGGAAGTTATTGAGGATTTTGTCAGTTGTCCAATAAAAATATTATCTAATTCACAATAGATTATGTAGGTTTGATGTACCTCTTAGGATCTAAAAAGGTTTTAAATGCTATCTTAGTAAGCAGTTTGGGTGAGGGTGGTGTGAGTTGAATTCTAGATTCATGAGTATGAAGTGCCAAGTAGGAATCCTAAGAAATGGTGTAGAAGGGTCCTTATAAGGGGTATGAAAATCCCCTTCCTCTTAATTTTTAACTTTTGATACCATTACAATCAATAACTCTTTTATTCCTAGTTCTTCGAATGACTATTATGGATTGTTTTCATGTGATTCCTTGTGATCTTTAATTGCTATAGGTTGTAACTCTATTCCTATATAAAAATTCATTTTTTTAGGTAGGAATCTACATAGGTAGTCTTGTTCTCATTGCATGTAAATTAACTAACTTTTTTTAATAGTTTTTTCAGCCCTACCCTACAAAGGGTTAGTACAACATGTTTTTTTTTTTGGATTTTTCACTAATCTACTTTTTGTAGAAATTGAAACTTATGCCTAGAAAGTAGGAAATGTAACTAGGAAAGCAATACATTATTCTTAAAACATGATAAATATTTTTAAATCAAAATAATTTATCAATCTTAGAGACACAAGTGTTGTGACACCTTCCCTATGAATGGTGCCAAAATGATGAGTAGATGTTTAACCACCAATTAAAATGATGTAGACCAATATCTGAACATACAACCTGATCTACAAGATGGGGTAACCAATTGGTTTATAAAATAAATTAATTCATTAATTATCAATCCAAGGTACATTTATTATGTTGTAACTAGATGTGAAACACTTAATCACTTGTTAAATTATATCCATTGTAGATACGAACAAACTTACATAAAGGAAATTACATAAATTGAAAGTAATTATAAGTAAATCATACTTGTATGAAATAAATGAACTAAAATGAATTTAATGTGGTGTAAGATTCCTCCAATAAATTATCAATCATTCAAACTTATTTAATTAATGCAAGAATTAATTAAAATACTTAATTCCCACATATGTAGAATTCAAAAGATAAAAATAAATACTTGCACACTAATTTTATTGACTAGTCTAAAAAACTAGGATATTCACTACAACTCCTCTTGAGGGGTCCCTCCTTGCTTGGTTTTGAGTTCCAATCCTCCTCTTAAGTTTTAACATTTTTACTTCAAAATACTAATATCATTCATAATCTTGTATCAACTAAATATTTATACAACAATGGTTAAAAATATAACTATTGATAATAATAATTATATTCAAATTTAAATTTCTTATTAGTTCCTTATGTATGACCTAATTCCCTACTGCATTATATATAGAGATGGCCATCTATTATTGCCTAATAAAAAATGTTAAGAACATAAAATAGAATTAGGAATTAGTCTAATATAGGTTAATGCTAGCAATAATGGCTATATAAAAATAGAACATGGTAAGTTCTATTTGAAAGATAATAATAAAAAAGTTTAGTCCAATGAGGAAGATCCATTCCTAGATTCCTTCAACCATAGACATCATATTTTGACATGAAAGATCCATTTTTCAACTTCTTTCTTCATGGGTAACAACCTCAACATAACATTACAACTAATATAGGTCAAGACAAGCTATTTGTAGTTGTTATGAGTTGAATATGGTAGTCTCCAAGTAGTTACAAGCTTATCACTTAATTACTATGGGCTTCCATTACCCACATCTTTTTAGTTAACACTTTGCATAAGTGTTATAGACTATCAGTACCTAGAATTTCTATTTTCTAGTCATGTTTGCTCACATTCCTTAAACACATAAATTAAGAATAAACCAACATAGAAAAGATAACTATAATGCATCTTAATCATAAAACAAAACTATCTAATTTTCATGAACATAGATAATTTATGCATCATGTTTCTTTGTGCTTTAGTAGGAAAATATACAAGACATGGCTAAAGAACTTTAGCAATGGGATGCTAAAAAAAAGGATTTTGGGGTTTCAAATTACACTAATACATGACTCATCACTCTCCTTAAATCATTAGTACTCTCAATATTTTCCTTCCACTATTAATAATTGTGGTTAGCTTCTAGATTAGTCAAATTCAGATCTTGAATATTCTTGCTTGTGTCTTTGGCCTATTTACTAGTTTTATAATGTTTCTCTCCTTTAATTTATGTTATTTAACCTTGATTCTATTTTTTGACTTCTAATAATTTTATTATTTCATGACACTTCATATTACACTTAGAATAAATCTCCATTATTCTCTCATATTTGATCTTTCGAGACTATTCTATATACTTATATTTCAGTGTTATATATGTTATGAGAATATTCTCATAAGGGATATTAGTGAAAAATATAAAAAAATTCAATCTCTTCTGGACTTTGTTACTATTTTAATGGCTATGATCTACCCTATAGATTTGGGTATACCTGTTATGATTTCATCTTCCTAAAACTCCATGGAGAGACCATGTAATCTAAGTCACAAAGGGGCCTCTTTAAGGATTCCTTTAGTGGATGGAAGCCTGGTTTCCCCTTCTTGAGGACCAAATTAGCCTTCCCTATAAACCAAGGTCTTCCCTCCATGATATTGGAAAAATCCTTTTGGTTTGTAAGGGTGATAAGAAAAACATTATTGACCATGTCTGAAATTTCTAATTGACCATTGATTCTCCATTTTCTCTTTGCCCACCCATGGAATACATCGAGATTAGGTCTAATTCTCATGAACTTACCAATCAACATATTTTATATCTTGAAACTAGGTTAATCCAAATCTTATCTAAAAAATTAAGACAAATCCCCTTATCTTTGAACATAGAATTGAGAACCAAGGACTCATGGGTTAAGTGGACAAAATAAGAGTATGCTAGTAACCTACCAGCCCATGATTTTTTGTCGCACATGTTCCTACCACCTAAAAGTTATGGGTCCTTTGAATTTTTTCAAAAAAATGTGATTTAAAGTTCAATGAGCACAAAGTAGTTAATTAATTAATTTTAAAAAAATAAAAAATGGAAATTAGAAACTCTTCAACAAAAAAACATAGGAATATATATATATATATAGACACACACACACACACACACACACACACACACACACACACACACACACACACACACACACACACACACACACACACACAGTAGTTAATTAATTAATTTAAAAAAAAATAAAAAATGGAAATTAGAAACTTTTCAACAAAAAAACATAGGATTATATATATATATATATATATATATATATATATATATATATATATATATATGATTTAATGTTCAATGGGCATTAAGACATCAGATCATAATAAAAAAGTGATGTGAATAATTAGTAAATTGTATGGATGTAGAATGTTATCCATCTTGTTACTTCAACCCTAATGATAACTAACAAGTAGATCTACTTTATCGTATATTGGTTTAGCCTACAACCTCTAAATCAGCCTAAAATTTGAGAGCCTCCATAAATTTTTCCATATCCATGAAATTAGAGGTAATGTCTATTGATTGAGAAGGAAACCTTGATAGAATAAATAACACATAGGGTCCTTACACCATTGTCTAACATCTATTAAACTATTAACCAACTCATTATAAATTTAGCTTGGTGGTCTTTGTGAATGAAAGTACAAAGCACTAAATAGTCCTCTAGTGGAAATCTTGTTATGAAGTGAACCCATCATGCCACATGATGTGTGGAGTGACTTATAGTTAATGAGAATTTGCTCAACATAGTTCACCAGAGTGTGTGGGTTTGTCTAGATGCAAATAAATATCACTCTAGTTTATAGACATTTTTCAAAGAGAAATGATGAAAATAATTCTTGCTACCAAGCTGTGGGAAAAATTGGGAGGTTTTATAGAAACAAAAAATAGATATCCACCATTTGCATGTAAATTGTTTTAATCAACTATTAGTTTTGATATCAAATCAACAATGTAATTATTTTTTATTAGGTTTTTATAGGATGGTAATATTTAGTTTTTATAGTAATAAAAAATTATTTAATAGTGAAACCATTAATATTTGATCTATGCATGAGATACTAGATGGTTGGATGATCATTATGCAAAAGAACCTAGAATTTACCAATGGAAAAAAAAAATTGTTATTAACATATATAACCATAAGTGATTTATTCATAGTTAACATACAATTGAGTTATATGCCATAAATTTTGTATTGATGTAGTGCATGGCATGGTTTAATTGTTCATCCATTCATCCAAGGACTAGTTTTCATGCTTTGTTGGATGCATAAGAGAGGAGATGGAATGGAGTTATCTAATCTAGTCTTCATAGATCATGTATTATCATCAGAATGTCTTACAAACCTGAAAAAATTCTTGACATGCATTATCCAAAATGCAATTATCATTATTAAAATAATTATTAATGTTACAATTTTGATAAGATCTGGCAGTAATACCTACATACTCAAGGAAATTCCTAACATATGTTTTTTTGTCAAGGTGTGAAATAAAAATTCTAGTTGGGTTTGACTTGGGTGGGTCTACTTAAAATCTAGTGGATGATTTTTTTTTAAGGCTCCAAATAAATAACCTTTGTAGGTTGGAAACAAGATTGGTTACTATATAAAAGGATTGAATTTGTCTTAAAAGGTTCTCAACATAAAATTGATATGATAGGTTTGTGTAAAGTAGTAACTAATGACCACTTGGACCAGAATTACAACTCTTGTGTGTTTTACATCTGCTAGAACATAATTCTCAAAATCAAAATAAATATGATTCAAATACCCCAAACCAACCATAATCTATAAGCTGATGGTATCGACCATGATGATATAGTTGGAAGATGTTAACACAGTGTGGTATCAGCCAAGCCAATACAATAGAACTATAAGAAGATAGACTTAGAACTATATTAGGCTTAATAATACACTATAATGGAGATAAATGTATGAAATAAATGGTATCTCCTAGGATGATACTACAGGATATAAGGAACCTAGCAAATTTAGATGGAAGGTAGATGAAGAGGAAAGATAGATATAGACATAAAGTAGGTCAAATTAATATGAGTGATGGGGTGACATGATAGTATGAAAACATCTCTCTAAAATTACCATGATTATATCCTACCTCATCTCTAATGTACCCTTGAAGGGATGTACTCAGGGATATTGATGTGTCAACAAGTTGTTGTAAGAGAAACCATTAGTAAAGTGATAAAGTGAAAAATATCAGGTGTATACAATACCAATTAGGGTTTTCATTCTTTGAATGCATCCCACATTTTGATATCAACCTCTTGTGGTAATTATTTGAATCTAACATCCATAGGATAATCGTTTATGTTTTATAATTTCATATCAAGCCATTGTATGAGATATCCTTTAGATAACAAGCATAGTTTACAATGAGGGATGAATACTCTATCGATATGCAGACTAAATGTATATATATCTAGTCCTTTAAAATTACCATGTCTCTTTCAACTACAAAATCTTAACATATTTGATTGTAGATGAAAAGAAAAGGATCAATTTGACAACAACTCTCATTAAATTCAAATTGTGTTTATCATCCTTTACAAAGGAAAAAACCATATAATTGAGAACTCCCTTTAACCATTAAGGGGCTTATTATTTTGAGAAAAACTAACTTTTTAAGTGGCCAAGATATTAGTTTATTGAGTTGTAGATATTTTGGGCAATTAGAACACAAATTTACCATATTTTTTACCATTGAACTAAACTTTAGGGGTCCCAAACTCTCTTCATAAATTTTATGATCTTATAGCATTTGTTATAATACCTTGGGATATGTCTCCATCTCTACTAGAACATTTATGTTTGAGAATGCCATTGTATGCCAAAAAAAAAAAAATGTTTTATATTTAGAACATGTGTTCATGGTGCTTTCACTATCATCACTATAATCCTATGAGTCACTACAAATTTGATCACTGTGAACATGTAGAATTGATTAATCTGTGTGCTTTGAAAATTCCCTCTCTTCCTAGGAAATGTAATATCTTTTATATAGACATATGCCAAGGTTTAAAATTCATCAATTGAGAAAGGAAATAATAGTTTTTCATCTAGTACCATGTTAACACTAACAACAAAAATCCTCTTCCCACATTTATATAATGTAGTGTCCTCTTATTTGGATACACTATACCCTCTATAACTTTGGTGACTCTTTAAAAGAAGACAACCCGATCATCCTCTCCAAATGTAAGATACATTGATGTTATAGTACACAAATTAAATATGAGATGAAAGAAAATATGTAAAATTATATCAGGTAAAGAGTTTTTTTTTAAATGTGAGATGAAATAAAATATGTGTATAAATGCAATCTAAGTCTCAAGTAAGGATCTATGTGTTTCAATAAATATTTTTTTATATAAAACTAAGAAGAACATGTGAACAAGATGATATGTGAAAATAAATTATGTCATCAGATCTGTCACTGATCTCAACATATGTTGAAAATAATGCGACATTATCTTCTTCACCGTCATCTAAAAGTAAGTTTGAATGACGTAAATTTTATACAATAGATATAGATTTGTTTTCTCCTAAAATTGATAGATTACTTTGATTATCATAAAAATTTATTATTAAACAGAATAATAAAAATAATATTAAAAAAAAAAAAAAAAAACATTGAACCTTGAAAGGTTGAATTAGATGGGATATCTATTATTAGATAATAAAAGAGATGAATATTTTGGTATTATGATCAAAATCATAAATCATAATGTTAAAACTTATATTAAGATCACAATCTTAAGGTTCATATCATGGTCTAAAAACTAGTTATATCCAAGTCATAGGCACACATACTAAACTAAATAATTAAATTTAATGTTTTCTCAAGAAGCACATATAGATAGTGTACGAAACCAATGTCAAATAAAATATAGCAAGATCAAATAAAATGTCACAATGTGGATATCAATTTTATATAAATAAAGGAGTTGATATTTAAGGTAATGGTGAAGAGGTGGGAAAGGGCAAGGGCATACATAACATTAAATTGGTAAAAGATTTCAAGGTGAGCTAAACAGTAATGGTGAGGTGAAATGACAAGGTATTTCAGTTATTGGACTTGGAAAATATCGATCATATACATGTGAAAAGTTTAATGGCATGTCATATATGTCAATGTTATATATAGCTTCCACCAAACTATTTTAGTTGCCTAATACATAATTGAAATAGGTTTTATATAAATGATGAGATGTGGGCAAGTTGGTAAAGTGACATAGTTATTTCAAGCACCACCTAGGTTCAAATCTCAGTATGGTATCTGAGGCTTGGTGTGGCCAATCATTAATATTCTTGAGTTGGTTATAGCCATTGATGGTATTTTCGGGTTGTTTATAGCCATTCATTGGTTTTATCTAACTAGTTGTAGCCATTATTGGTATTCTTAAGTTAGTTTTGGCCATTATTAGTAAATTTGATACTTGTGAAAGATGATCACATTGTATCCCAAATTAATTGAATATCTGATCAAAAATGAATATCTATCTTTAAAAAATAGGTGTCATATATCTAATAAATCTTATCAAAATATAGATAATGTCAATTTAAATATGTAAAAATAATATTTATGTAATGATAGGTTATAAAATAAATGTAGCAGATAAAACAAATGTAAAATTAAAATTTAAGTTTCTTATGAGTTTATACTCTAAATATAGATATATTTATTAAATAAATGAACTAACTTAATTTATATACAATACAAATTTTACAAATAATTTAACATTGAAATATTATCTTTATCTCATGTAACTATTAATTATAAAATCTAAATTACATTATGCATGTCAATGCTATGTCCACCTCTATTTATAATTTTAATATGGATGGTTTCTGTTATAAAACATTAAAAAATTAAATTTTATTACAATGCATTGAATTGGACAAATTAATATCTTACATATTAGAGAAAAATAATTAAGGTAATGATGTTATTAAATAAAATAAAATAATTTGGGCATTATTTTTTTGAGAACCTTAGTAAAAAGTATAAGTGTATATAATTTAACAATATATTTAAATAAATCTAATAAACTGATTTTTATTATCTATTTCAATTGTAATTCGATGAAAACCTAATCGTTATGAGGTGATTTGCAGCAGTGGTGTCTATAAAATGGTAGCGTCAGAGTAGGAGATCACATAAAGAGTTGTTGAGGATTTAGAGCTTAGATTTCCACCTGGGTAGAGTACATTAACAAAGAATAGAAGGGATGGATACACTGACAGAATCCCAAGCATTGTAGATGTGTTTGGAGGGAGATTGGTGATCGGAGTTACTCTATTAACAAAATGTTGTGCAGGGGTAAGGAATAGCCAATCCCAAGTGCACTCTCCATAGAATCTGTAGAAGATACAATTTTTGAGAGATCAAGCAGATCTTGGGTTAGCAAGAAAATGGAAACAGTGCATTGGGAGGTTAAGACAGTCCAAATCAGGCGGAAAATCATTTGTTGAAGTTGTGGTAAAACACAAAAGTCTTCATGTGATTCCAGCAAAGGAAAGCCCAGTTGTTCTCTTTGATATACAATATATTGAACTGATTGTTGAGATAAAAGAATGGTTAAATATGTAGGGTCTGATTTGTAAATTTGAAGCATTGTGGCCAACTCTACCAGTATTGAATGAGTGGATCTCATCCCAATGGAAAGATATGGTGGAAGGTAAGATTTAGATTTGTTCCTGTGCTAGAGGTTTTTTTATTATGATTTTTTTTCAGTAGCAGACAAAGAGCATATTTTTAAAAACAATGTTTGGGCATGGGATAATCATAATTTATTGGTTAAGCCTTGGCACCCTGATTTCAATGCCCAGACACAAACTTTTAATGTTAAACCGATTTGAATTAAGCTTCAAAATCTTCCCTATTAGTTATGGGTTGATCTGGTATTCATAGCCATTAGAAATACATTAGATAAATTTTGGTCTACTAATAAAATGATTGATGATAAGGGCATACCACTATTGCCTGAATTTTGGTTTATGTAGATTATTCTAAAGATCTACCTACTCAAATAAAATTTGGAGTGAGTAAAAAATGGATGCAATCCTTGGAATATGAAGGGATCTTCTTTAGATGTAGAAGATGTTTCTAAACAAGGCATTTGGTAAATGATTGTCCTAGCTTCAAATTCAATAAATCGATATCGTGGTGTAAAAATACTGAAATTGAACATGATATGGTTCTAGCAGCGAATGATCGTGGAAGTGATGATAAGGGATCAGATCCAAAAATCCCTTTAGAATTAAAGAAGCAGAATCAAACGAATTAGACTCATAGTTGTGAGGAAAAGACCAAGAAGGGGCGGGGAGGTCAGGGAAGGGGGACGGGGAGGGTTTTAGTGTTACAAGAGAGGTAAAATGGAAGTTAATAGATAAGTTTAGATCTAGCAACCTAGACTCCATTAGAAAGACAAGGAGTGTTTGAATCAGAGCAAGAAATAAATCAAGAAAAATCTCTAGAAATCTCCATCCCCATACTGCCAAATCTTGTGGAGGGAGGAGAATAGAAAACAATTAGTAATAGAAATAAATGCAAAGGTAAATTGGGTTTGAATCCGAAAACAATGTCTCTCAAATCTAACAAATAAAATCTCTTGGGAGATGCCTAGTTTGTTTATTTTTATTTCATTTTGAGCAGGAGCTATTGTTATAAATTTTAGCATTTGTGGCCAATTTATTGCTGCTCGTTTGTTGTTATTTGGTTGTTTTTCAGCCTTCACTTTGTTGTCGAGTGTTGTGTCGCCTCGATTTTTGTTTCACTCTTCAAGTATGGGTCCCTAACTCAAAAAAAACCCTGCCCTTTATCCTTATTAAAAAAATATAGATTAATGTAAGTTGATTAAAAAAGATACACTTAACTCCCAAAATCATATCACATAATTTAATATACTATAAAAACCACCACTTATATAAAATCATATCACATAATTTAATACATTATAAAAAACTACTATCTATATAAAATTAATAAATTAATAAAATCATTTTTAAAAATATATAAACTTATTAATTTATTAAAAACAATTATATAAACCCAAAAAAAAAAAAACATAAAATATTTCTTTCGTCTTAATGAAAACCATACCACTAATTCTTATCTCGAAATTAGAAACTATTCTAAAAATTATCACATAAAAAAAAATATTCATAAAATAATATTAGACCTCAATATAAAACCCCAAGACTCTTTAATAAAAAAAAGGGTCCATTTACACCTTTAAATGGAGAAAATGACATTTATTTTTTGGATTATTTAAATATAATCATCAAAATGTTATTTTATAAAAAATAAATAAAAGTTAAACATTTAAAATATTAAAACAATTAAAATCTAAAATATAGATATTAAAATGTCGCTATGACATAATTAAATTATAAAAGCATTCATAGACAAGGCTAGATTTGATTTGACCATACGGTGCCACGAAGCCTTTTATATGCAGATGAGTAACCCTTGTACATGACTATTTTTTTATTAAAACATATTGAATTCCAAGCTTTATGCCAAGCTTATAATAATGTAACTTGCATGATATAAATAAAATAAAAGATAAATGGAATGGTCAACGTTGAAGCCAATCACATAAGTGTATAAATATATATATATAAATAATGTTTGACGTTAATTATAAGCATACTTAACAGGTAGGTGTTGATGGATAGATAGTTGTAAATAACTAGCTCTCCCTAAGGGAATAATAATGGAAATCAGAGATTTCATGTATTATAATGGTCTCTGTGAAGTACACTTTCATGAAAATGTACACAAACTCTAGGCAATTAAGTAGCAACATCATTATCATTTGTCTTCAATCAATGTCTAGTTTGGCCTTACAGAGGGATAAAAATTACTTGCCAATGTGAATTAGAAAGGAAATGAACTTGTGACATGGAATTGGTCTGGTGAAAACAGGGATCAATAAAGAATGGTCTTTAAAAATTATCATTAAAGAAGTCAATTAAAATGTTAAAAAATATTATTGATTTAGTATACATTAAGTTTGTCTCTGTGGGTTAAGCTTATATTTATAGAGGTGAAGGATTATCTAACTTATTACTTCAATCCCAATGACAATCAGCAAGGAGATCTACTCTATCATATACTAGTTCTGATCATTATTTTTTTCTTTTTTTAATCGGCTTATCATGTTTAAATGGAGAAATGCCTAAGGCCAGAAGAAGAAACTTTCTTATTATTACATCATCGAACCTGTTAGAAAACTAAATACTTTACACAACAAATAACTAGTAAACAAAATACAAATTTTCAATTAAACACATGAATGAGATAAAACACCAGAATTATGTGATAAAACCTTAACAAAAATTAAGGAAACATTTATGATATAAGATATCAGAATTTATTAATTCAAAAAATATATAAATTTTTGTTATAGAATACATACGAACTCCACAAAGATAAATATATTTAATTGGCAAAATAAGTTAGGATTCTTCCTCCTACAAATAGAGAGCAAAAATATTATTAGGACTTTCCTTTCTAAAAATAGAATTCGGTAGAATTCATCTTCCTAGAAACAAGGGTTTTGACTCTTTGATTTTTTTCTTTGGGGATGTTACTTCTGAATCTCTACCAGGGGGCTCCATAAAATTTTGCTGCCACCTGAACCCTTGATGATGATAATGAGAGGTGTTACCTCCCACATTCCTATCAAGAACTATACCACAAAAGAATCGAACATTTAACTTTATTATCACATATCTAACAAATCCATTATTATTTAAATATACAAACCCACCCCATAAGCACTGCACATAAACTGATGCCGTAAATGGGACAAAATGCTTTAAAACAATCAAATTACAGTGAAACAGGGAAAAAGAAAATTGCATATCTTAATCACTTGTGATAGTTTCCACAAACCATCTAATTTAAGAAGTAAAAGATCTTAATAACAGGGAATGGAAAGTAAAAAATAATAAAACAGTTCTGAATTAAGACAATATATACGATAGTAAGGTGTCCTTCAATGCAGTAGATGACACAGAAGAGAGAGACCTAAAAACAATTGTGGGAAAGGCAGTGCTCAAAATTCAATTACCCTGACTTTGTTTTCCTTCATAGACAGTGAGCTTCAAACCTTCAGTGCAATACAAAATAAAGAAGAGAGACATTAAAACAATTGTGTGAAAGGCAGTGCTCAAAATTCAATTACCCTGACTATGTTTTCCTTCATGAACGGTGAGCTTCAAACCTTCAATGAAATCTTTCATATTTTTTTCTGAAGATCCTCCCAACTTCATTGCACTCCTTGCACTATGTCTTAGTGCCATGACCTTGTTCTTCATCTCTTTTCCTTCTGGACCTGACACCAATCTTCTTATAGCGTTGGATATTTCTTCTCTCGGAATCACCTTATCATCTCTGTGGCCACCTCTCAATCTAAACCCAGTTTTCCATTCGTCTTCCATGAGCATGCAGTTCGTGTATTGATCCGACCAGAGAGGAAAACCCAACATGGGAACACCCAGAGCTATGGATTCGATAACGGAGTTCCACCCACAATGGGTAAAGAACCCACCTATTGATGGATGGGATAATACCTGTTCAAAAAATGACCCAATTGTATTTGGAGGGGGTCAGTACTCTACCAACCAATTTATTTTTCTTTGGTCTAAAGAAAAGTATAGGAACAAGTTAGTAAGGCCTTACTATCCTAATTTCTTATTTTTCAAAAAATACCTGTAGCTGAGGCAACCATGGAACAACCAGTCCTTGGGTCTTGCAGGTCTCCTCCATAAAGCCATCAGGTAAGCAGTCCGAGACCTCAGAAGATATCAAATCTGGACGAAGCACCCACAGAAAGGGCTGCCCACTTTCCTTCAATCCCATGGCTACTTCCTCTATCTGAGCTTTGGACACATGAACTAAACTACCAAACGAAACATATATGACTGACTCGGGAGGCTTAGTGTCTAGCCATTCTGAGGGCTGGTATTCTGTCAAGAAGCTAGTTCCCACTGTTATGTCCTTTGGATTTTGGCTGTCAAGATAACTGGACGGAAGTAATGGACCAACAGTTAAAATTGGGGTTTCTGTATTCATTGCTTTGATTGTTTCTGGTTCGAGATTGTAAAAGGAATTGCAGAGAACCCAGTCTGCTCGACGAGCTGATTGAAATGATTTCAAGAGCATGTCCAGCACGTAATCTGAACTGGGGTCTTGAAGCTGTAGGAATGATGGAAGGTCTCTGGATTGTATGCTTCGAAGTCCAGGAATATAATCAATACAATCATCCAACTCACCTGCAAGTGAAACACAAAGTGGTCTGAAATTGAACAGTACATATGATAAAAGGATGTAACATATAAGCTAAGCTTACCAGTTTCTTTAGGAGGGTAGTGACCATGAGACCTCAGGAGATGAAAGTTGTAGTAGATTGAGTATACACCTACAGGCTGTGACCAAAAGGAAATCCAAGGAATCCCAAATCTCTTGGTCACATCCAGTGACCAGAAAAGCATTGTATCTGCTATAACACAGGATATGGCGGGTTCTGTCTTGTTTAGGATATGTATAAGCTCTTCTAAAGCTTCACCCATCTTATCAACAGACTGCATAAAATCATAGAATTTGGCCGACCTGTCAAAATCTAGGGGCAGTCCATCTGAGATTTGAGCCGAGCGAATATCTAGGCCCAGGTTACGAGCTTCAAGCAGAACAGGATTTTCTGAAGAGGAATTAGCCTGAGTGATCTCGGCATGCCTGTGATGGGTTGTAACAAATGTGACTACAAGACCTTTTGAGGCCACATTCTTTGACAATTGCATCATGGGAGTTACATGGCCCTGAGTTGGGTACGGAATAACCAGAGCATGAAGAGGTTTTCCATTGTCTCCCATATCTAACAGCAGCAACACTTTTTAATCTGTAGTGGTTACGTTTATGGGCACTATTCAAAGGGCTTATGGGGTGCCCTAATGGTATATGTAGCAGAGGCTCTTCCCTCTAATGACAACAATACCTTATGGTTGAGTTTTCAGACTCTATTGAAATGACCTATTGGTATAGATTATATGTTTAAAGCTTAAACAGTTGTGTTGACTGGTGTTAATATATTAGCGGTTTTAAGAGTTTTGTGTGTTGATGCCTTATGATTAAGTTCCCATGACCTATAAGTATAGATTATATGGTAAAATTTAAACTGTTGTGTTACCTGGTATTAATATATCAACGGTTTTAACATTTTTATATGTTCATGAGTGTTAAATAGCATGTGTTTAATATCATTCAATGTTAATATTAATTATTTATTTACAATTTATATTTATATTACATTTAGGAAATTTATATTAAAGTACGAAAAGTTTTTAGTTATTTTTGTTTCAAAGTTTTCATTTGAAATCAAAATTTGAATATATTAATTTCATAAAAAAATTAAATAAAAGAGATTGATTACAATTTGTTACTAGTGTGGACGCAGTCTTCATTATAAATGTTTCAGTAAGAAAATCTATTGATATTAGATATAAAAAAATGACTTATAATTTATTAATATTGTGGAAATAATTTTCATTACAAATGTCTTCACAAAAAAATCTATTAATATTAGAAAAACAATCCAAATTATTATTAATTATTTATAATAAAAAAATATGTATTTAACTTTTTTTATTTCAAAATTTTTATTTAAAATCAAAACTCTTTCAAAATATAAAACCAACATCAAATTCAAACTAGAATGAAATCATCATCATCATCATCATCATCATCATCATCATCATCATCATCATCATCATCATCATCATCATCATCATCATCATCATCATCATCATCATCATCATCATCATCATCATCATCATCATCATCATCATCATCATCATCATCATCATCATCATCATCATCATCATCATCATCATCATCATCATCATCATCATCATCATCATCAGGTTAAATCATTGGCAGTCTTAACTACACCACACAAACTCATATCACAGATTTAATACATTGAAAGATGCTTGAATGAATAGTTTTTGTTTTTAACTTTATAATTCTTCGCCCTTACGTATCACCAGTAGACTATGAGTTTGGTAGATATTATATCACTTGGTTTGGCAGTATTCTTTGGCTCAGATTTTTTTTGCATGGCTGTGATTTCAGAAAATTGTATTATATAATATGGTGAGTATTAAGAATTGAAAAATATTCATTTCACTAAATTTATTTTGAATTAAATTATATTACATTTTTTTTAAATTATTAATTTTAAATTTTTTATTATAAAATATTAAAAAATATAAAAGATAAAATATATTTAATTTATTTTCAATTAAAAATCTGTTCAATTAAATTAATTATATACATAAAATCAATCATTAAAAATTAAAAATTTTATAATTATCTTATATAAAAATATTGACTTCTATTATTATTTTAAAAATCATGGTGCTTACACTTTCACTTTACATTTATTTTTTAAAGAACCAAAAAACAAGAATTGATGGATCATGTGAAACTAATGGAATAAGCGAAATTGATAACAAGTTTTTGAATAATATTTAAAGATACAGAAGTAAAAGTGCAAGATTGTAGATGTGTATGCCGTGCATAGTCATGAATATCAATAAATATATAATTATTTGTAACAGTTTTTGTTGTAGGTGAAAAACTGAAGAATTATTGGTTGTTTTATTGCTAATAATAATTATTTTTTATAAATAATTTTGTGGGGGATTTTGGCATGATAAAGTGTAACATTTAAGTTTTTTAATATATAGTATATTTAAATTCAATTATTAAAAAGATAAAATATTTATATATTAATTATAAATATAATATATTATATTAATATTTACAAATATGTTTTATCAGAAATTAGAATTAATTGGTGTGTTTATTGTAATTAATATTAAATGAATTGAAAAATGGTAAATGTTATGAATCATTTGTGACAAGCAAAATGAAATTAGATTGTTAAAATAGATTAAACAATAATCAAATGTAAGAAGGTTAACTATGATTAACACGAGAATTTATCTATTTTTTATTTGTAACCTGATTGTGTACAATTAATAGGTGGAATGGAAATAATCAACTCAGATTGATCGTGCATGTAAAACCAGAAATGTGGTTGCAACTGATTAGGGTAAGGATCGTTAGAATGGGGACAAGTTCAACTGGGATTATGTTCTCTACTAACCAATTCTATCCATTACAAAAACTATAGAAAATTAAGGCACATTTTTCTACACCTACTTGAAACATGCATGTGTATGGAAATTTGGCATTTGGATGCACGTAGATGACTCACAAATGACTCCTTCAAAATTTAAACACTAATAGGGCTTGCACTAGTTGAAAACCTGCAAGAATAAAGAGGAGAGTGTAATAGGTTAAACTAATCCCAATCACTCCCATGATGACTGATCATTACTTACGTATCCAATATTCCTAGGAGAAAATTCAAGTCCACATAGTTCTTCCACTTAGATTCTTTTGTGAAATTGTGTTCCTTTTGTTACATTCATGCATCTAGAGATGGCTTGAATACTTGATAATATTTTTCTTGACTTGAATAAATTAGGCTCATGACTTGGCTAAAGAAAATTTTAATGATTAGAATTAGATTTGGAAGCAATAGGGAAGCCTTGATCAATGTTTAATGGTGTAAGTGTCCCTCAATAGTGAAACTGTCTGATATAATAAGTGACTTATATGTGCCTTTATAACAATCTAAAAGGAAAAACCTCACACTACCTATCCTAAAAATACATATCACCTATAAGAGAGAGTCTAAATTAATAAAGTAATAATTATAAAGGTGAAGGACAAGATTGACCCATAGGGGTGAAGACTGACTACCAGTATTGAGCCATATCAATTGATTTTGCCTTGAAAGGTAACATGTGAAATTTAGGATTTACAATGTCTATACAAATGCTTAGAGAGTTTTTTAGCAATTAAAAATGTTTATTTAGGCATAATAAAAATTCGTTGTAAAGGATAGGTCTGTAAAGGTACTTAGAATAGAGTGAGGTGAAGAAAAAAGTCCAGATTTAGTACTCAATTCAATTAAAGTGAAAGTGGACCAAAATTGATATGATCATGCATTTATGACCATATTATAGTGACTACATTTGGTCCCCTCCCTTCCCTCTTTAATACCAGAATCCAGTGTAATATGAAAGATATACTTGAGTGTGTACAACACATTTTGCCTTTGAGAAGATACTTCATTTGTGCATGACACTTTAGTGTAGCCAACCCTACAAGAACTCGTAAAGTAGTCATTTTGTTATTTTGAAATTTGAAAATGATTGAACTTTGAAAATTCAAAAATCTAAAGAGAGTAAGGTAGAAATACACTTGTATGTGTGAAACTGTTTAACCCTAAACTCAAGGTTAGAAAATCTAGGGATAGAGGGATAGAGATAGCCTAGAGCACAAGGATGATAAATTATCTTTATACTAAGCCAATTAATTATAAAACTTACATAAATATATACTGAATTTATTACGTTGAGATATGCTAGAAATAATTACAACTATGCTAGATCTTGTAATGATAATAAAAATATGATACTTAGTTGGTTTTGATATTAATACAAATTTGGATGTAGAACATAAAATGAATAGACTACATCTAGATTATGGATCCATCATCTAGATTATACCTCTATAGTCGTAGAAACTTGCGTCAATGCTTATGTCTAACTTAGATGTAGGTGGGTAGTATGGACTACCTATTGAAACTAGATGCAACCACTTGGATGCTTTTAGGTTCTATATCATCTTTATTTTGGTGCATTCAAATTTGGATCATAGACTGTCTCTCCTTATCACATAATAAAACCTTAGTTCTTCATATTCATATTTGTTGTGAGAAAAATGGATTGATGGACACACGGTGTTGAGATATTCCAAAGACCCCTCCATTAATGAGTGTTTTCTACATAGCTAATACTCTGAAGAGAGCTTCATACTTATGTAGTTCTCCTCTATGTGTTGGCTTGTGTGGGTATAAAGATGCAATGTGTGATAAACAAGTAAATAGAGTGACATCACTTGTAACTTGACAAATGTGGCTTGTGGGATGCTCTTTAAGTACTTGATACCTATAAATGTGTTGTCCCTATGATTGATATGGGAATAAAATAAAAAATGAAAGCTTTATTCACTTGAATTCTTGATTGAATGCTTTTGATATTTTTCCTTGTGAGTTGTTAGGTTTGTTTTAGGTCTATGTTAGGTGAAGAATGAATGAAGATTAATCATGTATTTATACCAATCTATTTGGATAATATATCATATTAAATCACTTAGGCTAAGCATAAGTATATATTTAATTTATAAATTAAATGACTTTAGTTCGTAAAACACTTGTGTCAGGATAGGACACTTACATCAGCTTAGGCATCTGACTAAGATGCAAGTGTATGGATAGTTTAAAAGTAGGCATACATCTAGAACTTTAAAAAGTAGAAGACAAGTAGGTTTATAACATTCTAAGTATGATAGAAGGCCTGAGTCATCAACATAGCATTGGTCAGACTAAGAGATAAGCAATAGGCATAGAGAGATAGCGTATGTGAGCCTTTCGATAGTATAAATGTCTATAATCTGAAGAACTACATCTATGATATGTATTTTCTAAGTATACAAGACTAAGGTTATATATAATTTATAAATAATGTCTATATTTTTGTTAGAAGAGGTTCTTGAAAATACTCTAGAACATGCTAATTATAGGGATAACTTGCATAGTGGAGAGTAAAATAGGACATATAAGAGACTACAATATTACATACCATCTAAGATATACAAAGATGCACTTAAAGAGAAATAATAAATTAATTAATAACAAAAGATGAAACATAACTAGCATAACATTTGATAAATAGATTAAATAAATAGATTACTCACTACACATTAACCATATATGAAAAAAGATTAGGAAAATCCATATCATAACGATTCTATTAATTTGTATCAACACATCAAAATGATATTCTATTATATCAAAGTACTATATATAGTTTTTTATAGCCCATTATCTCTTCACATTCTAGATTTTTGAGATACAAAAGGAAAGACTCTTTGCATTCTTTTATTGCCCAATTAAGTTTACAAGGCTGAAAACATATAAAAATTATATAAGAGACAAAATCATATAATTTGCACATGTGTCCTATTATGCTTTATGATTTTACCATGCTCTATTCTATGTCCAACACTTTCTTGGACTTAAATAGTTATCACATCCTAAGATAAAGTCACAACTTGATCTGAATTGAGTTGAAAAAGATGAGCCATAAACAAAAGTTATAGTTATTTTTCCAAGTGTCATTCACCAATTTTCACTTTTTGCACACTACTTTGCCACCCTTTTGCGTTTTCAACTAAGTAGCATACTAGCCTACTACACTTTTAATTTTTAAATAGGCTAGCATAATCAGGTGGCTGACTTTGGGGGTTTTCAACTAATCTAACCCCACTCCTAATAGTTAGGATATTTTACCAAAAAAATATAATATTTATAAATTTTCAAAAGAGAAGTGCACATTACTTAATACTACATTGGAGGAGGAGTTTGACTAGGTTACTATGAAGGTTTTGTTTTCCTAAATGTTGATCTACTAGATTTTGATGCACCCAATGATGGAGGTGGTTATTGAGACTACACCTTTGTATCCAGCTTCCTCTTTTGTATGATTTTTCAGAGTTATTGCAGAGGAATGAATTGAGGTTCATCTATTATCTAGGGAGTAGTTGGATCAACTTGACATAGATCATGATTGAGCATTTTTCAATTTTTGAGCACTTAGTATACCATGGTAAATATAATGCATATTGGTACCTAAATCATCATCATATTTTATAGATCATCATTTTTTGTAATTGTGAGCAATGCCTTGGAATTAGATAACTTGAGCTGAATATCCAAGATGAGATCATCCAATCTATCTATTATCCTTTGAGCTTGGATGGATACAGAAGTATTGTGTATTATTTTTTTGTGCCACACTTACAACTTCTGTATGGTATCATCCCTAGAATCCAAAAATTGTTTGAGTTTTATGCTCATCTTTTTTTCAATTGCCATTTTATCCTCCAATATGGCTTTAGCTTTATTTGTAATGGAAAATTTATGTTTCATAGTATCCAAAGATTTATTAAGATGTTATCTCTCATTTAACATATCTTGGGCTATTTGTTTGGCCTGCTGTGTAGTTGTGTATAGGACCTGCACATACTCTTCAATGAGTTCACATATAACTTTTATTTCATTCTTAAGAACTTTCCCTTGTGTACATAATGTGATCACTTTTTATACGACTCCCTAATTCTTTGCAAGCTCTATTAATATACCATTGAATTAGTTGTACTCTGACATGACTTGATCACCCAGTACTTGTGTAACTAGGGTAGGACAAACATTGTTTATCAATTGTAAATTTTTCAACTACTCTTCTACTTAAGCCTTTTCCTCATGTAGCTAAGAACTTCTTTCTCCAAATTTGAATCGTTCTACGTAATTGACTCTTGAAATGCAAATGCTCCTTCAATCTATTTTGATAGTGATAGTTGGGTCATATTCAAAGATGTTTCCATCACAGTGGTAGAAAATGCCATGGAGGTGGTCAAAAGTGTCATAAGGGCAAATGTGAATTGATACAATACAAGCAATAAAGTATTTCACCACATTGATATAGCAAGGACATCCCATAACCATTGGTTATAAATTTGTGATGCTTCTTCTATGGCCTTTGTCTAAGTTGCACTTTATGCTTCTACCTGTTCTTTGTATTCTTTGTACTTCTTGGCCTAAGTTTATACTTCATCCTTGGCCTTAGCATCAGATTTAGTTTCCTTTTCTTCCTTGGCCTTATCATCATCTTGAGCTTTCACTTTAACATCCACCTCAATCTTATCTTTGGCTTCAACTTTAGTATTAACTTTGGCTTAGGCTACGTGTGCTTTTGTTGTGTGTCTAAGTTGTTCTTTAACATCCTTGGCTTGAGATTTTTTTCCCTCTATTTTTTTATGTAGCTTGTACCTCTTGTGATCACTATTTATCTTCCTCTTTCTCTTTCTTCTTTGCCTCTACTTCTTCAACCTGCTTCTACACAACTTTTGCTTCCTCAACTTTCTTCCTTATAGCTTCAACTTCTTTGGCTTACTTCCACATAACCTATACCTCCTAAACTTTCTTTTGTGTTTTATTGCTATGTCTTAATGCTTTTATTTATGACATTGTATATCTTATTCTTGAGTGTGTTGTGTCTCTCATATCAATGCTTGTTGTGCTTATTCCTGTTAATTATTACTCCTTTCTTCCACATTCACCTCCTTAGGGACTAGTGTGTCTTACATATTTTGATGTTTATCTACTATCTCAAGAATAATTGTATCCATGGATTTCTCATCAAATTCAAGGTATATGTGCTTTATGTCTGATTCAATATGTTTGGGTGACTCTGATTTATTAAACTATCCTTTACGTACCAATTTATTTTTCCTAGAATTAGCTAGAGGAGTGAGGGTCTGCTTTTGCTTCTTTGAAACATGGGGCTAGGCCTATTATTTCACTCTTTGATACTATTACACCCCACTTTATTTTTTAGGTTGGCCAAAATACACCATCCTTTCTTGCATGGTTTATTATGGTTTTACAGAGGGGTATGTGCATGGTAGTTAGAACAAGATTAGTGTAGGATTGCCTTCTTTAGATAAATCCACTATTTACACAGTTGATGATCCTACAATTGACTCTATTTAAAATATCTCAACCTCAAACTTGCACTGAGTTGCTTCTTATCCTATAATATCAAAAATAATAGAAGGAGGTGATTGAGTAATATCAACCCAAAGGTATTTTCCTACCTGATTTTGCACTTGGAAAGTGTGCATTTCTTTCTAAAATAAGAACTCCTTCTCCTCCTATTTATCATACACCTATTTTTTTATGTCTTACAACATTTATTGGATCACATCCTATTCTTCTACACCTAGCTCTGGTATATCACACTCAATAGTCATCTTTGGAACCATGTGATTATCCATTTAGGAATTTGTTTGATGCATTATTCTCTTTGGTAGTGGTGGTGAGGCCCCTTTCACAGGTTCCTTCCTCTTTCCTCTATATTATTATGCCATATCTTATGGCTACATTGGTTATGGTGGTGGAGCATGTAGTTGTGCTTGTTGTTTCAGTGGTGCTTGGCCTACTTTTGCTTGTTTTACCTCTAGAGAAATAGCTTGTAAAGGTGGAACTGACCTCACAACTAAGTATTTTTTCTTGTATATTTTAGTCTTCACTTTGACCATGGAAGTGAAAAATGGCATTAATGTCACACTTATAGTGTCCAAATCAAGGGCCTTGATTTGAATACCATTATACAACTTGGTGATTGAAGCATGTTGTCCCAAATATTTCATTACATCATATAGGATCCTAGGGTATGTTATGATCAAAGATAGGAGTTCAAACCACTAAGTGTTAAACTACCCTAATTGATCATAATACTACCCTATTTTGTTCAATGCAATATTTGTGAGGGAATTAACAGAAAAAAATTCTATAGTTACATTGATTGGCCCAAGTGGATATTTCCACTATGTGAAACATAATAAAAGAACCAAAAATTGGTAATGAAATGTTTGTGTGCTTATTGCAAGTATATTTTCTATGTTATTGGTGAGTTCAAGTTCCAAAAACTCATGATAATTTAATTTCTCCCTTAACCTTATCAGATGATATGGAATATCAATTACTCCTTTATCACTTGTTTCACTTACTTGGTGCTTTGCCAAAATCTTTTCATGATGCATTATACCAAAATGCACAGTGAAGCATCCTCAATTGAGTCAATGGGTGTTCCTTTCCTTACCATTTTGGTACATTTTTCCCTCACATCTAAATGGATTGGTGGTGTTTTAGACTTATAATGGAGGATATATTTACCACAATTGGGAAGACCGGTCGCATGTTCCATGTGCATAATGATCCAAATTGTAACATCTTGAGCCAAATGAATAACCCCTTAATTATAGCAGCTCAACAAAGTCATCATAACCTCATATATATTCCTAAATGTAGGCATCTTAATCAATCTTTATGCATTGAAGCCTCATAGTTGATGTTGAAGTATAAGGGCTCTTACGTGTGTTGCTCCTTAAGTATCCTATACAAAAGGAGTACTTTCTATTATGTCCATAAAATTGAATAGATATAGATCATTTTAATTATTTTAGTGAAGACATAACCTAATGCACATTTCCACTTTTTTCATAAATGGTAGTGGAATCAATAATTGACCTCTCTCCATGACTCGATCGGTGGTCTGGAATGAGTGATTGATTTGCCTAGTCATGATCTGGTTGGAAATATATTCGTAAGTAGGTATTTTGAAATCAGATCATAAAATCCTCTTGTTAGTTGAAGTCTTTAATGCTTTGACATTATCTATACCCTACTTTAATATAGTTATTTACACCAATTTCATCTTGTTCAGTATGTTGAATGCATTGACTACTTGTGCATGAGTGTTCCTTTTTTAATTAATATTACTTACTAGAAGTTACCTTGATAGGACATTTTTTCTTAGAATATTTAATTTAATTATTTGGTAGTTATTATATGTGAATAATTATCCTTTAATCTATTCGATTTGTCTTATGAATCCACTTGTCCATTTACTACTAAATCTACTTTGAAAAAGATGTAATATTTTTGAAATGCCTCATCAATAATTGTATGGCATACCATTGTCCTTTCATTCATCATACATGTCTTGTCATTGCCTTCCCAAAATTAATTAACATGCTTGATGTAGTTACGGCTAATTATCTTCTATGAGTTGTCTCTTTAATGTGATCACACTTTACGATGATAATTGTTCCCTAGTGGCCATGATGTATTGCACTATAACGAACATAATATACAAACATTATAACTTAATAAAATAAAACAACATTAAATAAAATCCTAACTACATGGTGTTACTTATCACCTACTCAATGTTTCATCTAAACAATAGAGATTAAAGATAATATGGCTTAAGCCTATAGCCATTTATATGCTTTGGTAATATGATTCCCTACAAATATTTCAACACTATGATACTCTATGGTGGTACTTCATCAATAATACAGGTTCCTTTCCATCTAATGCACATATTTCATGGGAATACTTTAAATCTATTATCATAAATTAATACCATTTATTCAAGTTAAAATTACCTAGATCGTAAGTTATGATCATGTCATTCTTTCTTGCTCCGCTTGTGAATTTATTGTAAATATTATGCCTTTTATTTATTTTATTCAAACTTTGTGAAATCCATCCACCATGCCTTTAGTGAGTCTTGATCCCCTAATCCCATAACCATCACAATACACAAACTAGGAACAATATACTCCATAGGCATTATTGCCTCAAGGCCATATACCAAATAAAATTAAGTGAACCCTATATCTCTCTTGTAATGTGTTCTACAAGCCCAAAAAATTGGGAGAATTATATCTTCCCAATCATCCTTTTGAACATTATAAATTGTTTTAACATTTTCCCCAATACTATATTAGACGCATTTGCCTATCAGTTTGTCTATGAATGGTAGGTCATGATTTTATGGTGTGATATCATGAACTCTTTAATGAGAGTCTTGATATTAATATTTTGTAAATGCATGCCTCTATCACTTACCAACTTAACTAGACATCCAAACCTTGTAATGATGTTTTCATATAAAAATTTGGTAGCATATTTTGTATCGCAACATAGAGTGGCAATAGCTTCCATCTATTTATTGAAATAATTTGTTCCAATAATATATCAGGCATGAATACACTTACTTGGAGGATCTATAGGTCCAACAAAGTCAATTCCCCACTATTCAAAGGGTTTTTCCTCAAGCATGGGTACTAAAGGCATTTTGTTGTGTTGGTTTAGCTTACCCACATTAATAGACATCACAGTGTTTAGCAAATCTATGTGCATCCTAAAGTAACATAGGCCACCAAAGGCCACTCTGTAATATTTTCCTTGCAATGGATTCTTTTTTGAAATGGCCCTCTATAATTCCTTGATTAGCCTATTGAAGAAGCTATGATCACTCATGCTCTAGATATACTCTACATAATACATCATATTTATCAAGTTTGTACAAGAATCCATTAATAAGGCTATATAATATGGCTCAAGTGACAATTACTTCTTATCCTGCTCAGTACAGTGTGCAAGAAAATTTCCCTACTCTAAGAAATTTTCAATGTCTTCCATGTTATCTGTAACTGTAAAAGTTCTAAATATATGCACATTTAGGGATTCATCTTCAAGTTTCTCTAGTTCCTCCCTATTATGAAGTCTATTGATGTGATCTGGTCCCACATTCTCTCAACCTAGCTTAATTTTAATCTAAAATTTAAATTCCTAAAAGAACATTAACCACCTTGATATATGTCCTCCCAGCATTAGCTTATTAATAAAGTATCTCAATGCTTGGTGATCCATGAAGAACTCAAATGGTGTAGCCAATAAGTAACACAAACTTTTACAGTGTGAATGCCATGGATGGTACTTCTCTCTATGGTTGTGTAATTATTTTCTATAGATGATAGTTTCCTACTAGCACAATGTATCAGGTGGTCTAACCCACCTTCTCTTGGTTGTGCTAAGACAACTCCTAATGGAGTACCAGAAGTATCTACATATATGTGGAATGGCTTCTTCCAATCAATAAATGTTAAGATTGGTATTGTTACCAATCTTTGCTTTAACTCAATAAATGCCATTTGATATTTTGATGTCTTTTGAATTTTGTATCCTTACACAGTAATTTCTTCGTGGATGCAAATATAGCTACATAAGCTTTCATAAAATTCTGATAATATCCCATATGACCAAGGAATGTGTCCACTTTAATTGAGTTATTAAGAGGTGGCATATCTACTATAACAACAATTTTAGCTGGTTTGACCAAAATATTGTCACTATATAAAACATGGATCTGTAAGACACCAAAAGTTGTAAAGAATAAACACTTATTTAAATTCAAGGTGATGCACAAAGTGTGACATCACTCTAGCATCAATATTAGTTTTGACAAGTGTTCTTTAAATAGAGATAAGATAGCCCAATCATCCAAATAGAATTCCAGGAAATCATGAATGAAATCTTTGAATACGTTTACCACAGCTCTAAAAAATATAACAAGTGTATTCTTTAAACCAAAATTCATTACCTTGTATGTGAATGATCCCCATTTAGTAGTGAAGTTGGTCTTAACCTAATCCTCCTTTGCCATTGGAATGTAGTGATATCTATTGAATCCATCTATAAATGAATATACTTCATGCCTTACAATGGATTAAAGGACTTCATCTATAAAAGGAATTGGAAATGGATCATTAATGCAAGAGTAATTGAGTGTGTGGTATTCCCCACACACCCAAATTTCTCCTATTTTATTAGGTTGACTAATCATAGGACTCACCCACTCTAAATTTTCAACTGGTTAAATGATTCCAACTTCTTGCATTAGATCAAGTTCAGCCTTTACTTTGATTTTTATATTAGAATTGAGCATGTAAGTTTTTTTTTTATAGGGCACACACACTCTTTTATTTATATGTGTATTTATTTTAGATATGGATCTACACCTTTTACCTCTAATAATTTCCTTGGAAACACATCTTGATAGTCCTTAATAGATGTAAGGCCTCAAAATATTTCTCTTGTCCCTAGTAATCTCCCACTATTGCAAGCTTAGGAGCTAACTCTATCCAAACATTCCCTTAAATATTTTTCAACATTTTTTGATATATATTACTTGATCCACTAGGCAAATCATCTTGCATAATGTGTTTGCCTTCATGTTGTGAAATGTTGATACTGCACAATTTTTAATCTTCCACTTGCTTTGTGATTTGCACTAGTTTGGGTTCATCTTCACATTGTGGCTCAAATAGACCTTCTAGATCAAGATATTTACTACTATCATTATCACTTGACTCTATCAGATCATTTATTATTCTATTACATGGTTGAACAAGAACTTATTCTTTTTGGTTAACTTTGTAATTACACAGTGCAAGATCTAAGTCGTATGCCACCTCTTGATGAGATGATGATTCATCTATAGTTGTTAAATATTTTTCTCATCCATTACATATAATTTTTTTAATTTTATACAAGGCATTATATACTAATGGGTTATCATCTTTAACACAAAGGTTTGAAGGAAATCTTATTGAAGTTGCATCCAATGTTTGGTTTCTCTTCTGCACTCTTGATGCATATATCAAGGTATTGGTAGAGGTGTTAAGGTGTGGCTAAATGTGTGCATCCAATATCATGGTTTTACTCCTTGTGAAATCCATATACCCACACACTAATGGATGTCTAGTTTTGGATATTGATTTTCTTGGAAAAGAGACCATTCTGATTTGACACTAGCTAGTGTTGAAACCTTGTACACAAGACTTTACATACTTATTCCCATTATATTTTTGAGTTTCTATGTACTACCCACCATATCATAATATTTCCTTTTAATTCATAGCTAATTCAACTAACTCTTGATCCACATCTAGGACATGGTGCTCAATCTTTAATTTAAATGTATTGAGATCATCTATTATAAAGTATTGAGGTATCTGGCATTCTACAATAAAAACCATGCACATAGGTCACAACTCATGATATCTTAGATCCCAACTTAATATGTGCACATTTGAGTCACCACTTATGGTTTATATAGATTCCCAAGGCAAAATACCTTCTGGGGTTGGTTCAGTATAGTTCATCATAGTTGCACTAGTATTATACAATAAATCTACTTCAGATCTTGTTAGAGAGTGCATTGAAGGAGAAACACATTATTAGATGTGAACTTGATTAGCTAGAGACTTTATTACAACATTTTTTAATACTAGTCATTGTTCTTATTGCACAATATGTGGTTTCTAATCTTGACACTCTATAAACTGCACCCTATTTTAGCTTTCATCTATACCCACTTTAAACAAACTATTAGCCCCATAGGCATAAGGAGACTCTAGATTTTTTGGGATTATATATGGATTTTTCTTAGATTTATTGGGGGGTAGACCACTATTTTATCTTTTTGATGACCTTTTAATCGAGTGTGCATAGTATTGATGGTCATTTAGCCATAGTAGGCCTATTTCTTATCAATTAAGGTCAAGTAATGAGTCTTTTTTGCCTTCTTATCAATGACCTCAAAATCTCCTCACAGGATGATCTTATCCATTTTAATATCAACATCTCCTAACCTACCAATGGGTTTGAATCTACCACAATATAATAAAGTCAATGTAACTAGGCTATAGCTCAGATTTGGTCAACCAATGGCTTCCCAAGTTGATTAGGGAATCATATTAACTATGCTTATAAAATCAAATACTACATTTAGAATTTCATACCCAACTAATTCAATATACATTCATGAATCCACATCCTAAGGCTTATTGGTCTTGAAATGCCAAACTACTTTATCAACCCTTTTTGTCCTCACTACTAACACTCCAGGAGATTATGTAGGAGATTAGTGATGTTCTTGGATACATCCTCATTATGCAGTGTGCTAAGTATTTTAATCATATCTATTAAAGTATTCAAAACACCATATTGCCTCATTATCCTAAAAAATTTCCCATATATTTGGGCATCAATAGCTATGTTATTGGCCTCAGAATCTAGTTTTTAGTGTATTTCCCATAATACATGTGTATCTTGATACATTAAATTATTTTATGTGGTAGGATCAAGATATTTATCCCACTAAACTTTTATAATTCTATGATCTTGAATCATTTTTAAAAGTGGTAAGCCTTGTTTAGATCTTTGTTGCCTTTTGATAGCTTGTACAAATGTATTTTCTTTTAGCTACACATTGATCATATTTATATTGTGCACTAACTTGTCCTTTATTTATTTCACTAAAACTAGACAATCTTCTATTTGATTTTGAATTTCAACCCTATATCATACACAATATACTTGTCTCCAAGGCTTGGTGGGTTAGTTTCTCACATAATGATTATATGCACCACATAGATAATATTTCATAAGGTTTGAGCTTGTCGATTATCATTATTCTAACCTCCTTGATATCTACCATGATATCCACCCCCATATCCCCCTCTATATCCACCTCTATTTTTTTGATATCCCCAACCTCATGCTTGTTTTCCATCATATCCTACTTATCGAATCATCTGTGCATCATATCCACCATATTGGTGTTAAAGCGAACATGGAGTCTAGTTTTCCTGATGTTACTAAAGATTCATATTATTCTAGGGTTGTGCATACTAACCAAAATATTGGTATGAGAGAGATGACATAGTACTCCAACTTGTTAGGGCATGTGGCTAATCCTATAGTGATGAAGGCATCTGATAGTGAGGCAACAAAGGCATCCACCCTAAACTACCTTGAGTCACATTTGTCATCTCCATGATTGGTCCTATAATTTCTTGCTTTGTGTTGGTATTTGTTGAGCCACAACTATGAAGACATTATTTTTTATATTTGTTTTTAATTCTTGGAGAGATTGGTAGTTTATCTCATCATGATTTGTTGTTTTTCAAAAATTACAGTACATGATGTGTGATTTTGGGATATATTTTTAAATAAGATGGAACTTAGATGTAGGATGTCTAACTACCATGTGGATTTCACAAAATTCCATTTTTTATTTTTGGAGAATCATTTCTATGATGTCCTTATCGACCATATTCTACACACCATAAGTCTAACTTAGGCTTATCATTTTAATTCATATTGTCCATCTTATTCATAAAAGCATGTAACTTAGATTTTACTTTCTATCCTACCAATGGAAGATCTGCATAATGTTCTATCTACTCTACAAGTATGGTAGCAGATCGAGCATCAACCTTGGTAGAGATCTGGGATTGTGCAATAGCGAACCTTATTCTCGGTCATGGCCCCTCTATGAATTAAGAATCCTTGTCTTTGTCTTCTAAAATACAATCAATTTTTTTCATCACATCAAAAAACCTATGATCATATTCTCCAGTTATTTCTCAAAAAAATTGTTGAATTTTATTTGTCTTGAATGAATTAATTAGAACATTTTTTTACCTTTAATTCTACTACTATAAATCTTTAACTTGTGTAAGATAGAGGGAATTTGCATTTATTTTTCAAATAAATTCCAAGGCTTGTCCTACCAAAGCCCCTATGAGTTTGATCTTCTTCACATCATCGAATGTTACCCCTTTTACAGTCCATTTCATTTCATAGGTTACCAAATATTATTTGGGGTCCTAGACCCATCATATGGCATTAAAGATATGAACATACCTACATTAAGTGCCATAGCTAATAAGTTGGTAGTTGTTACTATAGATGTCTAAATACTACCATCTATGAAAGGTGTTAACTAAGCACTTGTTATTACAATTTTATGTGATTTTGTAGTGTTCACTTTGACTACAAGTTACTGTGCACGAGTATTTTTAGGAGTAAAAAAATCCTACTTCTTGTAATTTTTTTCTTCTAATGCCTGTTTGGTTTTTGCATAATGCTTTCCAAACTTATAAGTAAATGAATCAAACCAACTTGAATTTTCTTCTCTTTCTTTTTTTTTTTTCCTTTAATAAATAAGGTAGGCTTGGGAGATGCATACCCTTGAAATGAATGACTTTTATCTCTAACTTATTATAACTTTTGACTTGAACCTAAAATATTACTACCTTCAAATTTAATGTTTTCCTAGGAACTTTACTTACTAGTTCCAGATAGAAAACCTTCCCTTAACTACAATTTACCTCTACTTCCTAATTGTTCTACCTCTACATCACTAATTCCAACATCTTCTTCCTCATTGGTCCCTTCATCATATTCCATGTACCCTCTTCTTCTAGTAATTTCCACATCTTCTCTCATCAACCTCTCTTCTCTAGCATCATTTTCTTGCATTTTTATAGCTCTAGAAATTTATTCTCTAATCCTAGTCCTATTCGTAGTTACTTCTAGGTCTTTTTCCTTATTTCACCTACTTTGATGTCGTAATTCCCTTTCTAGTCCCAAAAATTTCTTCTCACTCTAAGTCTTTTCACATTCCATTTTTTTGGATCAGGTTCAAGTTTCTTTTACTTAGCTCTTCACCATTCACTTCCTCTCATATGCACCCCAATGGTACCCAAAGTGAATACTCTATGTTGGATGAAGTAGGCACCATGGCCTTTTCCAAAACCAACATCTTTATCAACAAATCTAGTCACTATAAAAAATTCCCTCTAATTCATTGGACAAATTTATCTTATAAAGTATAACAATATATGTATCCTTGTACTATGAACTCGATAATATAGCTATTGATTATAGTCTTCATTCAATAATCTACTACTTCAGACTAATTAGTGTCTAGGTTGCACAATCTTTCTAATTTTTCCTCAATCAAGACCATAAATTTTGTTCTCCTTAGACTAAAGCAATAGTATTCAAATCTATCTGGCCATATAGCTAACAATTAAAGAAACTCACACTAAAAATGTCATAAATTTTTCCTTAGATGTGCCATTAGATAATACTCTCTACAATTTTTTTGACTTTTCGTGTTTCTTATGCATTTAGTTCTAGATTCTCTCATCTAACCATATTTTTACATCTCTCTACCCTGGCAACTATCTCAACATATTATTTTAGTATTGTCAATGATGTCTCCAATCTAGTGAAGAGTGTTCATGAGGTGTCAAGTATGCTAATAGGTCAATGACAAAGTGTGCCTTAGTGATCATGCATGGACCTTATAGTGTTTTATTGGTTAGGAAAAATTATGGATGTTGATGATGTGTTAACTATGTTTTAGGGGTCATATGGGGTGTAAGGAGTGATTGGTGTACCTGTGTAAGTGAAAGGAATCCATCTTTGTAGTCTTGTGAAGGTCTAGGTTATCCTAGTCATCTTGGCAGAGTTTACTTTGTAAGAATATTGATGACATCAACACTCACACATGTGAATATTTCAAAATAAAGTGGTCACATGGGTCTATTTAGTTTTGTTCTTAGAACATGTGTTTCAAATTTTATACCTTGACATGATGTCTATCAAAAATTATGATAGTGTAAAGTTGTTCTCCTAGGCTGATTTCATTATTTTTGTAAGTCAAATTTGTATTTTTTAGTGATCATTGGAATTCAAATATTTGAATTTACAAAGGAAAACTAGTCTATAATGTTTTGCCTATAACTTTTAAAAATGGATGTATTTGATGATGGAGTAAAAATAAAAGTGGTAAAGAACTTCAAGACCAATCCAAGAAAATTTATTTGGAGGTTTGAATAGTCATACCATTGTATTTATTGTGGTTCAAAGTTGACTAAGGGTTTGTCTTTATTATACAAGTGACTTGAGAAGGATGTTTGAGTTTTTATTGATGGTTTTTGGATTTTTCATAGTGAATTATCAATTAGAGAATGTTTTAGACTCCTTTAGGATCATGTATATGGTTTTTATAGGTTTAATCAATCCATGTTTATTATGAACCATTACTTGGAATTTGACTATTTATTCATTCATGATGTTTTCATGTACAAGGCAAATGATTGTTAGGTTTTGCATATGCAGATGTGTGTAGTGATGAATGTAATCACCTGAGGATGTCTTTAGGGTCATGTGTCATGGACCTATGTGCTTTAAAGTGGTCTTGTGTTTCTATTTTTGCTTAGTGAAGTGTTAAAAGGATGAATAGGTCTCTATGGACCTAAAAGGACTACTTAGGATTGAAAGGTGTTGTTGCTTAAGGGTGATCTATCAAAGCTATGGTCAACCTATGAAGGTTGTGTTGATATTTTTTCTAAGTGGGATATAAGTCTTAAGGGTAAATAAATGTCTTTTGGCTAACCAAAAAGGTGGTGATCATGTAGACTCTATAAAGAATAAAATTAAACATGAAGGTTTCTAGAGTGAATGTGTGAAGAAAAGAGAAGTGTGAGTAAGATTAGTATATGGATTGAAGATTAGAATAGTGTGAGGGATATGTGTGTGACCTGTTGGTCATGTTTTTTATTTTATAATATTTTTTTTGTAGGGTTGATGATTGAGGATGAGCAAAGAGGTATAGAGTGATCCAAAAGGTTGTTTTGGATGCATTATTTGTGTGTGAAGGCTAGAGAAAGTGTGAAGGTTTAAAGAGAGTTTTATTTAATTTTTATCCATTAGATTTAAAGGTAATCATATTTTTGTATGTGTTAATATCAGAAGGTGTTATGTGGGTGCTCAACATTTAGGTCAAGCGGGTAATTTTCCATGCTTAGGGGTTTGTGTTCCTTGTGAAGTGGGTGCTTCACTCTAGTCTCTTATAGGACTATAGTCCATGTTTTTTTAGGCTTAATTGTATGTTTTATCTCCCATGAGGGTTTACCACATAATTCATGTGTTATTTACTTTAATCTTTCATATTTTTATTTGTTTGTTGCAATGAATGGTTTATATGCTTCATGAATGCTTATGTTGAATGGTTAAGAGTTTGAAGGATTGGAATTGAAGTTGATTTGTTTGCATCACTAATTCACTCCCCAATCCCCTCTCTTTTTTTCAAGTTTAACCACTTAAAGGTGATCAAAGATATAATAGATGAAAAAGAGGTTGAGACATATCTTCAAGGTGAGATAGTATGTGATTTATCAGAGATCAAACATGTAGAGGTAGAGAATGAAATATTGAAGGATAAGAAAGGAAGTAAAAATTAATATCTAACATCCTCAATATGTTGTGAGATTACTAAAAGCATTGATGGTATGAAGACACAAATAGATAAACTAGAAACAACAATCTAGAATTTATAAGACATGATGGATAAAGGGTTGAATCAAAGAATGGATCATTTGGAAGATAAATCTCTAACATGTGTGTGTGTGTGTGCACGCGTGCACATGCGTGCATCCATGCGTGTGTGCATGTGTGTGTGTGTGTGCACACACGCGTGTGTCCATGTGTGTGTGTGTGTGTGCATGTGTACGTGTGTGCATGTGCACGCACGCATGTGTGTGTGTGTGTGTGTGTGGGGGGGGGTGTGTGTGTGTGTGTGTGTGTGTGTGTGTGTGTGTGTGTGTGTGTGTGTGTGTGTGTGTGTGTGTGTGTTTGTCTAAAGACAAGTAGAGTCCTAGATCTACCAAATAATTTAAAGATGAAAATTATTGGGTCATTGATGATCAAGTAAAAAAAATGTCTAACATGAACAACTATAGTTATGTCTTCACAAGACACTATTACACTTGTAATCAATACAGTCATAGATATAGGGATTGTACTTTATCCAAGTACTATAAGAGGGTTTATTGGAAAAAGGACATACAAGTCATTGACACCATCAAATGGTTCAAGGAAGAAAAATCCAAGATTGAAGAAAAGAAGTAGATTTTAGGTAGTGTACCAAAACAAGAGTCAATATTTGTCCAAACTACCTTGCATACTTAAGAGGGTAAAAAAATAAAGGTTACATAGATAGTGGATTCTCAAGTCATATGACGGGAGACAAAAGTAAGCTTATCTCTCTAAAAAACACATATCAGGTTTAGTGGGATTTGGTGACAACAATTCTAATAACATAGTTGGTAAAGGTTCTATAAATTTGAATGATGGTCATGCTAAACCTAAAAATGGTTTATATGTGTAAGGTTTGAAATGCAATCTTCTAAGTGTTATCCAAATGTGTAAGCAAGGAAATGTTTTGACTTTTCATGATAAAGGGTGTGAAGTGAGAAGAGTTAAGTCTAGAAAATTAGTTGCAAATATTCACAAGGCAGACAACAACTTGTATGTGTTCCATGAATCTAAAAGGTAGGAGTGTTTCATGAATAAATTATAGGAAGTTTCACTTTAGCATAGAAGACTTAGACATCTAAATTTTGACAACTTGGTGAGGATCATTTCAAAATGATTAGTGAGGCATATGCTTAAAATCACTAAGATACTCTTTACAAGGCATGCCTTCATGGGAACAAACCAAAAGAAGCTACAAATCTAAAGAGAATTCCACCATAGTACCATTGGACTTGATCCATACTGACCTAGGTGGACCTACAAGAACTCAAGGTATTTAAGTTAATAGCTAATTAATTATATTAATTGATGACTTTACTAGGATGATTTGGACATATTTCCTTAAAATAAAAATTAGAAGCCTTTGCAAAGTTAAAAAATTCAAAGCTCTTACTGAAAATGAAAATGGATAAAAAATCAAGTGTGTGATATCAGACAGAAGAGGTGAATTTGGGTCTTATGAGTTTGATACCTTTTGTGAAGATGAAGTGATTAGAAGATAGTACTTTTCTACTAGGACACCCCAATATGATGGGGTGGTTAAAAGGAAAAATAGAACTATCTAAGAGATGAGTAGAACCATGCTTTAAGATTCCAAACTATTGGATTTTTTTTGGAAGGAGGCTACTAATACATAAGTATACATATTAAATAGATGCCAAATTAGAGTAAATTGTGGTAAGACTCCATATGAGCTATGGAAAAATAGGGCATCTAATGTCAAACATTTTAGAGTGTTTGGGAGTAAGTGTTTTATCAAGAGGGATGAAGAAAATCTTAGAAGTTTTGATTCAAGGTTTGATGAGGGTATCTTCATGGGTTATTCCTCTATACATTATACTTATAGATGCTTCAATAAGAGACTTCTCAATGTTGTTGAAAGTTCAAATGTAAGAGTTGAAGAGGTAGGTGAAATTAAGAAGCCTAACTTGCAAATAAATGGCACTATAGAGAACTCTAATTCAAATAATGAATGCATATCCAATCAATTAGATGATAAAGAGGAAGAGGTAAGATAGGACACTAAAGCTCCATCTAGGAGAATATAGAAGGATCATCCAGTTTCTCAGGTACTTAGAGATGTGAATTCAAGTTTGTAGACTAGACAAAGAATGTTGATCAATCAGAATCAACAAGACATAGCTCTATTATCCAATATTGAACCCAAAACATTCTTGGAAGCTAGAAAAGATGAAAATTGGACATGTGCAATGGATGAAGAACTTGATAAAATAGTAAAGAATGAAACATGGGATTTGATACCTAAATCAAAAGACAAAAATGTGATAAGAACTAAGTGGGTATTCAGAAACAAGATGAATGATAAAGGAGAGTCACAAGAAATAAGTCTAGACTGGTGTGTAAAGGATATGCTCAAGTTGAAGGGATATACTTTGATCAGACCTTTTCTCATGTGGCAAGAATGGAAGAAATTAGACTTTTCTTGTCATATGCAAGCTTTAGAGGTTTTTAAGTTTACCAAATAGATGTGAAATCTGCATTTTTGAATGGTAACTTAGATGAAGAAGTCTATATTGAGCTACCTAAAGTTTTTTACATGACTAGTAATCATAACTATGTTTTTAAACTCAAAAAGGCTTTATTTGGTTTTAAACAAGCTCCTAGAGCTTGGTATGATAGGTTAGACAAGTGTTTATTGAGCCAAGGATTCAAAATAAGGGTAGTTGAAAACAATGTGTATATTAAGATAGATCACACTCATCAATTAATAGTGGTAGTCTATGTTGATGACATAGTTTTTGGATCTAACAATGACAACATAAGTAGAGAGTTTGCAGTGCTATGAAAACTGAGTTTGAAATTCCAATGTTGAGATAAATTTCTTTCTTTTAGGATTGTAGATTTACCAACTTGATGTAGGGATATTCATTTCATAGTAAAAATACATCAAGGATATGATAAATAAGTTTGACATGATGGATTTTAAGTCAATGAGTACTCCAATGATCACAGGATGCAAGTTAAGTAAACAAGATTACTCACGAAAGGTTGATCAAACCTTGTATAGATCTATGATTGAATGTATTTTGTACTCAACTACTTCTAGGCCTGATATCATGCAAATATGATTCAAATACCCCAAACTAACCATAATCTATAAGTTGATGGTATCGACCATGATGATATAGTTGGAAGATTTTAACATAGTGTGGTATCAACCAAGCCAATACAATACAATTGTAAGAAGATAGACTTAGAACTATATTAGGCTTAATAATACATTATAATGGAGATAGATTTATGAAATAAATGGTATTTCCTAGGATGATACTACAGGATATAAGGAACCTAGCAAATTTAGATGGAAGGTAGATGAAGAGGAAAGATAGATAGAGACATAAAGTAGATCAGATTAATATGAGTGATGGGGTGACATTATAGTATGCAAACATCTCTCTAAAATTACCATGATTAGATCCCACCTCATCTCTAATGTACCCTTTAAGGCATGTACTCATGCACATTGGTATGTCAACAAGTTGTAAGAAAAATCATTAGTAAAGTGATAAAGTGAAAAATATTAGGTGTATACAATACCAATTAGGGTTTTCATTATTTGAATGCATCCCACATGTTGATATCAACCTCTTGTGTTACTTTTTTGAATCTAGCATCCATAGGCTAATCATTTATGTTTTATAATTTTGTATCAAGTCATTGTATGAGATATCTTTCAGATAACGAGTATAATGTAAAATGAGGGATGAATACTCTATCAATATGCAAACTAAAGGTATTAATATCTAGTCCTTTAAAATTTACCATGTCTCCTTCAACTACAAATTTTTAACATATTTGATTGTATATGAACACAAAAGGATCAATTTGACAACTCTCAAGAAATTCAAATTGTGTTTATCATCCTATACAAAGGAAAATCCATATAATTGAGCACTTATTTTAACCATTAAGGGGCTTATTATTTTGAGAAAAACTAACTTTTTAAGTGGCCAAGCTATTAGTTTATTGAGTTGTAGATATTTTGGGCAATTAGAACACAAATTTACCATATTTTTTTACCATTGAACTAAACTTTAGGGGTCCCAAACTCTCTTCATAAATTTTATGATCTTATAACATGTGTTATAATACTTTGGGCTATGTCTCCATCTCTGGTAGAACATTTATGTTTGAGAATGCCATATTATGAAAAAAAAATGTTTTATATTTAGAACATGTATTCATGGTGCTTTCACTATCATCACTATATTCCTATGAGTCACTACAAATTTGATCACTGTGAACATGTAGAATTGATGAATCTGTGTGCTTTGAAAATTCCCTCTCTTCCTAGGAAATGTAATATCTTTTATATGGAAATATGACAAGGTTTAAAATTCATCAATTGAGAAAGGAAATAATAGTTTTTCATCTAGTACCATGTTAACACTAACAACAAAAATCCTCTTCCCACATTTCTATAATGTAGTGTCCTCTTATTTGGATACACTATACCCTATATAACTTTGGTGACTCTTGAAAAGAAGACAACCTGATCATCCTCTCCAGATGTAAGATACATTGATGTTATAGTACACAAATTAAATATGAGATGAAAGAAAATATGTAAAATTATATTAGGTAAAGATTTTTTTTTTAAATGTGAGATGAAATAAAATGCGTGTATAAATGCAATCTAAGTCTCAAGTAAGGATCTATGTGTTTCTAGAAATAAGTTTGTATATAAAACTAAGAAGAACATGTGAACAAGATGATATGTGAAAATAAATCATGTCATTAGATCTGTCACTGATCTCAACATATCATGAAAATAATACAACATTATCTTCTTTACCATGGTCTAAAAATGAGTTTGAATGATGTAAATTTTATACAACAGATATAGATTTGTTTTCTCCTAAAATTGATAGATTACTTTGATTACCTTACAAATTTTATTATTTATTTTTTATAACATTGAACCTTGAAAGGTTGAAGTGGGTGGGATATTTATTATTAGATAATAAAAGAGATGAATCTTTTGGTATTATGATCAAAATCGTAAATCATAATGTTAAAACTTATATTATGATCACAATATTAAGGTTCATATCATGGTCTAAAAACTAGTTATATCCAGGTCATAGGCACACATACTAAACTAAATAATTAAATTTAATGTTTTCTCAAGAAGCACATATAGATAGTGGATGAAACCAATGTCAAATAAAATATAGCAAGATCAAATAAAATGTCACAATGTGGATATAAATTTTATATAAATAAAAGAGTTGATATTTAAGGTAATGGTGACGTGGTGGGAAAGGGAAAGGGCATACATAACATCAAATCGGTAAAAGATTTCAAGGTGAGCTAAACAGTAATGGTGAGGTGAAATGACAAGGTATTTCAGTCATTGAACTTGGAAAATCTTGATCATATACATGTAAAAAGTTTAATGACATGTTATATATGTCAATGCTATATATAGCTTCCACCGAACTATTTTAGTTGCCTAATACATAATTAAAATAGGTATCATATAACCGATAAGATGTGGGTAAGTTGGTAAAGTGACTTAGTAATTTAAAGCACCACCTAGGTTCAAATCTCAGTATGGTCTCAGAGGCTGGATGTGGCCAATCATTAATATTCTTGGGTCAATTATGGCCACTGATGGTATTTTCAAGCTGGTTATAGCCATTCATTGGTATTTTCTAACTAGTTGTGGCTATTATTGGTATTCTCAAGTCTATCTTTAAAAAATAGGTGTCATATATCTAATAAATCTTATCAAAATATAGATAATGTCAATTTAAATATGTAAAACTAATATTTATGTAATTATAGGTAATAAAATAAATGTACTAGACAAAACAAATGTCAAATTAAAATTTAAAGTTTCTTATGAATTTATACTCTAAATATGAATATATTTATTAAATAAATGAACTAACTTAATTTATATATAATAAAAATTTTACAAATAATTTAACATTGAAATATTATCTTTATCTCATCTAACTATTAATTATAAAAGCTAAATTACATTATGCATGTCAATGCTATGTCCACCTCTATTTATAATTTTAATATGGATGGTTTATGTTATAAAACATTAAAAAATTAAATTGTATTACAATGCATTGAATTGGACAAATTAATTTCTTACATATTAGAGAAAAATAATTATGGTAATGATGTTATTAAATAAAATAAAATATTTTAGGCATTATTTTATTGAGAACCTTAGTAAAAAGTATGAGTGTATATAATTTAACAAGACATTTAAATAAATCTAATAAACTGATTTTTATTATATATTTCAATTGTAATGTTATGAAAACCTAATCGTTATGAGGTGATTTGCAGCAGTGGTGTCTATACACTGGTAGCATTAGAGCAGGAGTTCGTATAAAGAGTTGTTGAGGCTTTAGAGCTTAGCTTTCCACCTGGGTAGAGTACATTAACCAAGAATAGAAGGGATGGGTACACTGATAGAATCCCAAGCATTGTAGATGTTTTTGGAGGAATATTGGTGATCAGTGTTCCTCTATTGACAAAATGTTGTGCAAGGGTAAGGAATAGCGAATCCCAAGCTCACTCTCCATAAAATCTGTAGAAGAAACAATTTTTTAGAGATCAAGCAGATTTTGGGTTAGCAAGAAAATGGAAATAGTGGAGGACTAATCCCATGCATTGGGAGGTTAAGCCATAGTCCAAATCAGGTGGAAAATCATTTGTTGAAGTTGTGGGAAAACACAAAAGTCTTCATGTGATTCCAACAAAGGAAACCCCAGTTGCTCTCTTTGATAAATAATAGATTGAACTGATTGCTGAGAGAAAAGAATGGTTAACTATGCAGGGTCTGATTTGTAAATTTGAAGCATTGTGGCCAACTCTACCATTATTGAATGAGTGGATCTCATCCCAAGGGAAAGATATGGTGGAAGGTAAGATTTATATTTGTCCCTATACTAGAGGTTTTTTTTATTATGATTTTTTATTCAGTAGCAGATAAAGAGTATATGTTTAAAAATAATGTTTGGGAATGGGATAATCATGATTTATTGGTTAGGTCTTGGCACCCTGATTTCAATGCCCAGACACAAACTTTTAATGTTAAACCAATTTGAATTAGGCTTCAAAATCTTCCCTATTAGTTATAGGTTAATCTGGTATTCATAGCCATTGGAAATACATTAGATAAATTTTGCTCTACTAATAAAATGATTGATTATAAGGGGCATACCAATTTTGTCTAAATTTTGGTTTATGTGGATTATTCTAAAGATATACCTACTCAAATAGAATTCAGAGTGGGGAAAAAATGGATGCAATCCTTGAAATATGAAGGGATCTTCTTTAGATGTAGAAGATGATTTTAATTAGGGCATCTAGTAACTGATTGTCCTAGCTTCAAAATCAATAAATTGATATCATAGTGTAAAAATACTAAAATTAAACATAATATGGTTCTAGCAGCAAATGTTAGTGGAAGTGATAATGAGGGATCAGATCCAAAAATCCATTTGGAAGCAGAGAAACAGAATCAAACAAATTAGACTCTTAATTATGAGGAAAAGACCAAGAAGGGGCAGGAAGGTTGGGGAAGGGGGATGGAGAGGGCTGTTGTGTTACAAGAGAGGTAAAATGGAAGTGAATAGATAAGTTTAGATCTAGCAACCTAGACTCCATTAGAAAGACAAGGAGTGTTTGAATCAGAGCAAGAAATAAATCACGAAAAAACTCTAGAAATCTCCATCCCCATACTACCAAATCTTGTGAAGGGAGGAGAATAAAAAACAGTTAGTAATAGAAATAAATGCAAAGGTAAATTGGGTTTGAATCCTATAACAATGTCTCTCAGATCTAACAAATAAAATATCTTGGGAGACGCCTAGTTGGTTTATTTTTATTTCATTTTGGGCAAGAGCTATTGTTATAAATTTTGGCATTTGTGACTAATTTATTAATGCTCTCTTGTTGTTATTTGGTTGTTTTTCAGCCTTCACTTTGTTGTCGAGTGTTGTGTTACCTCAGTTTTTGTTTCACTTTTCAATTATGGGTCCCTAGCTCAAGAAAAACCCTGCCTTTTATCCTTACTAAAAAATAATTAAAAAATATAGATTAATGTAAGTTGATTAAAACTTATACACTTAACTCCCAAAATCATATCACATAATTGAATATACTATAAAAACCACCACTTATATAAAATCATATCACATAATTTAATAAATTATAAAAAACCACTATCTATATAAAATTAATAAATTAATAAAATCATTTTTTCAAATATATAAACTTATTAATTTATTAAAAAAAATTATATAAACCCAAAAAAAAAAAAAAAAAACATAAAACATTTCTTTCGTCTTAGTGGAAACCATACCACTAATTCTTATCTCGAAATTAAAAGCTATTCTAAAAATTGTCGCATCAAAAAAATAAATATTCATAAAATAATATTAGACCTCAATATAAAACCCCAAGACTCTTTAATAAAAAAAGGGTCCATTTACACTTTTAAATGGGAAAATGACATTTATTTTTTGGATTATTTAAATATAATCATCAAAATGTTATTTTATAAAAAATAAATAAAAGTTAAACATTTAAAATATTAAAACAATTAAAATATAAAATATAGATATTAAAATGTAGCTATGAAATAATCAAATTATAAAAGCATTCATAGACAATGCTAGATTTGATTTGGCCATACGGTGCCACGAAACCTTTTATATGCAGATGAGTAAACCCTTGTACATGACTATTTTTTTATTAAAACATATTGAATTCCAAGCTTTATGCCAAGCTTATAATAATGTAAGTTGCATGATATAAATAAAATAAAAGATAAATGGAATGGTCAACGTTGAAGCCAATCACATAAGTGTATAAATAAAATATATATATATATATATATATATATATATATATATATATATATATATATATATATATATATATATATAATGTTTGACGTTAATTATAAGCATACTTAACAGGTAGGTGTTGATGGATAGATAGTTGTAAATAACTAGCTCTCCCTAAGGGAATAATAATGGAAATCAGAGATTTCATGCATTACAATGGTCTCTGTGAAGGACGCTTTCATGAAAATGTACACAAACTCTGGGCAATTAAGTAGCAACATCATTATCATTTGTCCTCAATCAATGTTCAGTTTGGCCTTACAGAGGGATAAAAATTACTTGCCAATATGAATTAGAAAGGAAATGAACTTGTGACATGGAATTGGTCTGGTGAAAATAGGGATCAATAAAGAATGGTTTTTAAAAATTATCATTAAAGAAGTCAATTAAAATGTTTAAAAATATTATTGATTTAGTATACATTAAGTTTGTCCTTGTTGGTTAAGCTTATATTTATAGAGGTGAAGGATTATCTAACTTATTACTTCAATCCCAATGACAATTAGCAAGGAGATCTACTCTATCATATACTAGTTCTGATCATTATTTTTTTCTTTTTTTAATCATCGGCTTATCATGTTTAAATGGAGAAATGCCTAAGGCCAGAAGAAGAAACTTTATTATTATTACATCATCGAACCTGTTAGAAAACTAAATACTTTACACAACAAATAACTAGTAAACAAAATACAAATTTCAATTAAACACATGAATGAGATAAAACACCAGAATTATGTGATAAAACCTTAACAAAAATTAAGGAAACATTTATGATATAAGATATCAGAATATATTAATTCAAAATATATATATATATATATATATATATATATATATATATATATATATATATATATATATATATATATATATATATATATATATATATTTGTTATAGAATACATACGAACTCCACAAAGATAAATATATTTAATTGGCAAAATAAGTTAGGATTCTTCCTCCTACAAATAGAGAGTAAAAATATTATTAGGACTTTCGTTTCTAAAAATAGAATTTGGTAGAATTCATCTTCCTAGAAACAAGGGTTCTGACTCTTTGATTTTTTTCTTTGGGGATGTTACTTCTAAATCTCTACTAGGAGGCTCCATAAAATTTCGCTGCCTGCTGGACCCCTGATGATGATAATGAGAGGTGTTGCCTCCCACACTCCTATCAATAACTATACCACAAAAAAATCAAACATTTAACTTTATTATCACATATCTAACAAATCCATTATTATTTAAATATACAAACCTACCCCATAAGCACTGCACATCAACTGATGCCGTAAATGGGACAAAATGCTTTAAAACAAACTTCAAATTACAGTGAAACAGGAAAAAAGAAAATTGCATATCTTAATCACTTGTGATAGTTTCCACAAACCATCTAATTTAAGAAGTAAAAGATCTTAATAACAGGGAATGGAAAGTTAAAAATAATAAAACAGTTCTGAATTAAGACAATATATACGATAGTAAGGTATCCTTCAATGCAGTAGATGACACAGAAGAGAGACAACTAAAAAAAATTGTGGGAAAGGCAGTGTTCAAAATTCAATTACCCTGACTTTGTTTTCCTTCATAGACAGTGAGCTTCAAACCTTCAGTGCAATAGAAAATAAAGAAGAGAGACATTAAAAAAATTGTGGGAAAGGAAGTGCTCAAAATTTAATTACCGTGACTATGTTTTCCATCATGAATGGTGAGCTTCAAACCTTCAATGAAATCTTTCATATTTTTTTCTGAAGATCCTCCCAACTTCATTGCACTCCTTGCACTATGTCTTAGTGCCATGACCTTGTTCTTCATCTCTTTTCCTTCTGGACCTGACACCAATCTTCTTATAGCGTTGGATATTTCTTCTCTTGGAATCACCTTATCATCTCTATGGCCACCTCTCAATCTAAACCCAGTTTTTCATTCGTCTGCCATGAGCATGCAGTTCATGTATTGATCCGACCAGAGAGGAAAACCCAAATGGGAACACCCAGAGCTATGGATTCGATAACGGAGTTCCACCCACAATGGGTAAAGAACCCACCTATTGATGGTTGGGATAATATTGAAGGCAAATAATAGAGCAAAAACAAGAACTAATATCACTTAACAAGAACTGAACAATTGCTACTACAATTTTCTTGAAGAAAAGAGATTTTATTAATCTTCAAAATTCCTTGATTACATTGTGCGCCCAAGCGTCTTTAAATAGATTTAGAATCTAAACAATAACTGAAAATAGACTCATCTATAATTAACTTCAACTACTTAACTAACTGCTTGTTCAAACAAACTCATATCTAACTAATTGTTAACTAACTCAATCCTAACTGTCAGTTTACTAACTGATGCTTAACAGCTTGCTTGCATGACAACCGTAGGGAGGTGGGAGAAATTATCTCCAAATAACTTGACTTTCTAACACTCCCCCTTAATTTATACCACTTACAATTTTAGCATTTACAATGCCTAAATTTTGTCTCAAATAATCAAAGGTCTCTTTTGGTAATGCCTTTGTAAATATATCTGCTAATTGATCTTCAGATCTGCAAAAATCCAGATGAATTTCTCCATTGTTCACTAACTCTCTGATAAAGTGAAATCTTGTATCTATGTGCTTGCTCCTCTTGTGAAACACATGATTTTTTGATGAAACGATTGTTGATTTGTTATCACAGAGGATTGGTGTTGACTCCTTCTGTGCTTGTAATAAATCTTTCAATATTCTTCTCATCCATGTTGCTTGACATACTGCTGATGTAGCTGCAACATACTCTGCTTCAGCTGATGAAAGTGTCACTAGAGGCTGCTTTTTGGATGCCCATGTGACCACACCTGTGCCTAAAATAAAAAACTTTCTGCCAGCTGCCTGCTGGCTATCGGCCTGCGCTTTCCTCTCTTCACGTCTAACTGACTTCTGCTGACTACGCGTGCTTTGGCTGACTTGTTTCAACCTTGCTGGCTCGTGCTTCTTCCTGGCTGCGCTATTCCCTTCTTTTTTTGTTGACAGCGGCACTGGTACGTCGACCTCTGACGTTTTTTGCAGTCTTCTCCTTTGATTGCTGACATCGTGCAAACTTTTTCTGCCAGCTGCACGTTTCAAACCTACGCCTTCTTTTAGCGCCAAACTTCTGCTCCTCCTGCTGCGTCCACCCTGGCGCTTTCAACCCCAGGGACTGCTGGATGGCCGCTTCTCTTCACGGATTGTCGTTCTGCTGCCCTCGGCTTCTGGTTCTGATACCAATTTGAAGGCAAATAATAGAGCAAAAACAAGAACTAATATCACTAAACAAGAACTGAACAATTGCTACTGCAATTTTCTTGAAGAAAAGAGATTTTATTAATCTTCAAAATTCCTTGATTACATTGTGTGCCCAAGCGTCTTTAAATAGATTTAGAATCCAAACAATAACTGAAAATAGACTCATCTATAATTAACTTCAACTACTTAACTAATTGCTTGTTCAAACAAACTCATATCTAACTGATTGTTAACTAACTCAATCCTAACTGTCAGTTTACTAACTGATGCTTAACAGCTTGCTTGCATGACAACAGTAGGGAGGTGGGAGAAATTATCTCCAAATAACTTGACTTTCTAACAAATACCTGTTCAAAAAATGACCCAATTGTTTTTGGAGGGGGTCAGTACTCTACCAACCAATTTATTTTTCTTTGGTCTAAAGAAAAGTATAGGAACCAGTTAGTAAGGCCTTACTATCCTAATTTCTTATTTTTCAAAAAATACCTGTAGCTGAGGCAACCATGGAACAACCAGTCCCTGGGTCTTGCAGGTCTCCTCCATAAAGCCATCAGGTAAGCAGTCCGAGACCTCAGAAGATATCAAATCTGGACGAAGCACCCACAGAAAGGGCTGCCCACTTTCCTTCAATCCCATGGCTACTTCCTCTATCTGAGCTTTGGACACATGAACTAAACTACCAAACGAAACATATATGACTGACTCGGGAGGCTTAGTGTCTAGCCATTCTGAGGGCTGGTATTCTGTCGAGAAGCTAGTTCCCACTGTCATGTCCTTGGGATTTTGGCTGTCAAGATAACTGGACGGAAGTAATGGACCAACAGTTAAAATTGGGGTTTCTGTATTCATTGCTTTTATTGTTTCTGGTTCGAGATTGTAAAAGGAATTGCAGAGAACCCAGTCTGCTCGACGAGCTGATTGAAATGATTTCAAGAGCATGTCCAGCACATAATCTGAACTGGGGTCTTGAAGCTGTAGGAATGATGGAAGGTCTCTGGATTGTATGCTTCGAAGTCCAGGAATATAATCAATGCAATCATCCAACTCACCTGCAAGTGAAACACAAAGTGGTCTGAAATTGAACAGTACATATGATAAAAGGATGTAACATATAAGCTAAGCTTACCAGTTTCTTTAGGAGGGTAGTGACCATGAGACCTCAGGAGATGAAAGTTGTAGTAGATTGAGTATACACCTACTGGCTGTGACCAAAAGGAAATCCAAGGAATCCCAAATCTCTTGGTCACATCCAGTGACCAGAAAAGGAGTGTATCTGCTATAACACAGGATATGGCGGGTTCTGTCTTGTTTAGGATATGTATAAGCTCTTCTAAAGCTTCACCCATCTTATCAACAGACTGCATAAAATCATAGAATTTGGCCGACCTGTCAAAATCCAGGGGCAGTCCATCTGAGATTTGAGCCGAGCGAATATCTAGGCCCAACTTACGAGCTTCAAGCAGAACAGGATCTTCTGAAGAGGAATTAGCCTGAGTGATCTCGGCATGCCTGTGATGGGTTGTAACAAATGTGACTACAAGACCTTTTGAGGCCAGATTCTTTGACAGTTGCATCATCGGAGTTACATGGCCCTGAGTTGGGTACGGAATAACCAGAGCATGAAGAGGTTTTCCATTGTCTCCCATATCTAACAGCAGGAACACTTTTTTAATGTGTAATGGTTACGTTTATGGGCACTATTCAAAGGGCTTATGGGGTGCCCTAATGGTATATGTAGCAGAGGATCTTCCGTCTAATGACAACAATACCTTATGGTTGAGTTTTCAGACTCTATTGAAATGACCTATTGGCATAGATTATATGTGTAAAGCTTAAACAGTTGTGTTGACTGGTGTTAATATATTAGCGGTTTTAAGAGTTTTGTGTGTTGATGCCTTATGATTAAGTTCCCATGACCTATAAGTAAATTTAAACTGTTGTGTTGCCTGGTATTAATATATCAACGGTTTTAACATTTTTATATGTTCACGAGTGTTAAATAGCATGTGTTTAATATCATTGAATGTTAATATTATTTATTTATTCACAATTTATATTTATATTAACATTTGGGAAATTTATATTAAAATATAAAAAGTTTCTAGTTATTTTTGTTTCAAAGTTTTTATTTGAAATCAAAATTTGAATATATTAATTTTATTAAAAAGTTAAAGAAAAGAGATTGATTACAATTTGTTAGTAGTGTCGAAATAGTCTTCATTATAAATGTTTTCATAAGAAAATCTATTAATATTAGATATAAAAAAATGACTTATAATTTGTTAATATTGTGGAAATAATTTTTATTATAAATGTCTTCAAAAAAAATATATTAATATTAGAAGAACAATCCAAATTATTAATAATTATTTATAATAAAACAAAAAAATATTTAACTACTTTTATTTCAAGATTTTTATTGAGAATCAAAACTCTTTCAAAATATAAAACCAACATTTCAAACTCAAACTCAATGAAAATGTAATCCATAACTAAAATTTCAAATTAATCATCCCTTCAATTTTAATTTTGTTTACAGACCATAACTGTAAAATAATAATTATTATTATTTTAATAAAATATTAAAAACTCTTTACAAACAGCATGATTATTGTCAGGTTAAATCATTGGCAATCTTAACTACACCACACAAAATCATATCACAAATTTAATACATTGAAAGATACTTGAATAAATAGTTTTTGTTTTTAACTTTATAATTCTTCGCCCTTACGTATCACCAGTAGACTATGAGTTTGGTAGATATTATATCACTTGGTTTGGCAGTATTCTTTGGCTCAGATTTTTTTGCGTGTGATTTCAGGAAATTGTATTATATAATATGATGAGTATTAAGAATTGAAAAATATTCATTTCACTAAATTTATTTTGAATTAAATTATATTATCATTTTTTAATTAAAATTATTAATTTTAAAATTTTTGTTATAAAATATTTTAAAATATAAAATATAAAATATACTTAATTTATTTTCAATTAAAAATATGTTCAATTAAATTAATTATATACATAAAATCAAACCTTAAAAATTAAAAAGTCACTAATTACTTTATATAAAAATATTGACTTCTATGATTATTTTAAAAATCATGGTGCTTACACTTTCACTTCACATTTATTTTTTAAAGAACCAAAAACCAAGAATTGATGGATCATGTGAAACTAATGGAATAAGCTAAAGTGATAAGAAGTTTTTGAATAATATTTAAAGTTACAGAAGGAAAAGTGCAAGATTGTAGATGTGTATGCCGTGCATAGTTATGAATATCAATAAATATATAATTATTTTTAATAGTTTTGGTTGTAGGTGAAAAACTGAAGAATTATTGGTTGTTTTATTGCTAACAATAATTATTTATTTATAAATAATTTTGTGGGAGATTTTGGCATGATCGAGTGTAACATTCAAGTCTTTTTAATGTATAGTATATTTAAATTCAATTACTAAATGATAAAATATTTATATATTAATTATAAATATAATATATTATATTAATATTTAAAAATATATTTTATCAGAAATTAAAATTAATTGGTGTGTTTATTGTATTTAATATTAAATTAATTGAAATATAGTAAATATTATGGATTATTTGTCACAAGTAAAATGAAAGTAGAATGTTGAAATAGATTTTTTTTTTAAATGATCGAATCCAAGTAGGTTAATTATGAACAACTTAAGATAATTTATCTATTATTTGTTTGTAACCTGCTTGTGTAGAACTAATAGATGGAATGGAAATAATCAACTCAGATTGATCGTGCATACAAAACCAGAATGTGGTTACAATTGATTAAGTTATAGATCGTTATAAACGGGACAAGTTCGACTAGCATTATGTCCTCTACTGAGCAATTGTATCCTTTACAAAAAAATATAAAAAATTAAGGCACATTTTCCTACACCTACTTGAAACATGCATGTGTATGGAAATTTGGCATTTGGATGCATGTAGTTGACTTGCAAATGATTTCTTCAAAATCGAAAACCTAATAGGGCTTGCACTCATTGAAAACCTACAAGAAGAAAGAGGGGACTGTAATAGGTTAAACTAATCCCAATCACTCTCATGATGACTGATCATTACTTACGTATCCAATATTACTAGGAGGAAATTCAAGTCCACATAGTTCTCCCACTTAAATTGTTTTATGAAATTGTGTTCCTTTTGTTACATGCATGCATCTAGAGATGGCTTGAATACTTGATAATATTGTTTTTTACCTAAACCAATTGGGCTCATGACTTGGATAAAAACTATTTTAAACGATTAAAATTAGATTTGGAAGGAATAGAAAAGCTTTTTTCAATGTGCAATAGTGTAAGTGTGCCTCAATAGTGAAACTACTTGATATAATAAGTGACTTATATATGCCTTTATAACAATATAAAAGGAAAAACCTCACACTACCTATCCTAAAAATGCATATCACCTATAAGAGATGGTCTAAATTTAAAAATTAATCATTATAAAGGTGAAGGAAAAGATCGACCCATAGGGGTGAAGACCGATTACCACTATTGAGCCATATCAATCGATTTTTTCCTGAAAGGTAACATGTGAAATTTAGGATTTGGGATGTCTATACAAATTCTTAGAGAGCTTTTTAGTGATTAAAAATATTTATTTAGGCATAATAAAATAACTTATAAAATAATAGGTATGTAAAGGTACTTAGAATAGAGTGAGGTGATGAAAAAAATTCAAATTAAGTGCTCAATTAAATTAAAGTAAAAGTGGACCAAAATTGATATGATCATACATTTATGATCATATTATAGTGACTACATTTGGCCCCCTCCCTTCCCTCCTTAAATATAAGAATCTAGTGTAATATGAAAGATATATTTGAATGTGTACGACACACTTTGCCTTTGAGAAGATACTTCACTTGTTCATGACACTTTAGCATAGCCAACCCTGCAATAACTCATAAAGTAGTCATTTTATTATTTTAAAATCTGAAAATGATTGAACTTTAAAAATTAAAAAACCTAAAGAGAGCAAGGTAGAAATACACATGTATGTGTGAAACTGTTTAATGCTAAAATCTAGATTATGAAATCTAGGGATAGAGGGATAAATATAGCCTAGGGAACAAAAGTAATAAACTATCTCTACACTAATCTAATTAATTACAAAACTTAGATAAACATATACTAAATTAATTATGTTGAGATATGATAAAAATTGTAAGTACAACTATGTTAGATCTTGTAATGATAATGAAAATAGGATACTTACCTGGTTTTGATATTAATACAAATTTGAATGTAGAACATGAAGGAAATAGACTACATCTAGATTATAGATCCGTCACCTGATTCTATAAATTATACCTCTAGAATACACTTGTGTTGATACTTCTATCTAACTTAGATGTAGGTGGCTAGCATAGAATACCTGTTGAAATTAGATGTGACCACTTAGATGCTTCTAGGTTTTATGTCATCTTCATTTCAGTGTATACAGATTTAGGTCATAGATTGTCCCTCCTTGTCAAATGATAAAACCTTAGTTCTTCATCTTCAAATTTGTTGTAAAAAAAATGGGTTAGTGGACACACGATGTTGATTTATGCCAAAGACCCCTCCATCAATGAATGTTACCTACATAGCCAACACTTTGAAGAGGGATTCATATTTATGTAGTTCTCCTCTACATGTTGGATTGTGTGTGCATAAAGATGCAATGTGTGATAAGAAAGTATATAGAGTGACCTGGATTGTAACTTGACAAATATAGCTTGTGGGATGCTCCTTCAGTACTTAAGACGTACAGATGTGTTGTACCTATGACTTATATGAAAATAAGATAAAATAGGAAGGTTTTCCTCACTTGAATGCTTGATTGAATGTTTTTAATATTTTTCCTTGTGAGTTGATAGGTATGTGTTAGGTTTATGTTAGGTGAGGAATCAATTAAGACTAATCATATATTTATACCAATCCATTTGGATAATATATCACATTAAAGCACTTAGGCCAATCACAGGCATATGTTTCATTTATTAATTAAATGATTTTAGTTCATAAAACACTTGTGTCAAGATAGGACACTTACATCAACTCAGGCATTTGATTAGGATGCAAGTGTCTAGATAGTTGAAAAATAGGCATACATCCATAACTTTCAAAAATAGAAGATAAGTAGGGTTATAACAATCTGAGTATGATAGAAGGTCTAATTCATCAGCATAGTATTGGTTAGACTAAGAGATAAGTAATAGGCATAAAGAGATAGTGTATGTGATCCTTTTGGTAGTGAAAATATCTAGAATATAAGACCTACACTCATGATATGTATTTTCTAAGTGTATAAGACTGAAGTTATATATAATTTATAAATAATGTCTATATTTTTGTTAGAAGAGGTTCTTAGAAATACTCTAGAACATACTAATTACAGGGATAGCTTGCATAGTAGAGAGTAAAATAGGACATAAAAGAGACTACAGTATTACATACCATCTATGATATACAAAGATGCACCTAAAGAGCAAGAATAAATCATCTACTAACAAAAGGTGAAACATAACCAGCATAACATTTGATAAATAGATTAAAATAAATAGAGTAATCACTATGTATTAACCATATATAAAAAAGATTAGTAAAATTTATAGCAGAATAATTTTATTAATCTGTATCAATCCATCAGAATCATATTTTATTACAAATGTTATATATAGCCTTTTACAAATCATTGTCTCTTCACATTCTTCTATTTTCTAATAAAGCTTATATATATATATATATATATATATATATATATATATATATATATAAAAGAGACAAAATCATATATTTTGTACATGTGTCCTTCTATTATGATTTACAATTTTACCATGCTCCATTCTATGTTCAACACTTTCTAAGACTTAAATAGTTGTCTCATCCTGAGACAAAGTTGCACCCTGATCTGAATTGAGTTAAAAATATGAGCCACAAATAAAAGTTTTAGTTATTGCTCCAAGTGTCATTTATCAGTTTTTAACCTTTACACACTACTTATCCATCCTTTCAAGTTTTCAACTAAGTATCATACTATTCTACTGTGCTTTCAATTTTTTAATAGGCTAGCATAACTAGGTGACTATCTTTTATAGGTTTTCAACCAATATGGACCTAATCCTTATGGTTAGGCTATCTCACAAAAAAAATCAATATTCTTAAATTCATAAAAGAGAAGTGTGAATTACTTACTACTACATTGGAGGAGGATTTTAACTAGGCTACTATGAAGGTTTTTGTTTTTTCCTAGATGTTGACCCATTGGATTTTGATGAACCCAATGGTGGAGATGGTTATTGAGACTTCACCTTTGTATCCAAATTCCTCTTTTGTATGATTTGTTAGAGTTGTTGCAATGAAATAAATTAATATTCATCTATTATCTAGGTAATAGTTGAATTAACTTGAGATAGATCCTACTTAAGGTTTTTTTAATCTATGAGCACTTCACATATCAAGACAAGCAAAATGCATAGTGGTACCTAGATCATCATCATGTTTTATAGATCGTCATTTTTTATAAATATGAGCAACACCTTGGTATTAGATAATTTGATCTGAATATCCAAGATGAGCTCATCCAATCTATCTATTGTCCTTTTGGCTTGGATGGCTGCAAAAGTGTTGTGTATTATTTCATTATGCCACACTCACAACTTCTATATGGCATCATTCCTGGAATCCAAAAGTTGTTTAACTATGATGCTCATCATTTTTTTAATTGCTATTTTATCCTCCAATATGGCCTTAGATTTATTTGTAGTGTTAAATTCAATTTTTGTAGTAGCCAAGGATTGATTAAGATATTATCTCTAATTCAACATATCTTGGGATATCTGCTTGGACTATTATGCAGCTTTGTCTAAGACATGCACATACTATTCAATGAGTTCTCATATAAATTTTATTTCATTTCTAAGTGATTTCCCTTGTGCAGATAATGCAATCACTTTTTGTGCAACCCCCCAATTCTTTGTAAGCTCTGTCAATAGACCAATGAATTTCTTATCCTCTTACATAACTTGATCATCCAGTACTTGTATAACTAAGGTGGGATAATCATTATTTATTAGTTGTTATGAATTTTTCAATTTCTCTTATACTTGAGCCTTTTCTTCATTTAACCTAAGAACTTTTTCCAAATGTGTAGCCTTATACGCTATCAACCCCTAAAATTCAAATTCTCCTTCAATCTATTTTGATAGCGATAGTTGGGTCACATTCAAATATGTTTCCATCACAGTGGTATAAAATTCCATGGAGGTGACACAAGTGTCATAGGGGTAGGTGTGAATTGAGACAATACAAGAAATAAATTATTTCATCACATTGATGTAACAAAGACATCCCATAGCCATTGGCTAGAGATCTATGATGCTTCTTCTATGGCCTTTGTCCGAGTTCCACTTTCTACTTTTGTCTATTCTTTGGATTCTTTGTGCTTCTTGGCCTAGGTTTTTGCTTCAACCTTGGCCTTAGCATCAACTTAAACTTCCTTTTCAGCATTGGCCTCATCATCAGCTTAAGCTTTGGATTTAATATCCACTTCAATCTTAGCTTTGCCTTCAACTTTAGTGTTAACTTTGGCTTGGGCTACTTGTGCTTATGTTTTATGTCTATGTTGTTCTTTAGCATCCTTGACTTGAGATTCTTGTTCCCTATATTTTTGTTGTGTAGCTTGCACCTCTTATTATCACCATTTAACTTCATCTTTCTCTTTCTTCTTTGCCTCCACTTCTTCAGCCTACTTCTACACAACTTTTGCTTCCTCAACTTTTTTCCTTATAGCTTCAGTTTATTTGCCTTAATTCCATGCAATCTCTACTTCCTAAATGTTCTTCTATGTTTCAGTTCTTATGTCTTGATGCTTTTGTTTTTGACATTGTGTAGCTTATTTTTAATTTCCTTATTTCTCTTACGTTACTTCTTTTTGTGTTGATTCTTGTTATTTATTGCTCCTTTATTCCTCCTTAGCCTTCTTAGGGACTAGTGTGTCTTGTGTAGTTTGATGTTTGTCTACTATCTCGAGCATAATTATATACATGGGTTTCACATCAACTTCAAGGTCTAAGAGATCAATGTTTGATTCAGTATGCTTAGGTGACTCCAATCTGCTAAGATGGCTTTTATGTACCAATTTATATTTCCTAGGTTTAGTTGGAGGAGTGAGAGTATGCTTTTGCTTCTTTGGAAACTAGGTCTAGGCCTATTTTTGCACTCTTTGATACTATTGTGTCCCACTTACTTTTGTAGGTTTTCCAAAATACACCATCCTTTCCCACATAATTTATGATGGTTTGGTAGAGGGGTGTGTGTATGGTCATTAAAACAAGAGCAATGTAGGATTGCTTTCTTCAGATAAATCCACCATCTACATAGTTGATGATCCTATGACTGAATCTATTGAAAATATCTCAACCTCTAACTTGAACTGAGTTTCTTCTTGTCCTATAGTATCAAAAATAATAGAAGGAGGTGGTTGAGTAATATCAACCTAAAAGTATTTTCCTACCTAATTTTGCACTTGGCAAGTTTGCATTGCTTTCTAAAATAAGAACTCCTTCTCCTCCTCTTTATCATACACCTCTTTTATGATTTATTCCAACATTGATTGGATAATTTTCTATTATTCTACACCTAGCTTTGGTAGATCACAATCAAAATTTATCTTTGGAGCCATGTGATTATCCATGTAAGAATTTGTTTGATGTGTTCTTATCTTTGGTGGTGTTGGTAAGGCCTCTTGCATAGGTGCTTTTCTCTTACCTTTATATTTTTGTGGTGAAGATTATGGCTACATTGGTTATGGTGGTGAATCATGTTGTTGTGCTTGTTGTTTCAATGGTGCTTGCTCTACGTCTGATTGTTTTACCTATGTAGGAATAGCTTGAAAAGGTGGAACTGACTTCGTAGCTAAGTATTTTTGCTTGTATACTTTAGCCTTCAATCCAACCATATAAATGAAAAATGTCATCGGTGTCACATTTAGAGTGTCCAACTCATAGACCTTAATTTGAATACCATTATGCAACTTGGTGATTAAAGCATGTTGTTTCAAATATTGCATTACATCCTATAAGATCATAGGGTGTGTTTTGATCAAAGCTAGTAGTTTGAGCCGCCAAGTGTTAAACTACTCTAATTGATCATAATACTACTACATTTTAGTCCATGCAATATTTGTGATGAAATTAATAGGCCAAAATTCTATAGTTACATTGCCTAGCCCAAGTGGATATTTCCACTACGTGAAACATAATAAAAGAACCAAAAATTGGTACTACAATATTTGCATGCTTCCCACAAGTACATTCTCTATGTTAGTGGTGAGTTCAGATTCCAAAAACTCAAGATAATTAAATTCCTCCCTGATTCTTATCATATGATAGGGAATATCAATTACTCCTTTTATCACTTATTTTACTTGCTTGGTGGTTTAGTGGTTTGCCAAAATATTTTTGTGGTACATCAAACCAATGTGCAGTGAAGCATCCTCAATTGAGTCAATGGGTGTTCCTCACCCTACCCTTTTGTATATTTTTCCCTCACATCTAAATGGATTGGTGGTGTTGTAGACTTATAAGGGAGGAGAGATTTTCCACAATTAAGAACGTTGGTAGCATGTGCCATGGTGTGCACAGTGATCCAAATTATAATGTCTCGAGCCAAATGAACATCTCCTTAATTTTAATAGTTCAATAGAGTCATTATGACTTCATCTAGATTCCTAAATGTAGGTATCTTAATCAATGTTTATGTATTGAAACCTTGCAATGGATATTGAAGTATGAGGGCTCCTACTTGTGTTGTTCCTTAAGTATCCTATGCAATAAGAGTACTTTCTACTACATTTACAAAATTGTATAGATCTAGATCATTGTAATTATTTTGGTGAAGACCTAACCTAATCCCCATTTCCTCTTTTCACACATCTGATAATGGAATTAACAATTGACCTCTTTCCATGACTCAATATATGGTCGGGAATGAGTGATTGCTTGGCCTAGTCATGTTCTAGTTGGAAATATATTCTCAAGCAAGTATATTGAAATCATATCATAGAAATAACTTGTTAGCTAAAGTATTTAATGTTTTGGTGCTGTCCATATCCTACTCTTATATATTTATTTACGCCCAATTTCATATCACTAGGTACTTTGAATGCATTGACTACTTGTGTATGAGTGTTTCTTTTTTAATTAATATTACTTACTGTAAGTTTCCTTGATAGGGACATTTTGAGCTTAAAATATTTGATTTTATTCTTTGGTAGTTATTAGATTTGAGTAACTATACTTTCATCTATTCAATTTATCTTATGAAACCACTTGTCCATTTACTACTAAATTTTCTCTGAAAAAGATGTAATCTTTTCGAAATGCCATATTAATAATGGTCTATCATGACTGTTGTCCTTTCATTCATCGTACCTACATATTCTCTACCTTCCCAAAATTAATTAATATGCTTGATGTAGTTATGGCTAGTTGTCTTCTATGAGTTATCTCCAAAATGTGATTGCACCTTGTGATGATAGTTGCTCCTTAATGGTCATGATGTGTTGCACTACAACAAACATAATATATACAAAAATTATAACTTAATAAAACAAAATAGAAGAAAACAACATTAATTAAAATCCTAACTACATGGTGTTACTTATCACCCACTCAATTTTTTAGCTAAACGATAGAGATTAAAGATGAAATGGCTTAAGCCTAGAACGATTTATATGCGTTGGTAATATGGTTCCCTAAAAATAATTCAACACTATGATACTCTTTGGTTATACTTCATGAATAATATAGGGTCCTTTCCATATAATGCATATATTTCATGGGAATACTTTAAATCTTTTATCATAAAGTAATACCATTTGTTTAAGGTAAAATTGCTTAGATTACACGTTATGATCATGCCATGATTTCTGACTCTACTTGTGAATCTGTTGAATCCACTATGACCTTTGTATACTTTATGCCAACTTTGTGAAGCCCATTTTCCATTATATTAATGAATCCTGATCCCCTAATCACATAACCATCATAATCCACAAACTAGGAACAATATACTCCATAGGCATTCCTACCTCAATGCCATATATGAATTGAAACGAAGTGAACCTTGTATCTCTCTTGTAATGTGTTATACAAGCCCAAATAATCATATGAATTATATCTTTCCAATCATCCTTTTGAACATTAAAAATGTTTTTAACATTTTCCCCAATACTTTATTGAACACTTCCGCTTGTCCATTTACCTATGAATGGTAAGCCATGATTTTTTGGTGTGATATCATTAACTCTTCAATGAGAGTCTTTGTATTATTATTTATGAAATGCATGCCTTTATCAATTAAAAACTTAACTAGACATCCAAACTTGTAATGATGTTTTCATATAAAAATTTGGTAGCATATTTTTCACTGCAACTTGGATTGGCAATAGCTTCCACCCATTTCGTGAAATAATCTAATGTAGTAATAATATACTGGGCATGACTGAAACTACTTGGATGATATATAGGTCCAACAAAGTCAATTTCCCACTACTCAAAGGGTTTTTCCTCAAGCATGGGTACTAAAGGCATTTTGTTGCATTGACTTAGCTTGCCCATTTATTGATATACATCACAGTGTCTAGCAACTCTATACGCATCCTAAAATAATATAGGCCACCAAAGACCACTCTGTAATATTTTCCTTATAGTGGTTTTTTTTGAAATGATGCCCTATAATTCCATGAAGGGATTATTAAAGAAGTTTTGGTCGCTCGTGCTCTAGATCTACTCTACACAATACATCATCTTTATTGAGCTTGTACAATAATCCATTAATAAGACTATATGGTATGGCTTAGATGACCATTTGCTTCTTATCTTGCTCAATATAGTGTGAAAGAAAAGTTCATTGTTCCAATAAATTTGAAATGTCTTCCATGTTATCTAGAACTATAGAAGTTCTAAATAAATGTGCATCTGGGGATTCATCTTCAAGTTTCTCTAGTTCCTCCCCATTATTAATTCTATTAAGGTGATCTGGCCCCACATTCTCTCAACATAGCTTAATTTTAATCTAAAATTTAAATTTATAAAACAACATTAACCACCATGATATATGTCCTCCCAGTATTGGCTTATTAATCAAGTATCATAATTATTAATGAACTGTGAAGAACTCAAATGGTGTAGCCAACAAGCAATGCTAAAAATTTTATAGTGTGAACACCATGGCTAGTACTTCTCTCTATGGTCATGTAATTATTTTATATAGATGATAGTTTCTTGTTAGAAAAATGTATTGGGTGGTCCAACCCACCTTCACTTGGATGTGCTAAGACAACTCCTAATGCAGTGCTAGAAGCATCCAAATGTATGTGATATAGCTTCTTCTAGTTAGAAACACTAGATCATTATTGTTACTAATCTTTACTTTAATTGAATAAATGTTATTTGACATTCTGATGTCTATTTGAATTTGGTATCCTTACATAATAATTTTTCCATGGATGAAAATATAACTACATACCCTTTGATAAACTTCTTATAATATCCCATATGACCAAGGAATGTGTGCATTTAAATTGAGTTAGTAGGAGGTGACATCTCTACTATCACAACAATTTTAGATGGGTCAACAAAAATATTATCTCTACATACAACATGGCCTTGCAAGACACTAAAAGGTGTAAATAATAAACACTTATTTAAATTCAAAGTGATGCACAAAGTGAAACATCACTCCAACATCAATATTAGTTTTGATAAGTGTTATTTAAATAGAGAGAAGATAGCCCAATCATCCAAATATACTTCCAAGAAATCATGAATGAAATCTTTGAATGCATTTACCAAAGCCCTAAAAACTATAATAGGTACATTCTTTAAACCAAAAGGCATTACCTTGTATGTGAATTATCCCCATTCAGTAGCGAAAGTGGTCTTAAATTAATCCTCCTTTGAAATTGGAATATAGTGATATCTATTGAATCCATATATAAATGAATATAATTTATTCCCTACAATAGATTAAAGGACTTCATCTGTAAAAGGAATTTGAAATGGATCTATAGAGTAAAAAATATTCTACGTTTCATTTTGATTTTCAGTCACGTGATCCAAAATTTTGTCCCTGTACACTTTGGTTCGAGACGGTGGAGTTTTTTGACTTAGAGCACTGGCAAAAATTTCTTTTTGCCTCAATTTTATCTAAGTGTCAAAATCGAGCAAAAGCTGTCAAGTGTCATTAGCCGAGGCACTTTTCATAATTTTAGTAAGTACTGTGGAACGTGCCATGTGTCCCATAATAACTCAGCGGAGCACAACAAGTGTTGGCATCTGTGTCTCGAGTCTCTTATACTTTTTGAAGGCTTATTTCCAATAAGATTTCTCAGGATCAAGCGGAGGGCACTAGGTGGCAATCACAGAAGGTTTTAGTATGCTTTTCTAAAAGTAACAGAAGATGCCATGTATCCCTAGCTGAGAGAATGGAAGCCACCACGTGTCAACCTCTAAATTATCCTCACTTTGTTTCATTGATAAGTAAAGACTGTGGTGGGTCCCGAGTTTTTGTTCTGAGGCAAGTGAAAGCTGCCAAGTGTCACCGTCTATGTAAGTATGAAATGAGGCCCAATTGTTTCTATAGTATAGATAGGGCAATGTGGATATAGACATGTGTCACCTTCCACAGGTTTCTCAATAGGTAGCTAAAAGTAGTGGAGATCACCACATGTTCTTTGTTTAAAATGCATAGAAAGTGCCACCTATCCCTGTTCCCTTTTTGAAGTTGCTCAGACAAGAAGTGCTTTGGGTCCCTTTTTCTATAGAATCTATTCAGGGTTTGGAGAAGTAGACGGTGACAGATGTCAAGGACCGAACACTTCTAAGCAAAGATACAGTAAGAGTATAGGTAATGCAGAAAGTGCCGTGTGTCTTTGATAAGGCTACAGAACATGCCAAGTGGTATTTTCCAGTGCCTCCTGAATAATAAGAAGGTTTCAAGTAGAATAAAGAAATTGGCCAAGTGTCCTCTTTCGTTTGATAGAAGGGAGTGTCCTGTGTATTTGTTTCAGCTAATGAACTGGAGGAAGATGAAATGTTTCAAAATCTAAGAAATATCTTCTGTTAGACACTTCCAGTTTAGTTAGAGTTCAGTTGGGCCATTAGATTGAGAACATGCAGACAATCTAGAGCGAATCCAATGCTATAAAGAGGGGTGTAGAGATCACTAGAGGGCATCATCAGAAGATAGAGAGAATTTTTTGCAAGAGATAATTGTCAAGAGTTTTTAGACTTTTTTAGCTGTGATCAGGTATATCATTTGTCTTTATTCTATTTTCTTGAGTTAGAAAGTTTATGTAATGTGCATGTTTCTGTGCCTTTTATGTGACTAGAGAATTAATAAGAAAATTGAGTTTTGTGCCTTTGTTGATATTTTTATTTGTCACTGCAAAATTAGTCTAAGTTGTGAGCCTTTGTTTCTATTATTTTTTCATCTTTTACATTGATCATGCCCTATTTTCTCTTTAATGTAATTGAATATTACATATAGCTTCATTGTGCTTAAGGGTCGAATTAAATTCAGGCACATCACCATAGTTAGAGTTTCTTTAGTTGCACTTGTGTTTTATGTTTAATTCCTATCCCTTTTCCCATTATACCCTTGATATATAGAAGAGCCAACTTCTTTAAAATCTAGAGGTTGTTTCAAGTTGCAAGTCCCACATTTCTGAAACTTCCCATTGTTGGTGTTAGAAATAGTGTAATTTTAATCATCAACAGTTTTTGGCACGCCTGATGGGACACCATCTTGAAGTTTCTTTCAAGACCATATGAACCAGAGAGCTACAAGGAGTTAGAGCTATGGACCAGTGACAAGATTTCAATCTGTTGTAAATCCAAGTATTCTTTTTTTTCATTGGTAACTAGCCCTAAATAAAGAATCAATTAGTTTATACCAATACCAAGAGTAAATATGGGAGCTCCTATACTCCCAAGGAATTATGAAATTTGGAACACTGGCAGTCCTTTGATCCTACCAATACCACTAGCCACCTGGGACCCTATTCCAGTAAATGCCTTGAAGGCTCTGCCCAAATTTAGTAGGCAAGATTTTAAAACACCCGAAGAACATCTTCAAGATGTATCTGATGTATGTGTTATACATGTGGTCACACGGCAAAATGTGGGTATAAGATTATTAGAAGCTTATTTTAAAGGAAAGGCCCTAGAATGGTATAGATATTTGACCCCAAATATAATATCTACATGGGATCAGCTTGGAGATCTTTTCTTTGAAAGATTTGAAAAAAAAGGTGATAAGTCTTCTCTGTTGCAACAATTGATTACTATTCAAAGAGCACCACAAGAAGTAATGACTGACTTCAATTCCAGATTTTAAAAGACTTGGGAAAGGATTCTTGCTACAGCTAGACCATTACCAGGTATGGCTATAGTGTTTTATTTTAAGGCTTTAAATTCAGGTATATCTGTTATGATTCAGTCACTTGGAGGTCAGACTCTGCTAGAGGCTTATGACTATGCGGTCAGAGCTGAAAATAATTTAATAGATGCTAGAAAGTTGCCTCCAAGGCCTCCCATGCCCATGTTTCTAGAAATTACCTTGCCATTACCTCGAGAAGCCCCTAAATCCATATCCCCACCTGTGTCTATGTATAAATATCCACAACCATCTGCTAAAGAACTTGTCCTTGCTCAATCATCTGAGATGGATGATATCAAGAATATCTTAAGGACATTTTCTAATGAGTTGATTAATATAAAGAGACAATAGAATCCTTACCCCAGACCTCAATATCAAGGCTATCAAGGAAATAAATTTTAGTCACAGCCAAACCAATATCAGGGTCATCAAAGGCAAAATAACCCTTAGCCAACAAATTAATTAGTGGCAGTCCCTACACCCTCACATATTGTTCCCCCCAATTCAAATAGAGAAATTGTTCAAGGGCAAAATAATTATGCAGACAACACCAATGCCTAGTGTTTTCCTTGTAATAATTCCCATACACCTAGAGATTGTCCCATGGGTAATCTACAACAAAAGGTAGCAGAGCAAAGAAGAATGGATGGACAATTTGCCAGTACTTTAGATGCACAAACTTATCAGTCTCTTGGTATGCAAAATTCAGTCCTAATGGATCAGATGCAAGGGATGTCTCTACAAAAATAAGAAGAAATAGCCCTTGAATATGCTCTATTTTCATGGGTTGAAGATGAGGAATCCGTATTCTTGAATGAAGCTTCTGCTTCCAAGAAACCAGTGGTGCGATTAGACTACTATACTATATCAAAGAGAAGGATGATGGAATAGCCTGAAGTTACAAATAGTCAAGTTATGGAGAATCCTCCATTTCAAGGTCAAAGAAACATAGCTGTCAGAAAAGAAGTGCCTTAGCCAATACAGAACCAAGTGATTTCTGCACAAATTCAATAAAAGGTAAGATATCCTTATTTTCAAAGAACTCAAGCATTAGGACCAATGAATGTGGTGGAACAGTTGAAGAGGACTCTAGCACAAGTATCAATATGGGACATACTATATATTCTTGAACAAAAGACGCTATTACAAGAAGCCCTACAAAGCCAAGCAGTGTCTAAACATAATGGCACCAAAGAAGGACTTGCTGATAAAGAAAAGCTCAAGGACACAGTTCCTCTGAAGACAATAGCCTTTGTGAACAATGCAGTAGAGGTAAGTAAATCCAAACCAGAGCCTTTCTATTTGACTCTGATAGTTGGAAAGAAACTCTTGCATAATATGTTGATATATTTAGGGGCTAGTACTATAGTAATGCCTAAGCAAATAGCTAATGCTTTAAAAATTAAGTATGAACCACTTACTAAAGGAGTTATGCAGCTAGATGGAAAATCAATACAAACAATAGGGAGAATTAAACAACTCCCATTGCAATTATATACTTGTTCCAATATAATTGTCAATCAAGATGTAGTAGTCATAGATATACCTCCTATTTTTGGTTTATGTTTATCCAGAGACTTTACAGCCAAAATAGGAGGATATATGTCCCTTGACTAGTCTCACTTCATCTTAAAAACTAAATATGGTTCAAAGATGAAAATTTTATCTGAACCACTATCAAAAGATCACATCACTAATGAACCAACATCAAAATTAGAGGCAGATCATGCAATTTTAAATAAATAAGAAAGGGTTTTTGTTGAAGAGTTGGGTGAATGGATAGAACATGACCAAGAAGAGGAAAATAACCATTTATTAGCTATGATGCATAGTGATCTATATGGAAATTATGACTCTACTGGTCTAGGCACTTATGTCATTTTTTATGAAGATCATGTAATCCCAAATGTTTTAAGGGAAGAGACACCAACTATTCAAGAATCTGAAAAAGATTTAGAAATTTGGACCTTAAATTTTGAAGGGGGCAGAAGTAAAAGTGGTGTTGGAGCAGGAATTTATCTTGTTGCTCCAAATGGGGAGAAAATTTTGAGAGCTATTCATTTTAAATTTGCTTGTACCAATAATGATGCTGAATATGAATCCTTAGTTCATGGGCTCATTTTAGCCAAGAAAAAGGGAATAAAGAATTTAATAGTAAAAGGGGATTTAGAATTAGTGGTGAAGCAAATTAGGGAAAAGGCAATAGCCAAAAATATAAGGATGAGGTCATATAGACACAAAATTTGGGACATAATAGAAGATTTTGAATCTTTCAATATTGAAGTAGTTCCAAGAACCCAAAATTTTGAAGATGATAGGATGGCGTAGATTGGCTCATAGTTTGATCTAGCAACTGGCCTATTAGTTAATAATGAGTCAGTAAAAGTTATTGTAAGACCAACTATCCTAGATAACGATGAGAATTGGCAAGTATTTGAGAATGATTATCAGGTACTCACATTCTTGCAATAATCAATGGAATTTGCTGATCAATTGCAACCAAAGATTGAAGAGGCATATGGGGATCAAATTATACAATTAAAGAATAATAAGCTTCCCAAAGGCTTAATCACTTTAGAAAATCTATTTGATCCAGAAAATGTAGGCCTAGAAAAGAAAAGGTTCTAGGTAAACAAAGCAGATTATTTTTGAAATAGAGGTGAGTGAAGGGAGAAAATTAAAAATTAGAAATTCTGCAACACAAGAGGAAAGAGAAAGACTAATTGACTTGTGCAAAAGATATGATAGAGTCATAGCCTAGAGCTATGAAGACCTTTATGGATATAATAGAGATATCATTTAGCACACAATAGAGCTAACTGAAGGATCTAAGCCAATCAGATAGAAGTAGAGGCCAGTAAATCCAAGGATTGAATCTCTAATGGTAGATGAGTTGCAGAAACTTTTAGATTCCAAAATAATTTTTCCAATCTAACACTCCACCTAGGTATCAAATCTAGTACCAGTCAAGAAAAAGAATGGTGACATAAGACTCTATGTATATTTTAGAGATTTGAATAGATCATCTATGAAAGATCACTATCCCTTGCCATCTATGGAACAAATTTTATAGACTATGGCTGGATTAGAGAGATTTTCCTTGCTAGATGGTTTCTCTGGGTACAATCAGATTTGGTTGGCTGATGAAGACCAATACAAGAGTGCTTTTACTATCAAATGGGGAACATTTGAATATGCTAAGATGCCATTTGGCCTATCAAATGCTGGAGCCACTTTTCAAAGAGCTATGGATGTAAGCATTTGGGGACTTATAAATAAAATCATCTTGATTTATCTTGATGATCTTACTATTTTTTCAAATAATGTTGTTGATCATTTTGATCATTTAGAATCTATGTTTAAGAAATGTCAAGAATTTGAAATATCCTTGAATCCTAAGAAATGTATCTTTGTTGTCCCTCAAGGCAAATTATTGGGACATATAGTATCTAAAGAAGGAGTCTCCATAGACCCAGAAAGAGTGGCAACTATAATGAACTTACCTCTTTCAGTAAATAAGAAAGTAATTCAATCTTTCTTGGGGAAGATTAATTTTGTCAGTCGGTTCATATCTGACTTTACAAGTTTGGTGAGACTAGTGACACTCTTGTTGAAAAAGGACCTAATTTTTAAGTGGACTACGGAAGGAAGACAAGCCTTTGAAGAGGTCAAGAAAGCTATCTCCACAGCCCCAGTACTTAGAAACCCAGACTTTTTTAAGCCTTTTGTAATGTATGTCTATGGAGGAGAGCTCAGTATTGCTATTGTTCTAACACAGAAGGATGATAGATAGGAGGGAGAGCATCCAATAGCCTTTTTCTCAAGGACTCTAGGGAATATGAAACTAGATACAACTTTTTTGAAAAGCAAGCATATGCTATGATAAAATCTCTCAAGAAATTTAGGCATATAGTATCAGGAAGTAAGATTCTGATACTTGTGGCTCACCCAAGTGTCAAAGAATACATTGTTGAGGGTGAAATTATTGAAAAAGGGCAAACTAGATAACAAAGATCCTTGAATATGATGTAGAGGTCAAACCTACTAAGTTAGTCAGAGGTAGGGGGTTATGCCAATATATGACTCAAGAGCTTGAAAAGATGATACCTATGGAAACAGATTCAGAAATGAAAAAGAAAACTGTATTGAGGATACAAGAGGTTGATCAGAACTCCTGGGTCACAAACAAGATTCATTTTATGAAATATGGGATTTACCCAAGAGAACTCCCTCAAAACAAGAAGAGATACTATAGGATGCAAGGAGTCCATTTTGTTATAATTGAACAATTTCTTTTCAGGAGGAATTCTGATAGCAAACTTTTAAGATGCGTAGAGAAGGATGAGGCTAAGAAAATACTGCATGAAATGCATCGTGGAGTCCCAGGTGGACATTTTTCTACAAAGACCACAACCATAAAGATAAGTGAGGTAGGTTATTTTTGCCCTACTTTATTTATAGACTGTTATCAACTGGTTAAAAAATGTCAATCTTGTCAATATTATGTGGGGATGAGGAGGAATGCAGCAATGCTTCTTAGTCTAATAATTGTTGATGAACCTTTTTCTCAATGGGGTCTTGACTTCATTGGAATGATAAGTCCAGTGTCTATTATGGGTCAGAAATGGATTTTAACTACCACATATTATTTCACTAGATGGATTGAGGTAGTGCCACTTAAGGAAGCAACAAAAAATGTGATCCTAGACTTTCTAGGGAGTTACACTACTTGCTTTGGGGCTCCTCACACCATAATTTAAGATAATGCTAAAGCATTTTTAGGGTCTAAAGTATCTGACTTTGGATTAAAGCATGGAATATATCTAAAAACTTCTTTTAATTGTTACCCTCAGGGTGATGGTTTGGTAGAATCAACTAATAAAAACTTGATTAGACTCATCAAGAGAATAGGGGCTGATCATCATAGAGAATGGCATAAAGTGCTGAATATAGCACTATGGGCTGATAGAATTACACCTAAGTAGGTGACAAAAATTTCTCTATATGAACTTGTCTATGGCAAGCCTACCATAATACCTCTAAGCTTGGAAATTCCTACTCTCCAACTAATAAAACAGATCGAAATTGAAGAAAATGGCCCCATGCAGGTTAGACTTGTCAAACTTTTAGAAGTTCAAGAAAAGAGAGATGCAACACATGATTCATTAATTAAGAATCAGAAAATAATTAAAGATTGCTTTGACAAAAGGACTTCAAATCATCATTTTGAAGTAGGCTCAATTGTTTTGAAATGGGATGCAAGAGCCGCCAAGCTGGGTCAACATACTAAATTTGAAGCATTATGGACTGGCCCATATAAAATTTGTGCATGTAAATAGAAGAATTCATTTGAGCTAGAAATAATGGAAGGTGAACCTGAAGAGATTCTTGTGAATGGGATCTACTTGAAGCATTTCAGTTAACCTGTGTCTCTAATGTATTATAGTTAGATAGTTTCCCTTTCTCAGTTGCTTTGTTTTCCCATTTTTTTCTTTCCCGCTCTTTCTTTTAAATAAGTGTTCCTTGAACATGTAGTTGCAGCTCAGAGTCTTTTCAAAATTTTCAAAAAACTCCCGACACTTTAAAATATCTTCCAAATCTTAAACTCCCCAAGGTACCTTGCGCAGCCACTTGCATGACGTGTCTAACTCACTACTCCATGAAGATTTAGTAAGATTTGCTAATAGTTATCTGAGTTTAATGCCATTTTGAGACTTGATGGGTCAATAAATACTTCATAACAAGAGTTAAAGCTTACAAGTTTCTCAAACATTCATGCATCTGCTAGAAAACCCCTATTACTTACATTTTAGCTCATAGCAAACTTGCTTAAGTGAAAGTGTTTCCTTATTGTAAAAGCTTCATACATGCTACCACAGTTCGCTATTTTCAAAGAATAGATATAGATATGGAGGGAGCACAGTCTTCGCAACAAGGGTCTAGGATTTATGAATCCCCTGATAAGTTTCTTACAAGCAAATCATATGCTTCAACCCCCGTGCAACCATTAAAGACTTATTCACGGACCATAGTCCCTAAAGTTGGTCAAGCAAGTGACCCAACAAAGATAAAAGATTATGCAGATGGAATCATGGACCTAATTCTTTAAAGAACTAGTAGCAAAACTCTCAGAGAAGGGGCACATCAAAGGTGTCTTCAAAGGGCCAAGGTGGGACAATATGAGACATTTGCAATGAGGATATGGACTTCCCAACTAGCACAATTCATTTTCCCAGATGTGCATCCATGCCCTGATTTGGTTAAAATATGTACCAAATTGTTTCATGCACCTTTAAGTACCATACAACAAGGTCCATTTACAGTGTAAATTACACCACAGGCTATCAGAGATATGTTGGCTCTATACTATGACAAGATAGCCACATTTCCTACCATTGCTAAGATGCAAAAAATGTGGGCAAATGTCAATACTCAATTAAGATTTCTAAAAATAGAGCTGCAATTAGGTGATGATGATACAATTGTGCCGACATTGCTTACAGCAAGAGCACAATTTGCACAAGTGAGTCAAGATGCACTCTCCGTGATAGCTTTCATTTTTGGAATGAAAGATGATATAACCATTTATGAAGAATAAATGGCTATCCTCTTCAGATTGAAAACTGTTGATAAGACTCAGGAGTATTAGCCTAATTTCTTTGAGCATATTGCATATTCAATGGTAGAACAACTTGCCCAGTTTAGAGCCAAAGGGATTTTTAGGTATTCCTCTTATTTGTTTCACCTTATGTTGTATCATAACTCCAGCATATTTTCCAAACACATGCATTTAAATATGTATGATCCAAGTTTCGGTCTACAAAGGACTACCCCTGTGTCTACATGGACACATATTTTGTCTAAAACTAGCAACCCATATAAATTTTGAGAACTTTTTGTTACCCCAACTTTTTGTCATCTGAGTCTAGAATCAGTTATAAATAGACTATTTCCAAGTGTTTCAAACCTTATGGCCAATTGCCCTATCCCTTGTGATTACTTTTTTGGATCCCATCACACTATTAGTAGAGTTCATGGTTTTTTTGGGGAACCAGTGCTGCTACCTAAGATTTTGACCCTTAGGTTAGAATTCTTAGAGGTCACTAGGTAGGCGTCTATGGTAGACAATGAATATGGCTCTAGGAAGAAGAAGAGGAAAATGTATGATATCCCATGGATGACAAACAATATGGCATTAGAGGCCAGAGATGCTGAGATTGTTTTGCTTAGAAAGCTAGCCTTCTTGGGTCTCCTTTTAGTTGAAGATAAATGGGTATATGACCCAAATGGTTTCTTAGCCTCGTGGATAAGGACTAATAGGGTTGTTGTCAGAATTGCACATAAGGGCCACCCCTTTTGGAAAAATAGAAAAAATCCTAGGGAGGATATTCTTGAGTTTTATGTTGAATTGACGGATTTGCCTCTTCAACAACATAGACCATGGGAAACTTTCTATGTTAATCAAAGGGATTTTGACCCCAATATCAAAATGACTTCTGGTTTATGAAGAGCTTTAAAGAATAAAGACTGGGATGCTGAGAGAATAGAAGCCTATTAGAAATATAGGAAAGAAATTTGTCAGACAACTCATTCTTTTGGAAATGTGGACTCGGATGAGAAATGGGAGGAACTTTGGGATGAGTGTCATCTATCTCCTATATCTAGCACTAACACAAGCAATTTGTTGACACAAGGTGGAGAGCCAAAAGCTAGAGCAAGATCTAGCCAAACATCACAGGCCCCAGGGCAAACCTCAGCTTCAGTCGCTATGATTATTTGGCCCCAATCTCTTAGCGTCATGGAAAAACAAAAGAGTGTGGTATCTTCACCACCAAAAGCTTCTCCATCAGCATCAGTCCATGAAGTTCCCAGTTTTGCATAAGCACCACTAAAAATAATGGTAGATGTTGGAGGAAAATAAGCACAACTAGAAGAAGAAACACCAAGGAAACATAAAAGGCTAAGGTTTCAACTTGATTCAGAGGAGAGGGTAGAACCATCACAACACCAACTATAGAGTACCTCAGTGGCCCCTTAAGTAAGTATTGTTTCTCCTTCTTCTTCTCAATCTCTCTCTTCCCCTATAGGGGTGATGATTCCATCTAAACAAATGATATCCCCTGTCACCTCTGATACACCCATTTCTCATTTTGCCCCATCTATCCCTACTCAAGCTATATCATTACCCCACTTTTCTTCCTCTGTACCCAAGAAAATACCTCCTTAGATTTCCCATAGCCAACAATTGGCTATTCCATATGGCTTGCCACATGGTCATCCTTTTGTGGGTGGGCACATTGCCTCTACTTCTACCTTCCAAACTCAAGCAGATGCTGCTAGGAAGGCAAGGGAAGTCCAAAGGGAGAAAAAGAGGATCAAAGATAATAAGGCCTTGGCTACACCACATCTTAGGTCACAATTTGACCCAATTCAGCAGCAACTGATAGTGACCCATTTGTCACCAAATATAGTCAAGCCAAATGATCAGATGCAGCTAGAGGATTACATAATGAATGTAGTGGCAATAGATATGTCCCTATTTATACCACAAGATAGGTTCGATCTTCTAACTGAATCCACTACTATAGTAGCTAAAGATTATTTGAAAATATCAAAGAAGTTGCAGAAGATGGAGGCTGATCTAGCCAAAGAGAAGGCAAACTGTATCAGTTTGACCATAGAGATCAATATTAAGAATATTGAAATAGAGAGTCTAAATAAATAGTTTCAAGATATTGTTTTTATTTAGACTCACCAAGATATCCCAACCCAAAATGATTCCTTAAAAGCAAGGCTAATGCAGGTAAAAGATGCAGTGACAACCCTAAGGTGAGAAAAGGTAGCATTACAAGAAAAATGCAATGAAAGCTTGTTATAGGTTACCCAACTTCAACAAAAGCTGCTAAATGAGCAGAATAATATTGTAGCTATATAGGCCCAACTGCAAGCTAAGCAACAAAGGGCAAAATAATTGACACTAGAGCTAGCCAATAAGCCAAAGAATGTAGGAGTGTTAAATCTAGTGAAGGAGCTTTATGAATCAATGTGGAAAAGAATATCTTCTGAGATTATTCACAACAGACCCTCTCTAACCTTTCTACTATATGCATAGAAATTGTGCGAAAAGGTGGAGACATCAGTTAAAAACACTCTATCCACTATTTTGGGAGAGTATTGGACTCTGAAATGCTAGTGCAAAAGCTTTATGATGCAATGGATGGAATGTTGTCAAAAATAGGAATTAATGACAGAATGGTCACTGCCAAACGAGTGAATGAGGTTCTTAATTACAACTCTACAACAATCAATTACAGAGAGCTTCTTGATGTGATGAAAGAAGGAATCAGTGAAATGAAACAACACATTGAAGACCTAGTGCAATTAGGTCTTCCTTCTCCTTTTCCTGATGACAACACTATGCTGATGATTGATGAAATTAAACCTTTGCTGTTGGCCAAGAAGAATGATTAGGTAGTTTTTTAGGATTTAAGGGATGATTCATCAGTACCTGAAGTAGAAGTTGTTTTGATTCTTATTTCCCAGCTTGAATTTAAATTGAAGGATATGGTTTAGATTTTACAGAATTTTTCACACAAGGATAATATCAACCTTGATTTAGCCTTCAATGAATTGCAAAATAAGTAGGTATTATCTGATGATGAGTGGTCTCCATATCAAATAGCTTTGTTGAAGCTGTGATTTTTTGTCATTTTGATCATGTGAGAGTTGTAGTTTCTTTTTGAGTAGGATCAAAAGTCCTTGGGGTCACCAATAACTGTAGAGTAAAAAATACTCTACATTTCATTTTGATTTTTAGTTGCGCAATCCAAAATTGTGTCCCTATACACTTTGGTTCGAGATGGTGGAGTTTTTTGACTCAGAGCACGGGTGCAAATTTCTTTTTGCCTTAATTTTGTCTAAGTGTCAAAATCGAGTGGAAGCTGCCATGTGTCATCAGCTGAGGCACTTTTCATAATTTTAGTAAGTACTACAGAATGTGCCATGTGTCCCATAGTATCTCAGTGGAGCACAACAAGTGTCGACATCCACGTCTCGAGTCTCTTATACTTTTTGAAGGCTTCTTTCCAATAAGCTTTCTCAGGGTCATGTGGAGGGTGTCAGGTGGCAGTCGCAGAAGGTTTCAGTATGCTTTTATAAAAGCAATAAAAGATGCCACATATCCCTAGCTAAAGGGAATGGAAGCCACCACGTGTTAACCTCTAAATTATCCTCACTTTGTTTTGTTGATAAGTAAAGACTGTGGTGGGTCCTGAGTTTTTGTTCTGAGGCAAGCAGAAGCTACCAAGTGTCATCGTCTGTGTAAGTATGAAATGAGGCCCAATTATTTATATAGTATAGATAGGGCAAAGTGGAGATGGACATGTGTCACCTTCCATAGGTTTATCAAAAGATAGCTAAAGGCAACAGAGATCACCACATGTCCTTTGTTTAAAATGTGCAGAAAGTGCCACATGTCCTTGTTCCCTTTTCGAATTTGCTCGAATGAGAAGTGCTTTGGGTCCCATTTTCTATAGAATTTTTTCAAGTTTTGGAGAAGCAGATGGTGACAGATGTCAAGGGCCGAACACTTCTAAGCGAAGATACAATAAGAGTATAGGTAATGCAGAAAGTGCCATGTGTCTTCGGTAAGGCTATGAAACATGCCAAGTGTTATTTTCTGGTGCCTCTTGAATAATAAGAAGGTTTTCAAGTAGAATAAAGAAATTGGCCAAGTGTCATGTTTTGTTTGATAGAAGGGAGCATCCTGTGTATCTATTTTAGCCAATGAACTACAGGAAGATGGAATGTTTCAAAATCTAAGAAATATCTTCTGTTAGACACTTCTAGTTTAGTTAGAGTTTAGTTGGGCTGTTAGATTGAGAACACGTAGACAATCTAGAGTGAATCCAATGCTATAAAGAGGGGTGTAGAGATCACCAGAGGGCATCATCAGAAGATAGAGAGAATTTTCTGCAAGAGATAATTGTTAAGAGTTTTTAGACTTTTTTAGCTATGATCAAGAATATCATTTGCCTTTGTTCTATTTTCTTGAGTTAAAAAGTTTATGTAAGTATGCATGTTTCTATGCCTTTTATGTGACTGGAGAATTAATAAGAAAACTGAGTTTTGTGCCTTTGTTGATATTTTTCTTTGTCACTACAAAATTACTCTAAGTTGTGAGCCTCTGTTTCTATTGTTTTTTCATATTTTACATTGATCATGCCTTGTTTGCTCTTTAATGTAATTGAATCTTACATATAGCTTCATTGTGCTTAAGAGTTGAATTAAATTCAGGCGCATCACCATAGTTAGATTTTCTTTAGTTGCACTTGTGTTTTTTATTTAATTCCTATCCCTTTTCCCATTATACCCTTGATATATAGAAGAGCCAACTTCTTTAAAATATGGAGGTTGTTTCAAGTTGCAATTCCCACATTCCTGAAACTTCCCATTGTTGGTGTTAGAAATAGTGAAATTTTAATCATCAATAGGATCATTAATGCAAGCATCATTAAGTGGGCAATAGTCCCCACACACCTAAATTTATCCTATTTTATTAGGTTGAAAAACCATGGGACTCACCCACTCTAACTTTTCAACTAGATAAATGATTCCAACTTCTTGCGTTTGATCAAGTTTAGCCTTTACTTTGATTTTTATATTAGGATTGAATCGATAAGTTTATTTTTTTATAGGTCACACACACTCTTTTATTTATATGTGTATTTCTTCTAGAGATGGATCTACACCTTTTACCTCTAAAATTTTCCTTGAAAACACATCTTGATAGTCCCTTAGCAGCTACAAGGCCTCAAAACTTTTCTCTTATCCCTAGTAATCTCCCACTATTGCAATCTTAGGAGCCAAGTCTATCCCAAAATTCACTTCAATATTTTACAAGGTTTTTTTATATATCTTTGCTTGATCCACTAAATAGAGCATCTTGCATAACGTATTTGCCTTCATGTTGTGAAATATTGATATTGCATAATTTTTATTCTTCCACTTGCTTTGTTTTTTGCACTAGTTTGGGTTCATCTTTGCATTATGGCTCAAATAAACCTTCTAGATTGAGATCTCCATTATTGTCACTGTCACTTGACTCTATTATATCATTGATTATTCTATTACATGGTTTAACAAGAACTTGTTATTTTTGGTTATTTTTTTAATTACATAGTGTGAGTCTCAAGTCCTGTGCCACCTTCTAATGAGATAATGATTTAGTTATAATTAATAATTCTTCTACTCATCCATGACATAGAAAAATTTTAATTTTATACAAGGAATTTATACTAAGGGGTTATCATCATCAAACATAAAAGTTTGAATGAAATCTTGATGAAGTTGCATCCAATGTTTGGTTCCTCTTCTGAACTCTTAATGTATATACTAGGGTGTTGGTAGAGGTGTTAGGGCATGGCTAATTATGTGCATCTAATATCATGGTTTTACTCCTTTTTTATCCATATATCCACACACTGATGGATGTGCAATTTTAGGCATTGATTTTCTTAGAAGAAAGACAATTCTGATTTGACACTAGCTGGTAGCTGAAACCTTGCATGCAAGACTTTGCATGCTTCTTCCCATTGTACTTCTAAGTTTCTATATAATACCACCTATGTTGTAATAGTTCCTTTTAGTGCATAGCTAAGTTCACTGACTCATTAATCCACCTCTAGTACATGGTGTTCAATCCTTAATATAAATGTATTGAGATCCTCTATTGTAAAGTATTGAGGTATATGGCATTTTGCAATGAACACCATGTGCATAGGTCAAAACTCATGATTTCTATGATCCCAATTCTATATGTGTACATATGAGTCACCACTTAGGGGTGATGTGGATTCCCAAGGTAGAATACCTTCTGGGGTTGGTTCAGTATAGTCCATCATAGTTACACTAGTATTATACATAAAATCCACTTTAGATGTTGTTGGAGAGTTCACTAAAGGAGAAACACATTATTCTATGTGAACCTGATTAGCCAAATGATTTATTATAATAGGTTTGAATACTAGTATTTGTTCTTGTGCATTATGTGGTTTCCAATCTTGACACTCTACAGGCCACACCCCATTTTACCTTTCATCTATACCCATTTAAACAAACTATTAGCCCCATAAGCATAAGGAGACTCTAAATATTTTGGGATGATAGATGGATTTTGCTCAGACTTATTTATGGGTATCAACACTATTTTATCTTTTTGATGCACATCTAACTAAGTATGCATATTATTGATGGTTACATTTCTTACTGATTAAGGTTAGGTAATGAGTCTTTGTTGTCTTCGTGTCAATGTCCTCAAAGTATCCTCACAGGATGAGCTCAACCACTTTAATTTCAATATATTCTAACCTACCAATGGGTTTGACTCTATCATAATCTACCAAAGTCAATGTAATTAGACTATAGCTCAAAGTTGGTTGACCAATGGCTTCCCAGGTTTATTAGGAATTGTATTGACTATGCTTCTAAAATCAAATACTACATTTAGAATTTCATATCTATAAAATTTAATATCCATTCATGAATTCACATCCCAAGGCATCTTGGTCATGACATTCCAAACTACTCTATCAACCCTTTTTATCCTCACTATGCACAGTCTAGGAGATTGTGTAGGAGATTAGTGATGTTATGGGATACATCATCATTATGCAATGTGCTAAGTAATTTAATCATATCTATTATAGTATTCATAACACCCTCTTGCCTCATTATCCTAAAATTTTATCCATACATTTGGGTATCAATAGTTGTGTTATCAACCTCAAAAGTTATTTTTTATTGTATTTACTATAATAAATGTGCATCTTGATACATTAAATTATATTCTATAGTAGTATCATGATATTTATCCCACTAAAATTTTATAATGCTATGATATTGAAGAATTTTTAAAGGTGGTAAGCCTTATTCAACTCTTTGTTACCATCTGATGGATTGTACAAATGCATTTTCTTTTGGCTGCACGTTGATCATATTTATATTGTGTGTTGTTCCCAAAATCTGTCACTTGCTTTTGTGGATAATATGTTGAAAATTTTGGTCCTGCAGGGCAAAATGCTTTCTTCCTTTCTTTAGAAATGTTTTGAGCAGTTGAATTTTTCAAATATTCAAGCCTTTTCAGCTAAAGAAGTCATAGGTTCAACAAGTGAGCTTTCTTCAAAGGAAGTTCAAAACACTTAAGGCTTTTCCTTAGTGTTTTGAGAATGGTTCAACACTAAAGTTAAATCAAAAGACTTAATGGTGGGATTCAAACAATTGGAATGAACCATTGAACCTTGAACCATTGAACCCCGCCCCCTTAAAGGTTCAAAGGTTCAATGAGTTCAAAAGGTTCAATGACTTCGGCACACTTAGAAAACAAAAAAAATAGCTTCAAAAGAGTTAGATTGAACTATTGAACCATTGAACCTTGAACCTCAATGGTTTAATGGGTTCAAAGGTTCAACGAGTTCAATAGACTTACGAAAAAGAAATATTTGAAGAGATAAGGTTGAACCGTTGAACCATTGAGCTGATGAGCTTTGAACCAAAATGGTTCATTGGTTCAAAGGTTTAACGAGTTCAAAGGACTTAGAGAATAAAGAGGAATCAAAGAGTTGAATTGAACCATTTAACGCCAACTTCAAAGGTTCAAAGGTTCAACAGGTTCAAAAGAGTTCAACCATAAAGCAATGAACCAATGAACCAATGAACCAAATGGTTCAAAAGAGTTCAAAGGTTCAAAGGTTAAAAGGTTCAAACAAATAAATGAAGTGGAAGATTTTGGAAAGAGGTTCAACCGAATGGTTTGACCGAAAGGTTCAAAGAATTGGTTTAACGACGCCTTGAGCATGCAAAAGAAAACATTGAACTGTCAAACCATTGAATCATTTAACCTCTGAACCAAAAGAGCTCAAGGTTCAAGGTTCAAATAAGTTCAAGAAACCACCAGTGACGTCCCTGTGGATGTCAAAATTAGGGTAATGGAATAACTATTAATATTCAAAAAAGGGCACAAACTTGAGAACAAACTCAGTGATTAGTAAAGAAAGAAGCTGAAGGTGCCAGTAGAAAGTGAGAAGATAGCCCTGAGAGCTCAAATCACCAAAAAAAGACAAAAAGTGGCAAGGAAAGAGGGAAAGACTAGATGAAAATTAGAAATATCTACAAAGGAGTTATTTCCAGTAGGTGGCACAGTCCACTAGGTAGACATTAGAGAACACCAATATTCAATGGCGTGGCCTATTTTTCTCCATAGAGTAAAAGTGAATGGACAGTCGTGTAAGCATCATAAAGAAGACCAAGAAAATCATGCTTAAGAGGAGACATTTGAGATGATTTAGAATGCCAAAGTCAAGGCCAATAACCTGTTTTAGCATGGCCTTTTCATAGAATTTAAAATGCATTCAATACAACATGGGCCATTTCATAAAAACAAGCACCCAAGTCTTTCTTTGGAGGCTAAATATTGAGACTTTGAGCTTAGACTGCTAATCAAATTTTGTTAAGTGAATGACAAAACAAGCAAATTTTTAGACTTTGTGTTGGAATAAGCTTGTGTCTTCTGGGAAATTGTTCTTATGTCTATTTCCTAAATATAGTCTTGTCCATTTAATTAAACAAGTAAAAGAAGTGGAAGCTGAAAGATGCCCTGAAGCCAACTGTGGGAGACTTCATGCTGCCATAATTGCTTTCAATTTGTGTTTTGTGTAAAGGATACTAGAGAGAATTTGAGCTCCTCTTATCCTTCATAACCTTTTACTCTTTCATAGTTTAAGTGGAGACTTTGATGAGTTTCTTGTGGTTTCAATTACTACCTAGGAAGATTCCTATTGTTGACTGAATATCACTTCTGAAAGAAGAGAAGTGCCTTTAGTAATTACACTAGAATTCTTCTCAGTTCTGTTCTATGAACATCATCTCTAAAAAAAGAGAGATGGATGGTATGATTTCACCCCTGTGTGTATTTTTAGCTTATGTCATTATATATATATATATATAGTAAATTATAGGGAACCTCCCCTTGCTGAGAAGAGAGATTTATCTCATTCTGGCTGTGGTCACCACACCCATCTTGTCACATAAATATCCTTATGCTATGGTTGATGTAGCTATTTTTTCATCAGTTAGCTAGCGACAAAATATTCACCCAACAGTTAATGGTGACTCCACTTGGGATGAATGCGTAGTTTGAAGCCTCAAGCTTCAAATTTAAGCATTTTTAGTTCTTTTCCATTATCATTTCACACTCTAGTAGATCCATAATAGACATGAATCCAGAGATCTCAAGGTATTGTTGACCTGGTATTTGAGTTGGTGCAGTGAAGTAATTTTGATCTTTTTCCTCCACTATCTCATCTTCAGTGAACCAGGAGTTTTTCTCCTACAAACATCAAGTCCCCAATACCAAGCAAATATGTTCCTTCCTCTGCTAGTAGAGATTTTTCTATATATATCCCATAGATATTTATTATCCCTCCTTTCAACATCCATATCATGGCAACTCAAGGCCCCTGGGGTAATACTTTTGGTCCTCTGAATCTAACCCCACCTCTATATGAACTACCCTGTAGTTAAAGAAAGAATTTCTCCAAGTTCTATGGTGATGGGAAGGTTCATCTTGATGAACATATTGCAGCTTTTTTCATATCCTGTGGTGTGATAGGTGTTGAATATGAAGACATAGTAGTTAGACTATTTGTGGAAACATTGCAAGGCACTGCTGCATACTAGTTTTATCATCTGCAAGCACAAACAGTGACTGACTGGAACACTCTCAACTCTAAGTTTGAGGCCAGGTTCAAACTTGTAGAAGATGCACATGCCCTGTTAGCTCAGCTTACACAAATGAATAAGGAGCCTCATGAACCCATGAGAGACTTCATTGCTAAATTTGACAAGCTGAAGACCAAGATTCCTACAATTGCTCAGCTGACACTTGAGAATCTCAAATGCTTCTTCATCAATTCTCAGCTTCCTAAAGTAAGTTTCCTATTGAGGTGGGCTAGTCACATAGACCTTGCTGCAGCTCAAATTTTGGTGACTGAGGTTAAAGATGACCTTATCTTAGCATGAAAGATAAGAAGAGATCCTAATAGAGGTAAATATTTTTCATCTTTTAAATATTCTTCTATAGGCACCACTGATCCTATGGTGCAAAAGCTAACAAATGAATTGCTAACTCTGAAAAAATAAATGGCACAAGGGATGTTTGCTCCTCCTTCTTATTAGGATATACCAAGGAGGACGTTTCCCAACCAGTCGTATCAGGGTAATGCTGCTAGAAATCAAAGGCAACCAAATCACCTTCCTCCCCCACCAAGGAAGCTTGCCATTGAAGCAACACCAGATAACTCAACAATTAGTTATCTTGAAATTGAATCTGATTTTTCTTTCCAACCTGAGTTGAACCAAGAAGATGACGTTGATCTCTTTGTAGAAGGCCAAGAAGAATCATCTGGCAACTCCAACATTGGTTTCTTAAATTACAAGGATGAACCCAAAGGTAAAGGTGAAGCATTTGATGGATCATATGCTATATTTACTAGATCTTAGAACCAATCAACTCAATGAGTTGATAAATAAAAAATAGAGGAAGAATCACGCTCAGTAATTTCAATTGCTAAATGAGGAACTTCACTGCCTTTCCAATCAAAGGACCTGGTGAGCACTAAAAAAGTAAGTACCTCAAATATTCCTTCACCTTCTGCTTCAAATCTGTAGACCAGTCCCATGCCTAGTAAAACCCAGGTTGCCTTCCTCTATTTTGAATTCATTTCAGTCATTTGATATAATTGACCATATTAAGAAGACCAAAATTGAAATGTCTGAGTTTAAATTCTTGCAATCCAACCTTGAGTAGTTTGATAGGTTAGTTTAATGTGTCAAAAATAAAACCATCCTTGTAGGAAAATAAATTTTGAAATTAACTCTTGTTCCGCCAAAAAATACACCTACCCAAAATAGTCTTGTGATTACTCCTCTAGCTGCCCCTAGAAAGACAACCATTTTATGTCTCCCTATTGATAAATAGTCATTAGCTGAATAATTGCATAATAGATTTTGGCACATCTGACAATGTCATGTCTGCCAAGGTGGCAAAATATCTTGGTCTCACACTGACTAAGACCTTTGGAAAATTTTTCTCCATGGAAAACAAACAAGTGCCTCTACTGGGACAAATCAAAGATGTTGAATTTATATTTTCAGCCTTCCTAGGTAAGAGAATTAAAATGATAGTCCTAGTGGTTGACGTTCCAACCTCCTACAACATTATTCTTGGGTAAAATTTTTTCAAGGACATTGGTGGAGAATTGAGCATGAACATGTCTAAGGTGAGGATTCCTATCAAGGGTCTCATGTAAAGGTTGCTTCCTGAGAAAGAGTCAAAGTACATTGTCAACCAAATGTTAGCCCCTGAAGCTCAAATTTTGTTTGAGTCTTCAAGCATGGGTAATTACTTTTTGACTTTTGAAGATGTTCATGTTTAACAAATGAAAACTTACTAAGTGATAATCCAAAAAAATTAGATAAGACATCAAAAGAATTTGTAGGGTGTAGTACACATAAAAAAGGGTCTTCCCTTCCTGATGAGGAAAATTTTGAAAGAAGATCAAATTTTGATGATGTCTAGATTTTAGAATTTGATGGTAGCAATTCATCTACCGATTATGGAGCTATATTTATTTTGATATATCCTTAAGGAGATATTCTTCCATATGCATATAAGTTGCAGTTCAGCGACACTAACAACATTGCTGAGTATGAATCATTACTGCTAGGATTAAAGGCTACTCAAGACAAAGGAGTTAAACTTATTCATTCCAAAGGTGACACTGAACTGGTAGTTTATCAGGTGAGAAACTTGTATCATATCAAGATTGAAATATTGTGACATTATCACAATCTGGTATGGGACTGCATTGAAATCTTTGATGCTTTTAGTATTTCTACTATGCCCAGAGAATTCAATAGCTATGCAGATGCATTAGCCATCTCTGCAACTCTCTTAGTCCCTCACCAAGATTTCAAAGAGGATAAGTACACTATCAAGTTGATCTTTTGACCAAGTGTACCTGATAATGCAGACCATTGGTAGGTGTTCAATGGCAAAAACCAAATCATTTTATTTTTGGAACAAATAAATAGCTTTGAAAAGCTTTAGTTTGAAGGTAGTGAATCTCCACTATGAGAATCAGCTCTAGAGACATATTCAAACTCTGATAAAGAGTTCTTTCAGCTCAAAGGGAATAAAATTCCCAAAGGATTAGTTTCTCTTGAGAAGCTTTTCAATAAACTAGTACAGAAGACAATCCAAAAATGGTCAACATTGGAAATTATTGTACCCCTGATGAAAAACTCAAATTCATTACACTGCTTCACCTTTAAATTGATGTTTTGGCATATTCATATGATGATCTGAAATCTCTCAGACCTGAAGAAATCAAGCATGAAATTCCTCTCAAGATTGGGTCGCTACCTCACAAGTAGAAACAAAGGCAATACAACCCCAAGATATCAAGCATGATTTTGTCTGAGATATAGAAAATGCTAAATGCAAGGATTATTTTTATAATCCATCATTCCACTTAGATTGCAAATATAGTCCCTATAAGAAATAAAAATGGATAAATTCACCTGTGTGTTATTTTATGAATTTAAATCAGTCATCTTAAAATAAATCTATCCCCTACCCATCATGGATCAGCTACTGTAGACAGTGACTAGTGCCGAGATGTTATTAATGCTAAATGGTTTTTTGAGATATAATGAAGTGGAAGTTGGTGAAGCAGACCAACATAAGACCACTTTCACAACACCTTGGGGCTCTTTTGCATATCATAGAATGCCTTTTGGTTTGATCAATGTTGGCTCCTCCTTGTAAATAGTGATGTATCTTGCTTTCAAAATTGAAATGGAGAATTGTGGTGTACCTCGATGACTTGACTATCTTTTTTAAACATCATTTTGATAATGTGCATCATCTACAATAAGTGCTAGAGTAATTTAGGCAAAATGGCATTTCGCTTAATCCCAAGAAATTGATTTTTGGGGTTACAAAAGGTAGACTTCTCAATCACACTGTATCTCAAGAAGATATAAAGATCGACCCAAAAAGGGTCAAATCCATTCAAGAGCTTTCTCTTCTAGCCAGTAAGACCACAGTCCACTCTTTATTTATAAAAGTAAATTTTTATGAAGGTTCATTCCTAAATTCACAAAGAAGACTCACCACATTGTCAGTATGATGAAGGGCAAAGACACTTTCAGCTAGACTAAAGAAGGCAAATCAACATTTCAAGACATCAAGGAAGCTATCGCCCATGCCCCAATTCTAGTTTGTCTTTATTACACCAAAGACTTTGTGATGTATAGCTATATTTCTGAACATACGCTTTCAACCATCTTGGTTCAGTAGAACAAAAAAGGTGCAGAATCTCCCATATCTTTCATGAGTTGTCCCCTCAAAGCTCATGAGATGAATTATTCAAACATGGAGAAGCATGCTTATGCTATGGTAAAGGTCATAAAGCACTTCCATTTTTACATCTTAAACTCACATACCATTGCTCTAGTACTTGATACAATAGTCAAGTCCATACTAACTTAGTAGGAGTTTGGAACTAAAAGGGGCAATTGGATTGCCAAAATCTAAGAGTTTGATCTTGTTCTCAAACCTACAAAGCTTATGTGGGAAAGAGGTCTCTACCAATTAATTACTAATAACATACCAGAAGAAGTAGAGCATGAAGAAATAGAAGTTGAAGACATGCCAACAATTCTTTTTGTCACCACTACAAATGAGTGGTATTTGAATATTGCTCATTTCCGTACTTATGGTGAGTGTCCTACTCACTTGTCTCATAAAGAAAAGAGGACTATTAAGTTGAAATCTGCCAACTTTTTCTGGTGGGACAATGGTTTGTATAAGAGGAACCTTGATCGGGTATTCCTTCGCTACGTGGATAAAGTGCAGCAGAACAAACTTTTGGAGTCTTTCCATAATTTGGCTTATGGAGGAAATTTTCTATGCCTGTGACTACCCATAAGATTCTATGAGCCAAGTATTATTGGCCTACTCTATTTTGAGATTCATAAGCTTGGGTGTGTAGATGTGATTTGTGTCAGTAGTTCATTGGTAAACCCAAGTTGGATGCGTTACCTCTCAAGCCTGAGGTGATAGAAGACCCATTTCAGCAATGGGGAATTGATTTTATTGGTGCTGTAAATTTGTCTTCAACTTCTAGACATGATTATGTCCTTACAGCCATAAACTACTTTACCAAGTGGGTGGAATCCATTCTAGTCAAGCATGCCACTTCAGAGGTGGTATGTAATTTTCTCAAGGAAAATATTATTTTTAGGTTTAGAGTCCCAACCAAGATTGTAACAGATAATAAAGCCTATTTCTCTTCTCATGCGATTACTCAGTTTTGTTACTTCTATGAGATTATTCTCTCCCACTCTTCTGACTATTATCTACAAGGAAATGGTCAAGCATAATCAAGCAATAAGAACCTGATGACCATTATCAAAAAGCTAGTAGACAACAATCAAAGAACCTAGCATAAAGAATTGCTTAATGCTTTATGGGAAGATAGAATTACACCCAAGAGGGAAATTGGTATGCCCCCATTCCAACTTCTATATGGTCTCAATGTAGAGATACCAATCACCCTAGAATTACCAACATTAAAGTTAGCAAAGGCAGTGGAAGATTCAACTTTTGAAAGTTCCATTGATAAAAGGATCATGTGTTTGACTGAGCTAAATAAGCAATGAACTATGGTGGTAGACCGAATCATTGTGCATCAAAGTCAGGTAAAGAGACTTTTTGACCAGAAAGTAAAGATCCATAATTTTTAGATTGGAGATCAAGTCTTGTTGTGGGACAAGAGGAGAGAACCAAAGGGAATGCATGGAAAATTGGATTCCTTATGGAGAGGCCCATTTTCCATTCATAATTTAAATATTGAAAATATTTTCTTGCTAAAATATCAAGATGGGACACTATTTACTCTGCCTCACAGTGGGTAGCATCTGAAACACTTCAATCCTTGAAGTATCAGATAAGTCAATTTGTATATATGTACATCTTTCTTTATTTTGTGTTTTTCATTTGGGAATCATTTGGTTTTTGGTGCTTTTCTTTTGGGTAAGCATGACTCTGTAGCCCAATGGCATAGATGAAGGCACTGAGATTCTAGTTTCTACTCCCTTTGATTGTTTTAGTTTTCAATCAATGGAAGTTCCCCAATTAGAGCCAACTATTGTTCCCAAAATATGTCACTTGCTTTTGTGGATAATATGTTGACCATTTTGGTCCTACAAACAAAAATGATTTCTTCCTTTCTTTCAAAATGTTCTGAGCAGTTGAGTTTTTTAAATATTCAAGCTTTTTTAGCTAAAGAAGTTGCAGGTTCAATAGGCTAGCTTTCTTCAAAGGAAGTTCAAAACATTAAGGCTTTTCTTTAGTGTTTTGGGAATGGTTCAATGCTGAAGTTCAATCAAAAGACTTAAAGGTAGGCTTCAAAAAATTGGAATGAACCATTAAACCTTGAACCATTGAACCCTGCCCCCTTAAAGTTTTAAAGGTTCAATGAGTTTAAAAGGTTCAACGACTTCAGCGCACTTAGAAAATTAAAAAAAAAGATTCAAAAGAGTTAGATTGAACCATTGAACCTTGAACCTTGATGGTTTAACAGGTTCAAAGGTTCAATGAGTTCAACAAACTTAAAGAAAAGAAGGATTTGAAGAGATAAGGTTGAACCGTTGAACCATTGAACCGATGAACTTTGAACCAAAATGGTTCATTGGTTCAAAAGTTTAATGAGTTCAAAGGACTTTGAGAATAAAGAGGAATCAAAGAGTTTAATTGAAACATTAAACCCTGACTTCAAAGGTTCAAAGGTTTAACAGGTTCAAAAGAGTTCAACCATAAAGCAATGAACCAATGAACCAAATGGTTCAAAAGAGTTCAAAGGTTCAAAGGTTAAAAGGTTCAAACAAATAAATGAAGTGAAAGATTCTGGAAAGAGGATCAACTAAATGGTTCAACTGAAAGGTGTAAATAATTGGTTCAATGATGCCTTGAGCATGCAAAAGAAAACATTGAATTGTCGAACCATTGAACCTCTGAACCAAAAGAGTTCAAGGTTCAAGGCTCAAAGAGGTTCAAGAAATTGTCAGTGACGTCCCCATGGATGTTAAAATTGGGGTAATGCAATAAATTTTAATATTCAAAAAAGGGAACAAACTTGAGAACAAACTCAACGATTAGTAAAGAAAGAAGATGAAGGTGCCAACAGAAAGTGAGAAGAAAGCCCTGAGAGCTCAGATCACTAGGAAAAGACAAAGCATGGCAAGGAAAGAGGGAATGACTACATGAAAACCAAAAATATCTACAAATGAGTTATTTCTAGTAGGTGGAATAGTCCACCAGGTAGACATCAGAGAACACCAATATTCAATGGCATAGCCTATTTTTATCCATAGAGTAAAAGTGAATGGACAACTGTGTAAGTTTCATAAAGAAGACTAGGCAACCCACACTTAGGAAGAGATATTTGAGATGATTTAGAATGCCAAATTCAAGGCCAATAACCTGTTCCAACATGGCCCTTTCATAAAATTTAAAATACATTCAATACAGCATGGGCCATTTCATAAAAACAAGTGCCCAAGTCTTTCTTTGGATGATATATATTGTAATTTCTCATGTATCTAAGGAGGGATCTCTCGGTTATGAGAAGTGAAGCTCTGTCCAAATTGAAAGGCATTCTTAAGACTTTGAGCTCAGACTATTAATCATATTTTGTTAAGTGAATGAGAAAACAAGTGACTTTTTAGACTTTGTGTTAAAATAAGCTTGGGCCTTCTAGGAAATTATTCTTATGTCTATTTCCTAAATATAGTCTTGTCCATTTAGTTAAACAATCAGAACAAGTGGAAGTAAGTTGGAAGATGTCTTGAAGCCAACTATCGGAGACTTTGTGCTGCCATAATTGCCTTTAATATGTGTTTTGTGTAAAGGATACTAGAGAGACTTTAAGCTCCCCTTATCCTTCGTAACCTTTTACTCTATTGTAGTTGAAGTGGAGACTTTGGGCTATGCTTCAAACTACTGTGTTCCTTTGTCCAAATTAGTGGAAGGAATAATGAAATACTTTGTGCTTTTGTGGGTTTCTTGTGGTGTCTGTTACTACCTAGGAAGAATCTTGTTGTTGACTAAATATCACTTCTGAAAGAAGAGAAGTGCCTTTAGTAATTACACTAGAATTCTCCTTTGTTCTGTTCTATGAACATCATCTATGAAAAAAGAGAGATGGATGGTATGACTTCACCCCTATGTGTATTTTCAGCTTATGTCATTATAGTATAGCTTATATATATATATATAAAATTATAAGGAACCTCCCCTTGCTGAGAGGAGAGATTTATCTCATTCTAGCTGTGGTCACCACACCCATCCTGCCGCATAAATATCCTTATGCTATGGTTGATGTAACCATTTTTCTGTTAGTCAGCTGATGACAAAATATTCACCCAACATTGTGCACTAGCTTATCCTTTATTTGTTTCTCCAAAATTGGTAAATCTTTTATTTTATGTTGACCTTTGACCCTATAGTATACATAATATACTTTTATTTGAGGATTAGTGGGGTAGTTTCTCACATAATGATTATATGTGCCATATAGATAATATTGCATAGGGTTTGAGCTTATCAATTATCATTTTTATGACCTCCTTGATATCTATTATGATATCCACCCCTATATCCACCTCTATTTTGTTGATATCCCCACCCTCGTGATTTTTTTCCATCATGTCCTACTTGTTGATTCATTTACACATCACATCCCCCATATTGGTATAGAGATGTTAGGACCTCTTATAGTAACCTCTCTTCTCTAACATCTTTTTCTTGCATTTCCCCAACTCTAACACTTTATTACCTATTCCTAGTCCTATTCAGAGTTACTTTTGGGTCTTTTACCTTATTCCACCTTCTTTATTATTGTAGTTCCCTTTCTAGTCCTAAAATTTTATTATCACTCTGAGTCTTTTGACCTTCCATTTTTTTGAATAACATTCAAAGTCTTTTTACTCAGCTCTTCATCATTTTTTTTCTCTCACACGTACCCCTATGGTGCCTAAAGTGACTACTCCATGTTGGTTAGAGTACTTACCATGGCCTTTTACACAACCAACATCTTTATCAACAAAGGTAGTCATTTTTTAAAATTCCATTTGATTTGTTTGACAAACTAATCTTATATAATACAAAAATCTATGTATCCTTCTACTATGAACTCATTAATATAACTATCGATTAGAGTCTTCATTCAATAATCTATTGCTCAAGAATAATTAGTGTCTAGGTTATGTAGTTTTTCTAAATTTTCCTCAGCCAATACTATATATTCTATTCTCCTTAGACTAATGTAATAGTTTCAAATCTAGCAAGCCAAAAAACTAATAATCCAAGTAACTCACACTAAAAATTTCATAAATTTTTCCATAGATGTGCTCTGGGATAATCCTCTCTACTATTTTTCTGACTCTCCATGCTTCTTCTTAAATTAGTTCTAAATTATCTCATCTAACCATATCTTTACATCTCTCTACCCTGGAAACCATCTCAGCATATTTAATCTAAATGGATTCAATGTTCACTAGACCATTATTAGAAGAGGTTGTTGTAAATACTCCAGAACATGCTAAGTATAGGGATAGTTTGCCTAGTGAAGAGTACAATAGGACATAGAGGAGATTAAAGTATTACATACCATATATGATATAAAAAGATGCACCTAAATAGTAAGAATAACTTAGATACTAACAAAAGGAGGAACATAACTGACATAACATTTGATAAATAGATTACTCACTACACATTAATCATATATAAAAGAATATTAGTAAAAAACGTATCAAAATGATTCTATTAATCTCTATCAACACATCAAAAACATATTCTATTACATCAAAGTGATATATATATAATTAAAACCCAATGTCTCTTTATATTCTATCATTTTGAGATACAAAAGGAAAGACTCTTCATATTATTTTATTACTCGATTAGGTTTTACAAGACTGAATACATACAAAATTTATATAAGAGACAAAATAATATACTTTTCACATGTGTCTTATTATTCTTTGTGATTTTATCATGCTTTATTCTAAGTCCAACAATTATACTTCTTTTAATCCAGTAATGAAATTGCTAATTTAAAGGAAAAGAAATTCATATATAGTGTGTATAACACACCTTGTCTTTGCATGAGTCCAACTTTAGTGTGTTTTTGGTAACTAACCTAAAACCAATATCATGTGATATTATATAATCAGTGCATATAATCCGAAATTGAAAGAATTAAAATAATAATATTTTAAATAATAGCGGGTGATGATAATTCATAAAAGTGTTTTAAATTTTGAAAGTAATTATGACTTTGAAATTTATGTGCCTTGTTCATAACATATGCATATTATGTATGTCTCATGTTAAAACCTAGGTATAACAATAGTATGAATGTATAGAATTTTATCACAAATGTGTATCTGAATCATATAACTATGATTTTAACCAATTTGTGAACTATGTAAATGTGTAGAACATGTTGCCATAACATGTACGCACTATATATCTGAAATTGAAACTATAAAAATGTAGAGGACATATTTATATAACATGCCCCCATTGAAATCTTAATCTATGAATATTTTGAAATCCATGCCTCTATGACATGACCCCATTAATATGCCCCCATTTTTAGGTGAGGAAAAGTAAAAAATAGTAACTGCCTTACCTCAAAAGGATAAGATAATTGTATAATATTTGTATGAATAATGTAACATATAAAAAGAACATGTCTAGGTAGATATACCATTTAATTATGCAAAATTTGATCACATAAAGTCCTAAGATGCATGATATAGATCATGGTAACATCTAGATAGTAATAGTATAAACTCAATAAGCAACCAAACACACATACAAGCACTCAAAATCAGTTCAAAATATAATGGTAAAAGGATATCGCAAACAAGAGGCACAACACAATATCAAAGGTACATGGCTTAGTCAAATGTCCACAAAATCAAGAATGACATATTCAAATATCAAAGAGGCAAGGAAGATACCAAACATAAAGCTTATTAAAACACTCAAACAATCAAGACAAGATACTCAAGGAAGTACATAAATTAAAAGTATAAGTAACCCACATAAACATATCATGCTAGTCTCTGGATATATGTGTTATCAAAAAAGTCAAGTACATAGAATATCAAGTACACTGTGAAAGATATAAGAATGAATAAATGCATGTATAGGTACATAAACTCAATTATGATAACAGAAAGTGATCATAGAATGACATAACTTAGGTGTATCATTATCATGTATAGCTAGAATTTCTACTATAACTGAAGGATATCATCAAGGATATGAATTTGTGGAGGCCCCATATCCTAAGTGTCGTACTCATATGTTTGTAAATGATATCATCAAGAATCATACCAATATTCTATATTATTAGGATCATAATCATCGATATAATCATTATTATAGGATAAATGTATCCTCTTAATTTGTTCTTGAAGATGTGATATACCATTTAGAGTATTTTTATATGAATAAGGAACCGTGCCATATTTAGTTGTGACCTTTTTGGTATGTCACTTTTTTGTATTCATGTGTACCTAAGATGTTAATAAATTATGAACATCTTGAGCTACATGGTTTACATTTATATTAATTGTATTTGGTTATGTATTAGGAATAGTATCACCATTTTCATAATCATTTGAAATTATCCCCTCTTATTATTCGATATTGACTAACAAAGGGAGGTCATATGGTTTATTTTTTGGTGGTTTTGGTAGCATTGGTTCCTTTGGTAATTGTATATCATTTAGAATTTATGGAACCTTTAGTGATGGTACTTGAAACTATTTTTGATCTAAAAATTTATTTAGTAACCACATTTTTTGTTTTGGTATTTATGGTTTAGGAGAGGTATTCATAATGTGATCGGTTCTATTGAGTGATGTATCGATTCTAGGATCACCACTAACTTTGAGACTTTGTATTTTTAGGGTTAGTGCAAAACAACAATCTATATGATTCTCATGCATTCTATAATATACACAATAGTACATAGATCTCATTATAGCATTTAAAGGAGGTAATTAAATAATTTTATTTTGAAGCATGTCTCTTAGGATTTCACTTGGGATCTTAGTATCCTTTGGTATAATATTTGAAGCACTTTTTTTATATGTATGTTGTTTTATCTTTTCATTTGGATGTGAAACCTTGTTTGGCACAACATTGGTAGATGAGGACGTAAATTCATGATTAACACTACCATGTTTTGGATTTTATAGGTGATAATTTGATTTTGTAACTCTTTTATTAACTTTCTCATACTAGTGATCTAATCTTATAGGGATTCACAAGCACAAACCCTAGTTATCTTGGATTGAATATGCATACATACACCATCTACCTTACTCATTGAAATAGTAATAACATTGACTTGGTTAGATAAAGGGTAGTTATCACCCTCCTTAGGGTTGGGAGGAATATTCTCAATACTATTGCAATAAGAATTGTAAAAAGGGCTTAAATTCTAATTTTGTTTTGAAACTCTCTCATTATATTGTTCAATTTGGTTACTCCTTTTAATTTATTTCATCATACATGAATTATAACAAGTAAAAACTACCATGATTTACTATAAAATGAAGTAGCTAAGAGATATATCCTTATTTTAAAAAATTATATAAAATGGAAAATTATAATTTTTAATTTTGATGAAATCATAATTAAAAAAATATTAAATCAAAAAACCCTAGGTCAACTATGGTTTTGAGACCAAATGTCAAGTTCACCAATTCTTTAACCCTAAAATATAGATTAAGGAATCTAGGGTTAAAGGGATAGAGATAGCCTAGGGCACAAGATTGATAAACTATCTCTATAGTAGGCTAATTAATTATAAAACTTAGATAAATATATACTGAATTTATTATGCTAAGATATGCTAAAAATAGTTTGTACAACTACATTATATATTTAAATGATAATAACAACAAGATACTTAGTTAGGTATAATGTGAATATAGATATGGATTTAGAATAGAAAGCGAATTTATTATATCTAGATGTTAGATCTGTCACTTGATTTTCAAAAATATACCTTTATATTTGCAAACACTTGCATCAATTTGGGATGGTTACTTTGATGCTTATATCTAACTTGGACTTATGTGTCCAATACAAAATACTTGATGAAATAGGATGTGACCACCTAGATACTTTCAAGTTCTATGTCACCTTCATTTTGTTGCATTCATATCTAGGTCATGGACTTTCACTCCTTGTCAAATGATAAAACCCCAGTTCTTCATCTTCATAATGGTTGTGGAAAAAATAAATTAATAATCACACTGTATCAAGCTTCCCTAAAGACCCTTATGTCAACAAGCACTTCTTTCATATCTAATACTTCTAATATGCCCTTAGACTTATGTATTTCTCCCCTACATGTTGGCTTGTATGTATATAAGGATGCAATGTGTGATAAATAAATACATATATTGACCTAGATTGTAACTTGATAAACGTGGATCATGGGATGATATTTTAGTACTTTAGACTTTTATATATCTTATCCCTATGAATGACATAGAAATAGGAGAAAATAAGAAATATTTGATAATTTGAGTGCTTAATTGAATGATTTTGGTTTTTTTTCTTGTGAGTTGTTAGGTATGTATTAGGTGAGGAATGAATGAGGATCGAGCATGTATTTATATCAATCCCTTTAGATAATATATTGTATGAAATCACTTAGTAAAATAATATGAATAAATTTCATTTATAAATTAGATGATGTTAAGGCATTGGACACTTCTATAAGGATAAGACACTTGCATCGATGTAGACTTCTAACTGCAATGCAAATGTATGTGTAGCTAGAAAATATGCACATGTCCAAAACATGCACTAATATAAGATAAAAAGGTTTATAATATTATGAGTATGATAAAATGTATGATTCATTAGCATAAAAGTTTTTAGACTAGGATATAAGTAATAGGCATAAAGAGATAATGTACATAAGCCTTTTGATATCGAGAAGGTCTAGAAACTAGAGGTGCATCCATGAAATGTATTTACTAAGTGTACAAGACTAAAGCAATATATAATTTAGAAATAGTTTATACATAAATAAATATATATTTTGTAACATTATTTGGAGATAATTCTTCCTTGAAGAATTTGAGAATTGGTGCTTCCAATGAAACACTTGGAGAGTTTTAGTTCTTTAGTTGAATAAATGGTGAGTTGAGGTGATCAAGCCTCAATATGAATTAAATTTTATATAAAATAGAACCCATTGAGGGACATAAAAACCTTAATTTGTATTGTTTGTATTTATAAGCTTAATATGGAAGCAGTTTGGAATCCACAATGGATTCACATGTAATAATGATAAACGACACTAAACCTACAAGTTATGCATTATGCACTTTAATTGAATCAACCATTACAGACAACTTGTAGATTCGATTTTCAATTTTTTCCTTAGTTTATATATGTATAATAAAAATAGAATTTAGTGCATCCATGATCCTACCATGACTGTGAATAACAAATAATATTTCAAGTATGGCATGAATTGGTATCATGCCCCCACTGATAAATGTAAAATTATAACTGTATGTAGATGTAAATTTGTAAATTTTATTTGAATTTTGTACATGAATCTATACTATGCACCCATAATGGTAAATTTATAACTTTATCCTATAATTTTAGTGCATATGCATGGCATATGACCTAATAATCTATACCAATAACTAAATTTTAAACTATTTTGAATCCTTTATAACTATATTTTTTACCCAAAACTATTTTTTTCTAATGGAGACTTATCTCATATATTAAAATCCAACTAAAGTGTCCCCCTTTTAAGGTGAGGGATGCATCTTAAAAGTATCTTGTCTCAAAATAAAACATAAATGTATCAAACATATCAAGATGTAATCATTAAATATTGTAGCATATGTGAAAAGTATGACAACATAATATATGTACCATTCAAATAATGTATATAACATATGAGGTAAGTCATAAAGTGTCAAATGTACATAAATTTATCAATTAAGCTAATACTAATAAATTTAAAAAGTGTACACAATAGCTAGTGCATGATATTTATCATGGTAGTCATCAATCTCAATAATCTCAACAAGCACAAAATGCACAATGTCATACAATAATGAAAAGAGCCACATATAATGGACATGTTCAAATGTCACATAATTAAAGATTGAACACTTAAGGTCAAATGACATACAAAAATTATATTAATAATGTCACAAATAAGGGAAATGTTCAAATTTTACACAAAAAAGAATATATCAAGGGATACAAACAATGAAAATGTTTAAATTTTACCCAAAACAAAGGGCTAATGGCCTCAAGAAATTAACATGTTCAAATGCCACACAAAAAAACAATGATCTCATGGATATTTTCATGAATTTTTTCACATAAGGACCAAGGGCCATACATAATATAAAATCAAATTCTAATCTACTTTGTATAAATAATAGCATCAATAGAGCCTAGAACTAGAAATATTGTCTATCCCATGTATATATAATGTGATGATATCCTAAAAAATAGCATATCCATGTACACAATATAAAATAGAGATGTTATCTCAAGCATTTGTAAAAGGTATATTACTCAAAAATATAATATTTATATAATGGTAACACCTATAAATACTATAACCTTTGGATAAGATGCCCCTAGTTTAGTATGCCCACTGAGTAGAGGCGAGTCTAACATTTTAGTCCATGATAAATTGTATATCTTGAATAACATTCATAAATACCAGTAAAATGCATTTGTGATATAAAAAGATTATTTTATCTACCAATAATGAGATAAATAATGTATGCTAATTATGTAAACTAGATGTCTAAGCATACTCATATCCTAATTTTTAAACTATCAAATTTTGAATGTTTTCGTATTTTGGAAATATTTATATTTTTTTAAATTTTGAAAATAGAATCAAGAAATTAAAGATAAACCATGGGTTCAAAATTAAAATAAAGGGAAGGGATTTGAATAATTTTCAACATATGTCAATATAAATTATGTATTAAATATGATGACATGGTCATATGTGAGTGAAATTCCCCTATTGTATACATGAATGTAAGTGAGAACCATTTATGAGATAGAATAAGAATGATTGTACATCCTCATTTCATTAAATTTATAGTTGTCAAAGTATGTAAAGTGAAAGTATGAGAATACATGAATAAATATTGTTATTTGAATTGAAATTGATGATATCAAGAAATTGAATGTATTAAGGCTTTATTTACTTAGTTTCCAATTTATCTATGAAAAATTCTACAATACATAATCAACTAGTTCTTGACAGTAATGGTAGTCAATTCTATATGTTACTAGTCAATAATGTATTTGATATTAAATTTTAGTTTACTTTTTTCAAACTATGAAAATATGTTAATGGCCAAATTTGGCAGCATAAGCCATTGTTTTAGACTGTTCAGATCTAGGAATTGAAAAAAAAGTTCCAGGAGACCAAAAAGACAAAAATTTATCCAAGGAATATAAAATTTATCATGTGTAAGAAGTGAAAGAATAAAATTACGAAGCAAAAAAGAAGTTATGTACAATCTATTTTGGCTTTTTGTAATTTGAATGTTTTTTAATTTCTTAGAATATATTGATATTACAAAGTGTTAACTAATTATCCCATAGGATAAGAGTCATAATAATAATATGTACTAAGTTGTGGAAGGATCAAATTTCATGGAATTTTTTTTTAGATATCGATGAATCAAAATCATAAAATACATAAGGTGTTCTAATGAAACTATCTACATTACTAATCTTATAATTCCATATGGGAGGAGTAGTTGTAGGTAATGTAGAATGGTTTGAAATAAGATGAGGAGTAACATAAGATTCTACCAAATTTTATGATCATTATGGAACATGTTGATATGTATGTATAGTCAATTTATAATATGTTACATGTGATAATGTTTTTGGTGAACTTGATAACTTTTTTTGATATGCTTGTGTTTGCATTAGTTACTTTTGAGACTTTTGTTCTTTTTTTCTGAATTGGTTATATATAAATATTTTGCACCAGTATGATAATTGTAAATAATATTTTTTTATTGAATATATGCATCAATTAATTATAATGGTGGATGAAGTGGAGGAGGTACCATAGATTATAGAGTGTATTCATATCTAATTCTTGAAATTGTGACCATTTGGTTTCAATGAATGTCCTTTATGTATCTATGTATTGTATAAGGTATAATAAAACACTTATTTAACCAATTAAATCATAATATTATTCCAAAGACCAAATTATATGGTATAAATAGAAAATGAGTGGATAATATAGTAGGTTCCACTTGAAGAGGCAACATAATATGTCCCAAACTAGTTTTTGGTTTCCCACTAAATGTCTTGAAACTTTTAGATGTTGTTTGTATGTTATGATATGTGTAACCCAATGAATGGATTAATGTCGTTTTACTTGAATTTTCACTTGATCCATTATCAATTAGTACACTATGAATGGATTTTTAATCAATGTATGCCCATATACATAAATCATGAAAATCAAAGTCATCATCCACTATCTCACTATCATAAAAGGTGATCATAGGATGTGGTTGACCATTTTGACTAATTTTGCTAATAATTATATCTAATGGATGAGTGTATGACTCAGGATGTGGATATGAATTATAGGTATGATGCATTGTTGAATTATCCTTGTGTGTATCATGGTTTAGAAATGGTTCACTAATTTGTTTTTACTTGGCAATTTCATTCAGTTGATGTTTAGTTTCCTCTATAGGAGTACCTAGCTCAATGAAATTTTATTCATAAGATTCTTGAGTTTGAATAATATGTTATTAGAGTGACTATTGCATCTATGTTAATCATAATATGCATTTTTATTGAATGATTTGTTTCAAAGTCTAGTCATTTCAACCTCTAGTGGTGGAGGTAGAGTAATGATATTGCTCTCGAGTCAAGTTTATAGCGATTTATGAGGTAGTTTTGGTAGTCTATAAACTTTCCTCATTGGTTGAACTGAGGGTCCATGCCAACGTTGGGGACATATCCTTCCATTGGTCAAGCTATTATAGGCTATAGTTTGTTATGACCTTTCCAAATTTTATTATGTTTAACTATACATTATTGCTTAGACATGTCATATTATTGCTTATAATTTTTACAATGCTACATTTAATGGATATGCCTCTTTAATATTTTGTGGCATTGACATAGATTGATAGTATAGATTAGTTACACTTATTCTATGATTTATTTATGTTATTTTATTTAATATAGCTTAATCATATATTGTGCTTTGATTTCTTCTTGCATTAGTACAATGTTTTTTGGATTGACGGCATCGTTGTATTCCTATAATGAAACAAGCTTGTTGTAAAGTTGATAAATAACATTAAATATGATTTTTTAATTATATTTTATATCTATTATCTTATATTTGTAATATGGTTTGATTTGAAAATTCATTTTATAAGTTTAAGTGGATGTAGGTGCATATTTGAGCTTATTCAAAGCAATAATTTTGACTTCTCTGTCTCTAATTATATGACAAAGTTCTTAAAATTATATGAATTTATTTAAGATAATTGACTCGTGAAAAGGTGAAAGTAAATTTTGTTTGAAAATATCTTTTAATTCATTATTTGTCAATGTGTTAGTCATTTTGGCAAGCTTGGTGTTATAACAAAGTACATAGTCACTTTCAAGCTCACTAATTCTTTGATTAAATTTATAAATGTATGCATAAATATTTTTTCATCAATTTTGATTGTTGTAGACACCTAAATTTGGCCACCAATGACCTCCAAGCAGGATTTTCACCAATTTCCACCTAAAATGCATAATTTGGCCTAAAAACACTAAAACATGATAAATGATGTGAAATTGACATATTAAAGTGTCAATTTTGGCCAAGGTATCCCTAAATGGGGTAATATAATTTATAGGCCAACTAACTTTGATCAGATCATTCTGAGTTAAAATGCCAATTTTTCACCTAAGTGCTCTAGATTGCTCTTTTCGATCAAATCTCTTGCACGAGACACATGCATTTGTTATTTGATATTGGTAACATCTTAAATGGGAATACGGATCCAACACATCTAAAATTTCCTTCCAATTCTAATCCAATCAAATTTTGGACCAATAACAAGGCATTATGATCAATTTGAGTAATTTCTATACAAAGTGCTTAATCATGCTTAGAGCTAATTAATCCAAGTTAGAGCCTAATTAAGAATTCCATAGAAAATTATTGAATAATTTATTTTAGAAATTAATATTGAATATCTACATCATCAGGTGACCTCATTTCTTGGGAAGACATCCCTAAGCCATAAATGCCACAAATATCAGGATTCATGCCTCCCATGCCTCATCAAATCCCTCCATGCCTCTTAATTGTTCCTATATCCCAAATATTGATTAGTCTATTTATCAATTTTAATTGCATAATTAGATTAATCCTTAGCTACACATTTCAATCTTGAGATGGATAGTTCAGGTTGATTCTAGACATTTGCAAAAATCTATAAATAGGAGGCCTTACTACATCATTTTAAAGACTTGATAATACAAAGTTATAATGCACAAATGATTCCAAAAGCCATTGAAACAAGTTTTACCATGCCAAATTGATTCCAATCTAAGTCAAGACACAAGCCAAAGGTGCCAAGGAAAGATGGAGGTAGCCAAGCTTCCATTGCCAAGGACTTCACGAGCACAAACTGAGCAAGCTACTACAACAACAAGCATTTTAAAGCATCCAAGGGAGGTAAAATAATGTTTCTTTTGCATTTTAGTTTTGTTTTGTATTCATGTTTGTTAACTAAGCTCTCCCTAGTGTCTAGGCCAAGAGATGTTATGCTAGTTAGTGTGTTTCTGTCATTTTTTTTCATTTTGGAACTAACATGATACTAACCATCCTCTCTTTAGTCAAATTCTTAGATCACATAATTTGATCATGCTTACGTTGTTAGGCTGCTCAATTTATTTCAAGACTTATTTTACCTTGTATCAAAAATCATTATTTCACACCATGTCACATTAGTCATTTGGACCTCGTTTATGTACCATCATGTTGTCCACTCTTGTCTAGCCTTTTTGGTCAAATCCTAGTTTTTAACATTGAGTATTCAATTAACCTTGGCAAATTTGGATTCAAACATTGATTGCTTTCTATTTAGGCTTTAATTTGTAGGGCTAATACACATATATTTCTCTTTTGGGTTGCATAACTTTGGTTAATCGATTACCCAAATTTGAAAACTATTGATGGTTTGTTTGTTTAATGCCTATCCTCATCACTATTTGTGATTTTATTTGGGAAAACATAGTCTTTCTTCAAAGGTCCTTTTGCCTCATGCCTTATGTCAATTGATCATGTTTATGTTTATGTTTGATTATGCGTGACAGGTCTATGTCAAAGTTGTTTCCAAACTTGTTAGATCAAATCAAATCACATCATTCATATTTTTTTGAGGCTATCTTTTGACTCCACATTTTGACAAAAGACCTAGCAACTCAACTTTTCCCTTTCCTAGTTTAGACCTTGTTTAGAACACTTTGACCTAGACCTTTAGCATGCCATTTTTTATTCAAATGCTTGACCTTTTGTTCATATGACATTTGAAATTAGATATTTTATGTTAGACTATTTTATTCCAAGTCTTATCACAAACTATTTTGGAGATACATCTCCACTTTCAAACCATATTGGAGATACAACTCCACCTTCGACTGAGTTAAACCAAGTTTGATCCATTTATCTTTTGGACATAATTTTTCAAAGTTTTTAAAACTCTAAGCATTTTTGTCTCAGAGCTTTCATCATTTATGTAGATATGTCTAACTACATCTATGGTGGAGTCACAAACATTCCAACTTATGATATAATGACCGCATAAAATCTTATTAGGAACCCCTATAGAGAAAGATTTTCTCAGGAGTTTTATTATTATCCCTATAATACTCGATATGGGGAACATAGTCAAAATACACAAATTCTAAATCAAGACATTGATTGGTATGAAGAGGCTTGTGAAGAGTACTTTGAAGACATAACTATAGATAATGTTGTTTGGGATATGAATACATACCCTCTTTTCAATAATCAGTATGTGGAACACAATCAAGAACCAACTTATGAGCCAACTCATGATTGGGATGCTATGGTTTATGAGGAAGACTTAGATGCATTGGCTTATTTGAGTAATCAAGATCTACCACATCATACCATTTATATTCCAGGACCACAATGTCACACCATTCTCATACTAAGAGGAATCAAGATCCGTAATATCCAAGGAATACCATTACCATTCCAAGACCTCATCTTTTAGATTATGTGAGTAATCAAGCTCCACAATTCCCTTTCATCATTCTAGGACCTAGTCTTTTGGCTTGTGCAAACAATCATGCTCCACATTACCCTATCGTTACCATTTTAGGACTTCATCATTTGGTTCATGCAAGCAATCATGCTCTCCAATGCCCTACCATTATCCAACCAAAAGTCATTCCTCATCTAGTACGAATCCCATCTAAACCTCATTCAATCCAATCATTCGAAGACCAATTTGTGTTCAAAACTAGTATTTTCCAACTCATTGGAAACCAAGGCCAAGAGAACCAACTAATCCAAGATGTTTCTATTGAACCAACCACTTATGATAAGTCAACCTATGATGAATCACCTATTGGTCCTATACCAATTATCAAAGAGTCTCACACTGACAAGCTAGTCTTTATTGAGTCACTTCTTAATGATTATAACTACCTTTAGGCAATTCATTACCTCAACCATGTGCCTATTTTTTAAGAGACTCCTATTAACAAGTTAGTCTCGAAGGAGTTGTCTCTTGACCTATTTCCCATCCTAGAGAAGTCTCACTTTGATAAACTAGTCTTAGTGGAGCCCATCATGCCATTATAGGTTATAACTTATCCAATACCAAGAATCCAACAAGACATCATTGTAATAGAGTACCCTTTAGATGAAGAATTAGAGTTAGATTCAGGTTCTATTATTGAACCAACATCAGATTTACCATCAAAATCTAAATCAACATTAGTCTCAACATTAGATTTAGAGTCCCTTGAGTTAGAATCAAATTCAAAAGAAGAGTATGTTTATGATTATTACAACAGTGGTTACGCATGTCTTGCAGATCAATTTGAATACATTTTTTTATCTTTATACAATTTTTGAGGATAAGTACTTCAACTTTGACACAAATTATCCTAGTATCTTCTACAAGGATTATGTAGCCTCTCCCCATTCCATTACCATTCCATAGGCCATTACCATCAACCAAAATAGCCATATCATTGACATTCCATCTCCTACAAGTGTCGATTAGGGTCGACAGAATCACACTTTGTTAAACTGCATCCATGGCAACATAGAAGTTGAATAAGAGCAAGGAGGCCAAGACCACATTAATATAGTAGAAGAACACTCTCCTAATGAAACATTTTTGGAGGCACTAAGATAATCAAAGTCATAACTCAACATCTTCTAGTGAAACTTTTTCAAAAGCACTAGAAGACAATCAAAGTCAAAAGTCAACATTCCTTAGTGAAACCTTCTCAAAGGCACTATGAGACAATAAAGACAACTTCATTGGTGAAAACCTTTTTGAGGCACCAATAGTTGATCACAAAATTTATTTACTACTTGATGAAGACAAAATCAAAGATCAAATCAAAATAGTTTCTTATCTACAACATAATTAGATGGTAGCTGCTCTCAAGATCAAACAATAAAAAAAATTGGTGGTCCTATTGAGAGAGCAAGTTTTCGGTCCCACTACAACAAAAATTATGTTGAATACAACATCAATAACATTACGTGTGACTGAACATCTTGATTTTCATTTGTTTCCCTACCATTATACGTTCCATTATCATCTATAATTCCATTTCAAAATCCAACCTACCATCCATTATTTGTCCTTATTTACCATCTATGGCTGCAATTTTTTTATAGAGGCTATAAAGATACCTTGTCTTGACACTCAAAAGAATCAAAATCAATGACCAATGAAGATCACAAAAGCATTCTTGACATCCAAATCTGCATTGAGTCTTGATAGAGAAGCTATTCAGATGAGGTTTGGGATAGTAATTAACATAATCAAGTATTCTATTTGTATCATTTTTTTATTAGGACGTGCATCTCCCCATCAGTAGGAAAAATAAAATCAAAAACCACACCCAAGCCAAAAACATTTACCATATCATTTCACATTTTCCATAGTCATTTGCCATTATTCCTTACCCTTCCATTTACCTTACCTTACCACCTGGGGGCAACCCTCTTACCATCCTACTAGTCCATCATTATCCTAGAGCAAGACCATACCATCCTATCATTCCATTCCTATCTATACCAAAGCCTATTTTTACTCATTGTACCCAATCCTATTTTGATCTTGGTTAATTTGGTTCTTCTTGCACCTTTTATGGGAGGATTCTAATCATGTTTCAACAAGCAATCAAATATTTGTTTATAATGATAGTCTATGAAAGTAGTGTGATAGTTGATTTGGCAAGATATCTTTCATCATATCAAGCTTGTTTATGTGAGCTTGATTATAACCGCCTATGGGCAAATCAGTGTCTCACTAGTCTTGCTACTAATTATAACTACCTATGGTCAAATTAATATCATTGACCTATTACATTGTATCCTAGTTATAACTACCTATGGTCAAACTAGAGGCAACACTTATTTACCATGCATTACCACATCACCTTGCCATTACTATTTTCATTTGACTGGCCATTTGCCAGATTTGAGAACTTGTTGGGACCTAGTTGCTTTTTTCTCACCTTTTGTGTGGATGTAATTACTATGACTTGAGGTCATTTTAGGAATATGTGGGTCATGCTCAATTCATGTTGAGGTCACCTCAGTCCCCTTTTTATATGCTCTCACCATTTTGTGAGAAACCTAAGACAAATTCTCTCACCATTTTTTGAGTAGGTATCTTGTCATTCTCTAACAAGTTAAGATACCTCAAAATGCCAAAAACATTCATAACATTTTAAAAATACAAAAATATTTGTCTTATCTAAGCCTAGTCAGTTATCCTCATCTACCTTACTAGGGCATTGTCATTGTTAGGATGTTTTCTTTTGTTTTTAGGCTTTCTATTTGTTTGTTTATTTCAGGTTGTTTGTTTGTTTGTTTATTCACTCGCCTGTTTTTTTACTTTCATCACTATTGCCTCAACTCAGTCTATATGTGTTCATTGGATGATTCCTTGAGCACATTATTCTTGAGTCTATCCATATTCATACGTCAATATTATCATCATTTTTTTTATCATTTATGTATTATTTTTGAGTGTTTATTAGATATTGGGAGTCAGTCTTTATGCATATTTTGGCCAAGTCTTCATTGTGTTCTATCATGAAGCCTACCATCATATGCTACAAAAAAAATTAGCTTCAAAAAGGTCTATAATCAATGGATCCATATAATTTTTTCTTTGGTACCTCAGCAAATCCACCCCCCACCTTGATCAATATAACTCATTTGACCATTCTAGTTATATCATTGCTAATCAATATGAGCATCTCCTCATTGGTAGGTACAACTAAATCATTCACACTGATCAATCTTATTATTCTATTCATCTATTTCATCACTTTGCACTTGCTCATCTTTAATCTATATTCCAGGTTATATCTTTGAGTTATACTTGTTAATTAGCCATAACTGAGGCACAATCATCTTTAGCCAATCTAGGTCCTCTTAATGATTACTACATCATTTATAAGACTTGATAATACAAAGTTATAATGCAAAAATGATTATAAAAATCATTGAAACTAGTGTTACCATGCCAAATTGATTCCAATCCAAGCCAAACCACAAGCCAAAGGAGCCAATGAGAGATGGAGGTAGCCAAGCTTCCATTGCCAAGGACTTCATGAGCACAAGCTGAGCAAGCCACTACAACAAGCATTTTGAAGCATCCATAGGAGATAAAAAAAAGTTTATTTTGAATTTGAATTTTGTGTTTTATTCATGTTTGTTAACTAAGCTCTCCCTAGTGTCTAGGCCTAGAGATGTTATGCTAGTTAGTGTGTTTTTTTCATTTTATTTTCATTTTGGAACTAACACGATACTAACCATCCTCTCTTGAGTCAAATTCCTAGATCACAATTTCAAAATTCTTAAGAAATTGATCTAGTAGTGGGTTGAAATATTTGATTGATTGAATAGGTAGATCATAAAAACAAATCAAGGCACAAGATTATTGACTACTTGGAAACAACTTAGTTAGCAACTTGTAACTGAAACCACAATCCAAACATGTCGCATGAAAAGATAGAAGATGTTTTTTTGGATATCCATTACCCTTATATAATTAAATATTTGGAGCTAAAAATATTTTAGATAAAGGACGTGATGTGATCTTAGGTTATAAATGATTATGAAGTAAGTTTTGTGAATATATTTATTGGCTAACTTCGGTATGCCTTGCTCTAACAACAATACCTTAATATGCAAAAATGAAATATTTTATCTGAAGGATTGTGTAGTAAGATGGGTAGATGATATATTATGAATAGATATCAAAGGTTTCATACAATTAATTTACTTAAGCATGGGTATATATATATTGGTTATAATCAATGTGTTTCCCCTTAACCAAAGACTTAGGTGCACATTGGTGAAATATTTGGCACTTTGAAAAATATGATATTTCAACACAATGAAGGAGAAAAAAGTGTATACTCTATTAAGATGGAAGGTTACCTTTATTTAAAATAGTAAAAATATAAACAAATTTATTTAAAATATTTATAGGTTGAACGGAGTATTTGGTTTTACTACTTTCAACCAAAAATAAAAATAACGAGAAGGAAGACGAAGGTTCACCCATGAATGAGCAAACATAGATTTCATCATATACATGATGAGAATGAATTATTGAAAATTAACATGATTTTTTGAGAATAATACAAGTAATTTTGAATTGAGATATATGTGTTAAAACTAGAAAAACATACATCTATAAAGAAAATGATATACCCATAATTTGATAATTTCATTTGCATTCCTTGTTGCAAGAACAAATACAAAGTTTATTTCTCCTTTTTATAATAAAAATTACAATCAAAATCAAACAACCCTTATTTAATTTCCATTTCTTCTATTTATAGAGAGCATAGGGAATGGTTTGACCCTTTACATTAATTTTGACCTTAGGTAATCTTAAAAAAAAAATATAGGAACTTGGGAAAGGGTTAGGTACTAGTAATATCATCATTCCAAGAGCACTTTTGAATGTTGAATCAGTGACTTAGGGTCTATTATGAACCAATGGCATTTGGAAACAAGTGCCTAAGTCAATCAATTATTGAGGAGTCATTAGTAACTGGAGGGTTTCCAATAAAAATTACATCATCTAACCATGAACTAAGATATCATTAGTAAATAAAGAGGTTATAGGGACATGTGCATAAATTGATTGATGATTAATATGCCATCAAGAATTTAAGAGGGTTTAAGAAACCACTTAATCAGATAGATCAGTGAAAAAGGTCCCTTCAAGAATTGATGACTTATAAGGAGTAAATGTACATATTGATAAAATTGACACATTTGGGAACTCATATTTGGGACTCAAAATGAAAAATATATATTAAGTGAATAATGAAAAAAAATTATTCAACTTGGTCTACGAAATGGAATAAGAATTGAGAAAAAATGGGGATTTAAATTTTTGATGATAACAGTTGGCTCCAACTAAGGACTTAAATTTGTAAGGTTCAAAATGCTTGTCCCAATCTTACCAACTTGAAATAAATTCACACATCCTACTCATATGGTAGCGAATACACATTTTTGGGATAAATCATTGCCTTGTAATCTTGATGAATTTTCTTGTTATAATTCTTAGTAAATGATGTGAAGCACACACTCTATCATGATCCAACCAACTGGTAGCCATTTTTCCTCACCCAATAGTATGGGAATGAACACATGCTTTCAATCTAGATCATTTCCTTATAAACACCATGTATTTTTCTTGGTTGAAATTATGGGTATTTCAAATGCTTGGTAGGATATTCAAGGACAAATTTTCTTTGTGTTTAAAAACATAAGTTGAACCAAATATTTAATTTGAATTTTACTTAGATTAACTAATGCCCTGACTCAGACTTTTTTTTCCCATGAATTTGGGTAGTTTTTTATGTTTAAATTTTTTTGAAACAATAGGTAGCTCGATATAGGGACATGAAATTTTAAAATTACATATGATAAACTCTCATAATCTCTATTCTCAATACTAGTGCTTATCCATTATGCTAAATAGTTTTATAAAAATAACTAGAATGAGAAAAGAAAAAGGAAATACTAGTAGAAAAGGAAACATGAAATAAAAAGAACACATGTGACACAAGACAAGAAATGAAACACACAATAGAAATGAAACACATAACACAAACCTAAATCACCTATAGGGAATGGTAAGTGACAACCTACCTTACCTATTTATGGTGCTCCATATATTTCCCACTATAAGGTAGTGAAAGGTAAGTTATGTCTCAATATGCTAAGTATTATGTGTTCTCATAATATAAAGGGCTAATCTTAAAAGGCCCTATTCACAGGGAATCAAACATTCCATGACTTTCCATAGGTTCTCTTATTTTGTCCCAGAGGAGGTCCAAGAATCCAAATTGAAAATCCCACTATCTTGCATTGTGATCAAATAATTAATCCACTTTATCTTGATGAGATGTAATCTTGTTAATAACCATCACTCCCTCTTCATCTAATATGGTTAGTTATATGATCATCTTCTCCAATACATCCTTAAATAGGTCATCCTCTACATGTTTAGCTAGCCACACAGATAGAAACTCCAAAGAGATTGGATTAATTACATTTATACCATACAATATTTTGAAAGGATACATTCTAATATCTCTTTTAAATATGGTTGGCACATATAGCATCATATAGTTTCTAGTGCCAATTGTTTTGCTTCTCATCAACTAGTTTTCAAATGATAGTAGTGGTGTTAATTATTATTGTATTTTTCTTAACCATTACCTTGAAAATAATAAATATAATAGTACACTACTAATATTCCATCTCCATAGCAAAATCCAATAAGTTCATCTGATGAAAATTTTGAATCATTATATGGTAATGTGTATGGACTTGGGGGATAATTCCATGGACATTCCTATAACATGATCACATTATTAAATAATGTGATTGCATTATTAAATAATGTGATCACATTATTTAATAATGTGATCACATTATTTAAACTATGGCTCAGTAATTACTGAGATATAACTTGATCACGTTAATACATAATGAGATCACGCTAATAGATAATGCAATTGTGTTATTTTTAAAGAATGTGAACATGTACATGAAGCTAATCTTGACATGAAGCTTATATTTATATTGTTATATTTATTTCCTTATACTTTAAATTTATTTTAGTAATTTTTTTTAATAAATTAGGTTCACTATGCATCTAATAGAGTTGGTCTCATAGCTACATGCCTTATGATGTGTAAAATAGTTTTTCAAAATCTAATATGGCCAGTACATAGGTGTTTTTAAGGTCTAAGTATTGAACCTAGGGATTTTAGGGCATAACATTTGTAATTGATGTCCATTTTTTGTAAACATATAGTCATTTTTTAAGTTTTTGTGACTTTTAGATTACTTCTTAGTATTTATAGGAGTCCTAGGTTTGTCAAAATTGATGTTTTAAAACCACTCACTTTGAACTTAATCGATGGTAGTGTGAATGGGGTAGCATAGGTCACATTAATGACCTACACACATCAAACAAACACTTTATGTTAATTTCACTTGTTCATCATCCCTCCCTCATCCTTGATCACATCCTAATCATTCTTCATCACCCATAATCACTCTCCTCATTCCTCACTATCCCTAATCGCTCTCTAATTGACCCTCACTTTCCTCATCATCTCTAATTACTCCCTTATCATCCCTAATTACTCTCTCATTGACCCTCACTATCCTTCATCATCCCTAATCACTCACTCCTCATCCCTCATCATCCCTAATCACTCCCTCATTGACCCTCACCATCCCTCATCATATTTAATCTATCTCATCATCCCTAATCAATCCCTCATTATATCTCATCATCCCTCATCATCTCTAATCACTCTGACATCATCTCGAATCACTAATTCATCACCTCTAATCACTCCCTCATCATCCCTATTCATTGCTTCATCATCTATAATCACTCCCTCCTCATCCCTCATCATCCCTAATCACTCTCTTATTGACTTCTATTCATTGTTACAAAGCTTTTTGTCGTACCTATTACCATTAGTCAGATTGTAAATCCATTCAAGATTTAATAAACTTCAAGAATTCACCTATGGATTATGTCAATGGTAACTAAGTGTAGTCAAAATGTAAAGAATAGGGAATAGAGTCACCAAAGAACTTGAAAAATGATTTGAAATAATGGGTTTAGATGAGGTCTATCTAGTCATTTATAACCTTTAAATGACTGTGGAAATTCAAGAAACTTTGAAAAAATCTATAGACCCTATGGGTAGCATTTGCATATATAGAGTATGAACTAATATGCACAATATATTTGAAAATTGGAATAGACCCTTGTGAATTTAGACCAATACATGGAATAATGTGCAAACTGTGTTATTTTACATAGAGGTGTCAAAACTCATTCGAATAGCGAAGTAGAGGCCTAATTAACTCCAACTAAAGTGTGGAAAACAAGTGGGAGATTGAAATAGATCTCTAAATCCAATTTCAATACTTTAAACCTACTCAAGAATGTGCTAGGGCATTTAAATAACACTCAAGTCCTCGCAGAACCATCAAGCCCAAAAAAAACTAGGTTTTGGGTATTCAAAAGCAAATTGAAAATAGTTTGTACAAACATCTAAATAGAGACAAATTAATGATGGGGAATCTTGGAGACATTGAATAAAGCATAAAACTGAATTGGGATTCCAATAAACTATAAAAAGAGGTCCTATATCTTGCAAAAGTTGACTGTAGGTAAGGTTGTGTATTTTTAGGGGAACTAAGAATATAATCAAATGCAAGAACACATGAATTGAAAAGCATTTTACTGATTATAAAAGATGCAAAGGGTGTATTAAGTGTGTTGACAGTGAATATGGTAGAGGAGCGGACAAAATTCAATACTGAGATTCCAATATCCTGCAAATGGTGACTGTAGGTTCAATACAATCAAGAAAGAGAATGAAAGATTGAACAAAAGCAAAATTGTGTGAATCAAAATGATAGAAAGAGGTAAGTAGAAATCTCACAGGCTTGAAAGAATTATCATAGAGTTTTGAAACTGAGTGTAAAGTGTGCATTAACAATTAGGGAGAAATCTATGTGTAAAAGAGGTAGAACCGGCCTGTAGAGGTGGTAGGTCAAGAGGAGTTTGGAGTTAGGTGAAACTATGATAAGAAAATAAGAGGAGTGAGAAGTCCAAAAGAATTCTATTAAGTTGCTCAGAGTCATCGATTAGATCAATTGAACTTTGGAATCATTAAATGCACATTGAACTCCATGATCTATTAACAAAGAGTTGAATCAAGAACAAAGCAAGAGTGAGAGAAGTGTGCATTTTGTTTGCATCACATAATTATGGCACCATATCATTGTGTTGTTTGTCCAAAAATAGCAAATACATAATAATTGAACCATAAACTAGATGAATAAAAGGATATCTTTTAGTCACTTACATAAGTTCCTACATATTGTACACTAAATAGTATTATTGACTTGATCCCTTAACTACCTCTACCTCAAACCTCTTTATACAATATATCATTTCTAGAGAATGAATATATCAAGTGGTAGATCCATGATATCATGGATAATGGACATATAAAGCCCAAATTATTGCCTTGCAGAAGCCCAAATGTGCTTACACCAAACAAGGATGGGACATGAGATTGTGAATCAATTTTTAAAAAATTAACAAGATTAAAGTGAATAACTATTATCCTCATCTAAAAATTAAGTCATTTTTCTACCATATCCATGGTGTAGAATTATTTTTCAAAATTGACCTTAAGTTTGAGTATCATCATATTCATTTTAAACCTACAGACATTTGGAATATAGCCTTAAAAACAAAGGAAGGATTGATTGACTAGTTGGTTATGCATTTTAGGTTAACTCGTGTAGAAAATTCATTCCTTGAGATGTTTAATGGCATCCTTATGCTCTTTAACTATGCCATGTTTTTAATCTACTTTGATGGCATCCTAATCTTTAGAAAACATGGGATGATCACATACACCATGTTGAACTAGTGTTTCACATTTTGTAGAAACACATTTTTATGATAACATGAATAAATTTGTATTTTTCATGCAAGAGATAAAATATTTGGGATACATTACACACATAAGGAGTGTATGTGTGAACCTAACCAAGATTCCAGTTATACAGGAAAGAGAAACACAAAACAATTTTGCATAGATTTAAATATTCTTAGAATTAGAAAGTTAGAAAGAGATTTGTGTTAAATTTTTATCCTTTGAACCAAGCTACCAAAGGTAGAACCTAATAAAGTTTTATCTAGTTAGATGCACAACAACAATAATTCAATGAACTAAAATTCAGACTCTAATTTTGTGCTAGTACTTGTGTTACTCAACTATAAACTTTGAATATCGTCTAATTCATTCAGTAATAAAATTGACTATAACAAATGGGTATTGACAACACAAGTCCTAAAAAAGAGTTAATTTCTATTATAATGGTTTAAAAATCACATGACTAGAATTGAATATACCTTTAGAGTATATATTTACATCAGATGGTGAGGGAGTGATTAGAGATGATGAGAGATGATGATGGTCAATGATGGAGTGATTAGGGATGATGAGGGATGAAAAAAGAGTGATTAGGGATTATGAGGGATGAGGAGGGAGTGATTAGGGATAATTGGGGATGGTAATATTCATTGAAGGAGTGATTAGGGATGTTAACCCTGAGTGATTAGAGATGGTGAGGGACAATGAGTGTCAATGAGGGAGTGATTAGGAATGAAGAGGGAGTGATTAGGGATGATAAAAAATGATGAGAAAGTAATTAGGGATGGTGAGGGATGAGTAAAGAGTGATTAGGTATGAGTATGGATGAGGAAAGAGTGATTAGGGACAATGAAAGATAGTTATGGTCAATGGAGGAGTGATTAGAGATGACTAGGGATAATGAAGGTTAATGAGGGAGTGATTAGAGATGACTAGGAATAATGAGGGTCAATGCATGAGTGATTAGGGATAATGAATAATGATGAGAAAGTAATTAGGGGTGATTAGGGATGAGTAGAAAGTGATCAAGGATGAGGGAGGGATGATGAACAAGTGAAATTAACACAAATTGGTCATTTAATATGTGCAAGTCATCAATATGACCTATGTTACCTCAATCACACTAATTTAGATCAATTTCAAAGTGAGTGGTTTGGAAACTTTAATTTTGACAAACCTGGGACTCCTATAAATTCTAGGAATCCATTCAAAAAGCTCAAAAACTTAAAAAATGATTATATGTTAATTTGTGCCCTGAAATCCATAGGTTCAATACTTAGACCCTGAAAATGTCTAAGTATTAACCAGATTAGATTTTGAAAAACTATTTGCCACATTGTAAGATGTGAAATTGTGAGACCAACTCTATCAGATGTAGAGTGACCCTAATTTTTTATATTTACTAAAATAAATTTAAAGTATAAGGAACATTTAGAGTAGTAAATATAATATTCAAGAAAATATTGGCTTCATGTACATATTCACATGTTTTTATGTTCAAAATAACATGAATGCCATCACATTATTTCTTTTATAATAACACAACCATGTTATCTATTAACACAATCACATTATCTATTAACATAATTATGTTATCTATTAACATGATTAAATTATCTATTAATATGATTATGCTATCTATTAACATGATCGCATTACTAATGTGACCATGCTACTAACATGATCATATTATTAATATGATCATTCTATTTGAATTTGAATTCAAACACCAAGCATTTTGGCTTGGCAATGGATTGGATCCCCAAGCCAAAGACTTGGACTTGTCAATCTATAGTCTTTGATTAAAAATAATAAAATTTAACTTCAATCACCAAATACACTATGAATTTCAATGGTAAAATTCAAAAACTTAATACCATCATGACAATTTTTTGTCAATTTTCAAGATCTATTTACTTCAAAAATTCATTAAAAAATATTCATTTAAAAATTAAAAAAAAATATAGGTCATAAACTAGAATATCTTATCTAAAATTTTACCAAATGGTTTCAAACAATATTAAATGCTGCTAAAAATGGTGCACTACAAGGTCATCTATTTTCTTTTAAAAATAGGAGTTCCTATTAAAATTTTATATGTTTGACCTAGTTATACTTAACCATTTTTTTTAAAAAAAATAGTTTTTTGTAAATTAGAATCGGAATGTTACATTTCATGTTCTTAAATCATCTTCCAATTTGGAGTTTAAGTATCTCAAATTATCTATAGAAGTTCAATTTTTTAAATTTTAGGAAAATCATGTCAATGAGTAGGTCCCTTTTTGTCCACCAACTTTGTGCACTTACCCATGTTCATGAAAATATTTTGTAAAATCCCAAACCAAACAAATATATTCTTTTTGATAAAATTATAAATGACCTCAGAAGTGGTAGACTTCATTGGAATTGATTATACCCACTTTCTGAAGTAGTTAGTTTTTGTCAAAACATGAGTGTGACCAACACTAAAATTTGGGTTCAATATTCATATGAAATCCAAACCACATGTTTGAAAATATTATTCAATAAACATGAAGTAGATGGTAAATATTACAATTTAGGTTGACCAAAAAATTATTGACAAGCCTCACATTTGCAACCCATTCTTGTGCATCCTTAAACATTTTTTCCCAATATGAGTAAGCTTGTAAAATTTTTAAAGCAATAACATAAAATGAGAAGTGTATACCACAAGATTGATCATGGAAAGCCTCTATCAATCTAATTTTTATTTATTTTTCCATGCACCTCAAGAAACTACCATCTAGGGATTTATTGAAGAGACTTTTATCCCAAATTACATATTTGAATGTCTTCAACTTCTCTTTTTTTTTTTTTTTTTGTGATTTATATGGGTATGACATTCTTTGTATGATACGAAGTATGCAATTCTAGAATATCATTCTTTAATAAAATCAATAAATACTACCAATGTTAGCTTTTCTATTTTTTCTTCTCACAAAAGGTAGTGTGTTAGGGATTAACCCTAACATTTGTTACCACATACCATGTTATATTCAACATGTTACTTTAATTTCATTTTATGAGCTGATAGCCACTCTATTTTTTTATATTTTTATTACATTATATTACAATAACAATATCATTTTTATATTATATTTCTTATAACCTCATCATTCTTAACAATATCATTCTTAAATTTTATTGGAAGTATCTCCTTCCTAATACTTATAATTGATTTCTTATAACCTCTCTTATGTTCTCAATCTTTTCACTAAAACATTTGTACTTATCTATTATTTATTATCTAATATATATTTATGTTCATATATATATATATATATATATATATATATATATATATATATATATATATATATATATATATATATCTTATAGCCACTTTATTTTTTTTAATATTTTTATTACATTATATTACAATAACAATATCATTTTTATATTATACTCTTTTTTATCTTATTCCAAATAAACTTATAAAATAGTTATAACACATTACTTAACTGTAATATTTTATTATTGACATTTACGAATTATGGGTTCAACCCTGCACATATTTTAACATAATATTCAAACTACAGTTCCTCTAATATCTAGTTGTCTACCCACTAACAATTAATGATATATTTAATATCTATCATTAGTGGTTTACATTTATATATATGTCTGTTTGGTTGGTACTATATGAAAATTAAAAATTCCATAGACCAATATGGTTTTAGGATTAAATATTAACAGACTATATTTTTCAATGCTAATTTTTGTCTTAAACAGAATTAACTTACCATATTTTTTTCAAGTGCTTCTCATTATACATATGACACTTATAATATGAAATTTTTGTATGCAATTGCCATTACAAGTCCCTGCAAAGATAAAATCAACAAATTTTAATTGATAATAAATGTTAGGTTGAAATATAAGATTACTATTTATGCCAAGTGCTTCTCATTATACATATGACATTCATAATTTGTACAAATGCAATTGCAAATGACAAGTCCCTAAAAGATAAAATCAACAAATTTTAATTGATAATAAATGTTAGGCTGAAATATAAGACTATTTTTTATGCCTAATATGAGTGGTTGGGTCAATTGCATCATTGAGAAAAAGTATTACTAATACATCTAAGGTATGAAATTTTTTGATGGTGCTATTGATTCAGAAAACTTGAGTTTTTAGAGAATTTTGTTACTGATAATAGTGTTCGAAATCAATTATGTTATTAAAAAATAGTTATTATATACAATCATTAGTTTCAAACTAAGTTCAACATTAACATTAATTCAACTGCATTTACTATAAGTCTTTTATGAATATCATTTATTACTTGTCATAACATTAGAGGTGATTTTTTTCAAATGTTCAGTTAATAGTGTTGACAGTTTTTGTTAAGTTTCAACTATGATAACAAAAAAAATCATCAATAGAAATTATCCTTTCAAATAAAATATAATTTTTAAAACATAATAATTATTATATAATTTAGTATTTATGTAAATATGTTTACATTTCTAATTATTATTAAATTAGCTCTCTCTAACCTAAATTAATTTACTGGCATAGTAAAAGGTACCAATTATTTTTAATAGGAGTGTTTCTAACTACAATTTATAATATTTAAAAATGCATTCAAAATCCTAGATACTAATAAAATAAATTTAGTTGTTAATTATTATTATTGGTTTTGTAAAGTTTTCAAAATTCAAGACAATAATAAAACAACTAAGTTATCAATATTTTAGATTCTACATTGTCTGTAGCTAAAAGAAGAATAAAGTTATGGTGTGGAGCAAAAATTTATCCATTTCATGAAAAAAAACTATAAAACAAATCTGCCTTCATAGAAAATTGGACCCAGATAAACAACATTCTTCAAATATAAAAAATTTCACTGACTTATAAAAAATTGTACAGACCTTTTACAAGTGCCGACAATATTTTAGCCTAACCTAAATCTGAGGCTATAACTTCAAGATGTGTTTCAGTTCTCAACATTGTGTATAGATAAATTAGCATATTATATTCATTCTTCATTATAATTCAGCAAAGAAAATGATTAATTTTACGTAGGTAGGTGATCTTTATTTTGACCATGTATTAATCTTAGTACAAGATTAGATGGGAATGGTTGTGGTTAGCAGTACTTTTATTCTTTTAAGAGTAGAAAGCAAATAAATTATGTATTTGGTCTTAGACCAATAAATAAAAGGTCAAAAACTTAACAAACAACCTAATATTTCTTATATGATTTTATTTACCACACATATGCTATCCCTACATAATCTTAAAAATTATAAATCCTAAGCATTCACAAAATATTACCTCATCCAGAATTTGCAATCATTTAATTTGAAGGTTGAAGAAAAACTAAAAACCACACAAATATTTAATATATATTAAAGTTAAAATAATTGAGACATCACACAAATATATGACCATTTAAAAAGATAAACATAGCTTCAATGCTTGGGGTGTATTAGTTGTCTTTCATCTTTCAAACATTTTATTTGTTTCTTATATTTTCCACAAAATTTATCATTATATTTTTGTAGGGATAAAAATTAAACCTATCATAAAATTGATATATTTTACTATAGATTTCAAACTATTGTGAGACCTCACTCCTATAGATCCATTCCATTCCTACATGAATAGTTTAGTTCTTATGATTCTATACAATCAAAACCAAAGTAAAAAGGAATACATACATAGACCAAATTAGCACTTTTATACCTAAATTTTCATTTAATCAATTAGATTTATAAAATAATTTAGTTTATATTGATAAAGAATTCACCAAGGAAAATCAAAAGAAAATTGTTGTTCCCTCCCCCCCACCCCACCCACACACAGACATATATATATATATATATATATATATATATATATATATATATATATATATATATATATATATATATATATATATATATATATATATATATCACCTAGATCACCTAGGCTTTACAATAATAATGCTTCCCCTAAATAGAGGACAGTTGCATGAGGAGATGAATATATCTATTAGGATTACAATTGAATTTATAAAAGGATGTTATATATATATATATATATATATATATATATATATATATATATATATATATAACATCCTTTTATAAATTCAATTGTAATCCTAATAGATATATTTGTCTCCTCATGCAACTGTCCATATATATAATATCCTTTTATAAATTCAATTGTAATCCTAATAGATATATTCATCTCCTCATGCAACTATCCTCTATTTAGGGAAAGCATTATTATTGTAAAGCCTAGGTGATCTAGGACTCCAATTGAGGACCCTCGATCCTTATATTGGGGGCATTATAACACTAAGATACCAGCCTTCATAGTGTTTATTTTCACCAATTGAAAGTAAATAGTTCCATTTGATTTCATGCGACTTGACAATCACCACGCAAAAGTGTTAAACAACATATTTTTTTAATGTCAATCAACTTTAAAGAGGGTTTCTTGAACTCTAAATGTAAACTAAGCTTCCAACAATAATATTGTTTGAAATTTTTATAAATAATTTATGGATTGTGGAAATTTGATCTCTTTGAATAATTTTTTCATTTGTAATGATTTGTAATGTAAAAAATTGTACATGAATGCAATAACCTCTCAAGGTTGAGATAAAACACCATCTAATGGAGTGTTATTATGAATAGGGGAAGGCCCAGAGGGAGTAACAGGTCCTTTGATAAATAGTTTATATGGATTTGTATGCACCAATCCCTAAAGAATAATTTAATTGAAGATTTATGCATGTTGTTTCCTTTCATGTCTAATCTTTAATAGAGTTCCATAAAGGCCAAGATAAGAATACTAAAATACATATAAGAATATCAGTTACCTTAATATATTTGAGTGAAAATCCCATACTTGCAAAAAATTTAAATAGAGGTCCAGTGACAGTATATAGTGGAGGTCCATAACTCTTCCATGTGGGTTTTGCTCCTTGAGAAATAGATCTTTTTTGAAGAAAAATTGTAAGTTTTGATACATCCATATGGAAACAACTATGTTATCTCCAATTTTGTGCTATGTATTTTATGTTTCTTGTATTTCATTTGTTTATTGGTGATAAAATCAATTATTCATCCATTATGGTGCATGTCTAATTTATGTTTTTGCATGTTTGTTAGCTTATTTATTGATCATATATACATAATAAATTATTAGTAGTTCATCACTACTATAATATCTTTATTTTACAAGAACTATACTATTTTACGTTATGTGGGACATAGATATTCTCACATGCATAGCCACTATTTTTGGATTTTTGGGGATAGCCTTTAGTTGTAACTGAAACGTGTTCTCTTGACTACTTATCCCTCACCCAAATAGTAGTTTTAACATAGTTTTTTCTCTAAGAAGTCACTGTTAATGGTTTATTACTGAATAGGGTAAGGCATCTATAATCCTCATAAAATAGAAACAAATTGAATTTCATAAATAAAATGAAACGTGTTACCAATAGGACTAAAATTTTAATTCTCACAAATTTATGAAACAACCATTTAAAAATATGGTATTAAAAAATCATAGATGAAACAACAAAATCCATGAACATGACCCCTGTAATACAAAGTTAAAAAAACAACGTGAAATTTTAAAAATAAAATAAATTAATACCAATGCCTTGACTCTTGTTTAACAACTTCCTAAATACCTAATCTTTTAGATGTGATTAGAAATGCAAATCATGGAATGCCTATTTTTTAGAACTGAAAACAAATTGCACTACTAGGCTAATACACAAGATTAAAAGAACTATAAACATGACCTTGTAGTACACTCATAACCACAAAATATCTTAATTTAAGATAGTAAAAATGCCAATATTATTTTTAACACCTCCCTAAACACCTTATTTTTTAGATATAATTAAAATCACAAATCATGGAATGCCTAAGTTTTTAGAATTCAACAACAAACTTCAGCTAGTAAACAATTTCACAAAGACCACAAAACTATCAGCAGGGCCTTTGCAATACACCCATTATAAGGTCTGAGGTTAAGTTAAAAGGGAAAAAATTAATAACATTTTTATTTTAAGACCTAATCCTTGATCTTTTTTTATAGGATTCAAAGCACAAAACATATTTTTTTATAGTAATTGAATGATGAATTCAATCAATCAACTACTATGAAACTTAGTTTTAAGAAAAAAAACCATAAAAATGACCTCTTTATGATAAAATAATAATAAAATCAATGTCAAATTTAAAAAATACATTAGAATATGATCAAAATCACAAAATCAGGCATACCTATTTTTTTAATTAAACTCCCTAAGCATCTAATCATTTAGAAAATGATCACAACAAATAATTAAAAACCATAAGAAAAAAGTGCCAGTATTTACAAGTAGAAACCTAGAGACAAATACCGTCGAAAGTGTTTGTAAAAGTTAAAATAAAATTTGAAATATAAATTTGAGGAAAATATATGAATATAAACATATAAAATGGAAATAAACAAACAAAAGTATCTATTTAACAAGGAAATAGGAATCTATATGTGATAAACATTTTGTGGCCTCAAATCTTTTGGGAAAAATAGAAAAAACAAACAAAGCAAACAAAAAAATTACATTGAGGCATATTGTCAAACCCTTCACATAGAGTCAGTTGATAAACATATTGTGGACTCAAATCTTTAAGGATTGCACTAGTCCCTCAAGAATAATTCAATTGAAGATCCATGCATATTGTTACCTTCCTTATCTGATCTATAACATGATTTTATAAATGCCTAGCTAAGTGTACTAAGATACATAAAAGAATAATAGTTTCCTGTAATAGACGATAAACATTAGGCTTACTCAAGATTTAGGAGGAGAAACATGATACATTTTTTTTCACACTTATTTCAAATAGTTATTGCTTATAGAGAAATTGATCTATAAACTATTGCATACACATTAAAAAAACATGTTTCAACCTTTACATATGGGATTCACTTCAGATAGAGTTGTAAATTTAATCAAATTGAACTGGTACCAGTGAAAGAGTATTTTACATCATGTGAGTAATAAATATTGATCTACCTTTTTATTTTGTAAATTCATTACTACTTAGGCTTCATCTATTATTCATCCAGTCTAATTTCTCACAAATTTAGTAATGATGTGATTTTTGTATTTCGTTAAGAGATCAACAAAAAAATTGTATTATTTGAAATCATAGTTTCAGACATTGAAAATTTGATATTGAAATCATATTTTCAAACAGTGAAAAATGCATGAGAACATTCAATTTTTTTATAAATGTTTGTAAATAATTTACAAATGTAAACAAAAAATTCCAAGTATGACTTATAATTCTATTCTTATTTTCAATTCAAAATGAATAATTATAAGATTCTAGTATGGAAAGAGATGGGAGAAAATATATAGAAAATGTACTATTACCTGATTATGAAAGGTAATGTGATCAGGCACCTACGAAACAAAATTATCACTAGATAATGGAGGAAATATAGTTGTCTACCATTGTTTCTTTGAAAAACATTCACCACCTTACATGAATTGTTTTGGATTACATTATAGTTCTTAGACAGGTGGGATTCTGCATAAGTGATCTTATTTTCATTGAGAACAATCTCTCTTTCATTTTATCCATTCCAGAGCATAAGGTATTAGGAATAGATGAAAAGTCACTATTTAATCAAGTAATTTTTCATTTCCAAGTGGGGTTCAAAGATATTCAAACCCTCACACACTTATACCCCTTGAGTATTTTTTCCAATTTATTGGAGATCCTAGGAATGGGTGTTGTGATGGTGGAAGATGTTGTAACCTATCTGAACAACAACCCTAATTTAGAGGGTTTTACTAATTTTAACATGGTTTTGGTGTTTGATTTATCTCTTTCCATATTCATGTATGGATGATTTGGGGTGTTAGGTTACTTTTCATCTGGATCAGAGATAAAGGATATTATCACATTGAATTTAGAGAAGAATTTGGTGATAGATCTAGTGCATTTGGTGTTCTATCTAAATTTTCTCTTCATGTTTCCTTTGATGATGAATCAGATGCATAAGGTATTGGAGAGAATATTTAATATATGGAAATATTCATTCATTTTAAGGTCTTATTTTTTTCTTGTGACTACTCTTATGGATTTGTTTATGCTAAATTTTGTAGATTTTGTATCTCTAATGGGTAGCAGAGTGTGTTCTATGTTAGGGTTTATATTGCCTACATCATTTCACCTACTTAATTTATGGAAGGAAAATGAATGCTCACATAACTATCTTGATTAGCTAGTCTAGGGGAGGGGTAGTGTCATGAGCTATAGAAAATTATGTAACTAAAAGAGCATAATCAATTCTCCAAGTTTTGTTGTGCCATTGCTTCTTCAATTGTTATCCAAGGAAGGTGCAATTGTGTGACTGACAATGTTAGTTTAAATCCATTATCCCTATGATTCAAAGTGATTTGACTATCTACCACCTTGATTGTGGTGAATTTTCCCATAACATGTAAATATTTAGTCCAATCAAATTCTATGAATTAATATTATTTTATACCTCCAGTGAAACAACTTGCATATCACCTTTATTGATTATTTACATTTTTTCCATCATGTAAAACAATGTGATCTCATTGATCAATGAAATAGGGACTAATTCAAAGTTCATGCATATCAAGATGTAATCATGAAATATTGTAGCATATGTGAAAATTATGACAACATAGTATATGTACCATTAAAATTATGTATGTAACATATGAGGTAAGTAATAAAGTGTCAAATGTAGAAAAATTTATCAATTAATCTCATAGTAATAAGTTGAATAAGTTTACGCAATAGCTAGTGCATGATATTGATCATGGCACTCATCAAGCTAAGGAAAAGAGCCACATATAAGGGACATGTTCAAATGACAAACAAGTAAATATTACTCAATTAAGGCCAAGGTACACACACAAAGGACATTAATAATATCATAAATAAGGTACATGTTCAATGTAAATGTTCAAATTTCCCACAAAACAAAGGGTCAATGGCCACACGAAATCAACATGTTCAAATGCCACAAAAAAATAATGATCTCATGGAGATGTTCAAGATTTTTTTCACACATGGACCAAAGGCCATACACAATATACAAGCAAAGTCTAATCTACTATGTACAATTAATATCATTAATAGAGAATATAACTAGAAATATTATCTACCCCATGTATATTTAATGTAATCATATCCTATAAAATAGTATATCCATGTACACAATGTAAAATAGAGATGTTATCTCAAGAATTTTTAAAAGGTATATAGCCAAAAAATATAAGATTTATAGAATGGTAACACCTATAAATACCATAACCTTTTGATAAGTGCCCCCAATTTAGTATTCCCACTAAGTAAAGGCAAGTCCAACATTTTAGTCCATAAGAAATTGTATCTCTGGCACAACCCTCATAAACCATGAAATGAATGTGTGATAGAAAAAGAGTATTTTATCTACCAATCATGAGATAAATAACATATGACAATTATGTAAACTTGATGTCTAAGCATACTCATATCTTAATTTTATAATTAAAAAAATTTGAATGTTTTCATATTTTGAAAATATTTAATTTTTTTTTTTGTATTTTTTAAAATTGTATAACTAGAATCAAGAAATTGGTGACAAACCATGGGTTCAAAATTAAAATAAGTGACCTCCAAGAGATTTAAATAATCTGTAACATATGTCAATATAAAATATGCACTGAATATTATGACATGGTCATATGTGAATAAAATTCTCCCACTATATACATGAATGTAAGTGAGAACCATGTAGGAGATAGAATAAGAATGATTGTACATATCCATATCATCAAATTTACACTTGTCAAGGTATGTAATGTGAAAGTATGAGAAACATAACACATAAAAGAAATATTTTACCTAGATAAGTATTGTTATGTGAATTGAAATTGACAATATCGAGAAATTGAATGTATTAAGGCTTTATTTACTTAGTTTCCAATTTGGCTGTGAAAAATACTAAAAGACTTAATTAAATAGCTCATGATAGTAGTGATATTTAGGTCTGTCTATTATTGGTCAATATTATATTTGATATAAAATTTCATTTTGCCTTATTCAAACTATGAAAATAACATGTTAATTACAAAATTTGGCAACATAGGTCATTGTTTTGGACTATTCAGAGCTAGGAATTGATTAAAAAAAGAGCCAAGAGGCCAAAAATAAACAAATATCCAAGGAATATAATATTTATCCAATCGATCACATGTGTCATAAGTGAAAGAATAAAATGATAGAGCAATAAAGAAGCTATGTACAATCAGTTTTCTTTGTTATTTGAATATTTTTTTTCTAGAATATGTTGAAATTGCAAAGTGTTAACTAATTATCTTATCAAGATAAGGGTCATAATAATAATAATATTTACTAAGTTCTTGCAGGATACCTTTCCTGGACAAAATTTTTTATATGTGCATGAACCAAAATTATAAAATACATCATGTGTTCTAATGAAAGTATCTAGATTGCTACTCATATAACTCCATGTGGGAGGAGTAGTTGTAGGAGATATAGAATTGTTTGAAATAAGATGAGGAGTAACATAATGTTGTGATAAATGATTTTCTCAATATGTAACATGTTTATCTATACGTATCACTAATTTAGAATATATTACACATGATAATGTTTTTTGTGAACTTGACAATGATTCTGCTTAGTCTCCTATACATCTAGTTTGTTATTCACTTCATATATTCATGATCTACCTGTATCATCATGTAAAACAAACATCACATCCACAACATAAATATCATCATGTTTGCTTTTGCATTGGTTGGCTTTGATATTTTTTATTAATTGGCTACATAGAAATATTTTACAGTAGTAAAAAAATTAAAATAATCTTTGTTCTTGATTAGATATATCAATGAACTACAATGGTGGATCAAATGGAGGAGGTACCATATATAGTAAAGTGTATTCATATCTAATTCTTGAAATTATGACTACTTCATTGCAATGAATGTACTTTAGGCATATATGTATTGTATAAGATACAAAACAAGACTTATTTAACCTATTAAATCCTAATATCATTTCAATGACCCATTTCTATGGTAAAACTAAAAAATGAGTGGATAAAAAATCAGGTTCCACCTGAAGAGGCGACATAATATGTCCCAAACTAGTTTTTTATTTCCCATTGAATGTCTTGACACTTTTAGATGTTTGTATGTCATGATATGTGTAACCCAATGAATGGAGTAATGCCATTTTACTTGCATTTTAACTTGATCCATTATCAACTAGTACACTATTAATGGTTTTTTAATCAATGTATTATCATGAAAATCAAAGTCATCATCCACTATATCCCTATCATCAAAGGTGATCATAGGATGTGGTTGACCATTTTGAATAATTTTTCTAATAATTATATCTGATAAATGATCATATGACTCAGGATGTAGTTATACATTATAGGTATGATACATAGTTGAATTATCCTTATTTGTATCATGGTTTAGAAATGGTTCACTAAAAAAATTAACTTAGCATTTTCATTTAGTTGATGTTTAGTTTCATCTATAGTAATACCTAACTATATGACATTTTTATCAATAAGATACTAAATAAGGTTCTTGAATTTGAAACATATTTTAGTAGAGTGACCATTGCATCTATGGTAATGACAATATGTATTATTATTGAATGATTTACAAGTAAGTGCATAGAGTTGGGGGACAATTCCGTGGACATTTTATATAAGGCAATCACATTATTAAACAATGTGATCATGTTATTGACATAATGTGGTCATGTTATTTAAATTATGACTCAAAAATTACTGAGCCATAATGTAATTGTATTAATGTATAATTTGAATGTATTAATAGATAGCATGATCATGTTAATTTATAATATGATCACATTAATAGATAATGTCATCATGTTAATAGATAATGTGATCACATTATTGTAAAAATAATAACATTATTGCATTACTATTGTTTTGCACACTGAAGCAGTGAATATGTAGATAGATAAAATCTTGGTTAATAGATAATGCAACTGCATTATTATGAAATTAATAGCATAATCACATTCCTATTATTTTTCACATATAATCATGTAGACATTCACATGAAGCTTACTTTGGACAAAATCCTATATTTACTACTCTAAATGTTAAGAATAAGTCATTATACTTTAAATTTATTTTAGTAAATATAAGAAATTAGAATCACTTTACATCTAATAGAGTTGGTCTCATAGTTTAATGCCTTATGATGTCAAAATAGTTTTTCAAAATCCAATCTGATCAGTAGTTAGGCATTTTTAGGGTCTAATTATTAAACCTAGGGATTTTATAACATAATTTTTGCAATTGATATCCATTTTTAGTAAACATATAGTCATTTTCTAAGTTTTTATGCCTTTTAAATTAATTCATGACATTTTTAGGGGTCCTAAGTTTGTCAAAATTGAATTTTTCAAACCACTCACTTTGAAATTGATTCAAAGTGGTGTGATTAGGGTGGGATAGGTCACATTATTGACTTTCACACATCAAACAACCACTATGTGTTAATTTCACTTATTCATCATCCCTCCCTCATCCCTAATCACTTCTTAGTCATGCCTCAACACCCCTAATCACTCTATCATCATTCCTCATTATCCCTAATCACTCCCTCATTAACCCTCACTATCCCTAGTCATCTATAATCACTCCCTCATCATCCTTGATTACTCTCTCATTTACCCTTACTATCCCTCATCATCCCTAATCACTCACTCCTCATCCCTCATCATCATTCATTACTCACTCATTGACCCTAATCATCCATCATCATCTTTAATCACTCCCTTATCATCCCTAACCACTACCACATTAGCTCTTGCCATCCCTCATCATCCCTAATCACTCTCTCATCATCCCTAATCACCACTTCATCATTCCTAATCACTCCCTCCTTGTCCCTCATCATCCATAATCACTCCCTTATTGACCCTAACCATTCCTCATCATTTAAAATCACTCCCTCATCATCCATAATCATTCCCTCATTGAATATTTTCATTCTTAATCATTTATTCATTGATGTAGATATATTATTACCATTAGCCTGCACTTCACTTTCACTTTGCTTACAAACTTGCAAAGTTTCCTTAGCCAACACTAGGCCTACCTTGTCCCAATGGACTAAAACACAAACACCTATTTAATAAAAGTTTAAAGTCACTTAAAACTTCATTACACACCATATCAAACCACTTTCATCTTGTATTCTACTCATCCATCAATCTTCTTGCTCCTCAAAGCCTACTAGCCCTGTTATAGTACAAATACTCTATTCTATTATGTACACCATCTCATCAAGGAAAAAAATAGGTTTTATATTTCCATTTACCATGACATTTATTCACATAAAATTTTATTATAATTTCCTTTGCAATTTTTTGTACCTGTAGGCTTACCTATCACTCTAATTAGCCCACCAAATGGACAAACCTTATTAGTTTGTGAAGAGTATGTTCAACCCAGGAAAAATACTAAATTTTTTGGGTACCTATTATCCTCATCTAGATTAATCAACTCTTTTTTCACTCCCACTCTCCAAGAACATACCCTTTTCTTCTTAGGCCTATTCCACTAGGTCTCTTCTAAGCCTATTCCAACTCAGTCCTCAATAATCCATAAAAAAGGATTTGTACACCTATGATACTATTTCATTCCCTTCAATAATTATTATTTAGACCATAATAAAAAAAAATTAGAAATTTTTTATGGTTATAATTCATTATATGCACTAAACTCTAGATCCAAGCTTTCTAGGCCAATGTATAGACCAAGAACCTTCTAAAAGGCATAACTTTTGTTGTATTCAATTAAAAGACCCAAAATCACTTGAATTAGGCCTATTTTCATCATATTATCCTTTATAAATATTCTATATATCTCATTTTATCCATTCCATAATGCAAAACATCAAATCTCAGTCAACTAATTTTACATTCTACCATCTAGAATAGGGGTAGGCAGGGTTTCTTGATCTTTATTACTCCAAATGAATTCAAAACCTATATTAAGGTTATTAAAACCTTCCAAAAATAATATAAACTCATTATAAATCACCTTTTAATCCAAACAACCTACCAAGAAAAGAAGACAATACATAGAATTTTTGAGTTTTATGGATTGAGTTTCCCTTCTCTATTGTTAACAGGCCTAAACACAAAATATCAAGAAATGTGATCACTAAATATATTTACATACAATTAAAACTAACTCACTAAATTATTTATGGATTCCATCCATCTCATATAATCCTTTTCATGGTCTAAATAGCTCTACAATCTTATTCAGGAATGCAAAATGCATGCATAAAGAATGTTAACACAGTCAACAAATTTCACACAAAATATGAAGCATCTTATTAATCTGAAGCCTTTATTATAGGTTATAATTATATATTAATTTAAAATGGGTTTTTTTTTACACATCAAACGTTATCCATTTATTTTTTACTTCAATCTTAAGCTCTTTCTCAGCCTATCAAGACATAGAGCATCGTAATACAGAATATGCAGAGTAACAAACCAATAGATGAACTTTCCTATCCTCAGTTCTAGAAAAAAATTATTATCATGAAATATATTCAAATAATCAATGGAATAAATTTATCCATAACTATTGCATTCATAGGAAACTTTAGTTCATTACAAAAGATTCATAGTCATTCATTGATCTGGCATACCTTCTTTCATATTCAAACATGTCTACCTGTTTATCCATCTCCTCTATCTACTATGGACTACAAGAACTATATATTATTTATAAAACTTCAAAAACTCTTAAATAAATATCAATAATAGTTTCTTTAATAAAGAAACCTCTTAACACACCTAGACCCATGTAGGATGATGAACATTAGGACTGCCGCCTCACTCTTTCAACTTGATACATGACTCAATTTAATCTTGACAGATTTTCCAAGACCATAAAGGTATATTACATCATTTTTTTCAACATTTACATACCTTCATTATTCACTTAACCCACCTAGATCACTCTCAATCCCTCATTACTAGTCTAAAAATTCAAATTAAGAAAAAGGTAGGAAAACTTCAAATTCAAATTTGACTCACATTTATGACTCTTAGACGTACTCTTGGGAATTTCAAAGATTCCCATACATCATTAATCATACCTCATCATCTCTAATCACTCATTCCTCATCCCTTATCACCCCTAATCACTCTCTCATTAACCCTCACCATCCCTAATCACTCCCTCATTGACCCTCACCATCCCTTGTCATCCTTATTAACTCCCTCATCATCTCTACTAAATTCCTCCTCATCCCTCATCATCATTAATCACTCCATATAATACCTTGATGGTGGTATTTTTTTAGGGTTTAACAATACTAAGAGATATAAGTGGAGAGTTGAGTGCTAGTATAAAATATAAGACATAGTGATCAAAATAATGTGGAATAAAATTTGAAACATAAATATTTGACACCTATGAAAAAATATGGGCCTATTGTAAATGATGTAATTCACAATTTAAAATATACCAAAAAAATAAAAGCAAGTAAAACCACCATACCACAAAAAATGGGTAGTAAATACATTTGGATCACCAAGCTATATGATTTCCTAAAACCAATCATTTGGTTTCCATATGAGGACATTTTATGATACAAATAATTACATTGAAGTCATTTTATTTGTATGTATATTGATTGAGTCATCATACCAGAGAGTGGAAAATAATTTTCAAATGATTTGAATAAGTAGTCTAATATTAGAGAGTAGTGCTTAATTCATAACTTCAACATTCAATCCAATGAAGAGTGTCACACTGTGATCTCTCTACTTTCACATCTTGATAAGTGGGTACAAGTTATCTACCACTATAAAAATGTAAGTAGATAATAGATTATGAACCCAATGATATGGTTGGTACTAAAAATATCTCTACATCCTCCAACAATAAATTATATGAATTAAAAATATTGTTTCATTAATAAATGTAGATCAATGATGAGCCAATACACTTCATTATTTCAATAGAAGTTAGAAGAATTTAATTTTTTCTAAAGCATATTTTCAAAAATTGAACTTGAAATTTATACATCATCCATAACCATACACTAGTATATGTTCTAGTGTATGCCTTGAGAAATGGATCACCTAGTAGTGTCAGTTGGTGTACAAAATCAAAATTTTTAAAGATGCAATCCTTTGTGAAATCTCACCATTATATGTGTGTGATGTTTTAAATGTGGTCAACCATATATTTACCATTGACATTTAGTCTATTAATTAAATACTTTAAATGTTGTGATACAATGCCATGATATGAAATACCATATATCATAGTTAGTTCATAAGCTTTCAGTCATTAGTGGTAGGAAGTGCAAGAATATTGTAGTTATAGTAAGAAGTATAACCTTGATGGAAATAATTAAATTTAATAACATCATTATGGCACCATATCATAGTGTGGTTTATCCAAAAATAACAAAAATAAAATAATTGAACCAAAAACTAGATGAATATAAGGATATCTTTCAGTCACCTAAATAAGTTCTTACATATTGTACACTAAAAAATACTATTGATTTGATCCCTTAAGTACCTCTACCTCAAACTTATTTATAAAACATATAATTTCTATATAATTAATAGATTAAGTGGTAGATCCATTAAATCATGGATAATGGACACATTATGCCCAAATAATTGCCTTGGAGAAGCCCAATTATGCTTGTGCCAAAGTTGTGAATCGATTAAAGAAATATTAACAAGATTAAAGTCAATAACTATTATCTTCATATAAATATTAAGGAATTTTTTACCATATCCATGGTGTATAAGTATTTTCCAAAATTTATCTTAAGTTTGGGTATCATCATATTCATGTTGAACCTCTAGACATTTGGAATGTAGTCTTTAAAACAAAGGAAGGATTGATTTACTAGTTGGTTATGCCTTTTAGGTTAACTCATGTAGCAAAATCATTCATTGAGATGTTTAATGACATTCTCAGACCTTTTACCTATGTCATTTTTATAATCTACCTTGATTACATCTTAATCATTATAAAACATGGGATGAACATCTACACCATGCTGAACTAGTGTTTCACATTTTGTAGAACATATTTTTATGATAATATGAATAAATGTTCATTTTTCATGAAATATATAAAATATTTTGGATACATTAAACACACAAGGAGTGCATGTGTGAACCTGACCAAGATTCAAGTCATAGAAGAATGGGAAACACCAAATAACTATGCATCTGATTCAAATCTTCTCATAATTAGAAATTTATAAAAGATATTTATGTTTAATTTTTATCTTTTGACTAAGCTACCAAAAGTGGAACCGATAAAATTTCATCTAGTCAGTTTCACAAAAAAGATAATTTAATGAACTAAAATTTAGACTCTATTTTGTGTTATTACTTATGTTACTTAAATATAAAATTGGAAGATCATCCAATTCATTTAGTAATAAAATTAACTATCATAAATGGGTATTGACAACACAACAAGTCCTAGAAAATATTTAATTTATATTATAATTAATTAAATAACATATGATTGGAATCAAAGATATATTTAGAGTATATACTTATGTCAGATGATGAGGGAGTGATTAGGGATGGTGAGGGTTAATGACGAAGTGATGAGGGATGGTGAGGGTCAATTAAGGAGTGATTAGAGATGATGAGGGATGAGGAAAGATTAATTAGGGATAAGGAGGGATTGATTATGGATGATGATGAATGGTGATAGTCAATGAAAGAGTGATTAGGGATGATAATCCCAATTGATTAGAGATGATGAGGGACAATGAAGGTTAATGAAGGAGTAATTAAGGATGAAGAGGGATGAGGAGGGAGTGAATAGGTATGAGGAAGTAATTAGGTATGATGAGGGATGAGGAAAGTGTGATTAAGAATGATGAAGGATGGGGAGGTAGTGATTAGGGATGATGAGGGATAGTGAGGGTCAATGGAGAAGTGATTATAGATGATAAAGGAGTGATTAGAGATGACTAGGGATAGTGAGGGTCAATGAGGGAGTGATTAGGGATAATGATGAATGATGAGAGAGTGATTAGGGGTAATGAGGGATGAGTAATAAGTGATCAAGGATGAGGGAGGGATGATGAACAAGTGAAATTAACACAAATTGGTCATTTAATGTGTGAAGGTCATCAATGTGATCTACACTAACCCAATCACACCACTTTGGATCAATTTCAAAGTGAGTAGTTTTCAAACATCAATTTTGACAAACCTAAGACTCCTAAAAATGCCAAAAATCAATCTAAAAGGCATAAAAACTTAAAAAGTGACTATATGTTTACCAAAAAAGGATATCAATTGAAAATGTTATGTACTAAAATCCCTAGGTTTAATATTTAGACCCTAAAAATTCCTAAGTACTGACTAGATTGGATTTTCAAAAACTATTTTCCATATCGTAACACATGTAGATATGAGACCAAATCTATTAGATGCAAAGTGACCCTAATTTCTTATAATTACTAAAATAAATTTAGAGTATTAAAAATAAGGTTCTATCCAAAGTTGGGTTTATGTGCATGTCCACATGATTTTATGTGCAAAATAATAGGAATGTGATCATGTCGTTGCTTTTATAATAACGTTATTGAGTGATCTATTAACCAAGATTCTCTCTATCTACATGTTCACTGCTTTAATGTGAAAAAAAATAGTAATGCGATCATGTTATTGATTTTATAATAAAGTGATTGTGTTATCTATTAACATGATCACATTAACTATTAACATGATCTCATTATCTATTAATTTGATTATTTTATCTATTAACATGGTCATGTTATCTATTAATATGGTCATGCTATTTATTAATGTGATCACATTATCTATTAATGTGATCATATTATCTATTAACATGATCACATTCTTTGAATTTGAATTCAAATACCATGCATTTTGGCTCAGGAGTGGATTGGATTCCTAAGCCAAAAACTTGGACATGTCAATCTACATCCAACTCTAAGAGTTATGATTAAAAAAATAAAAAAATTCAACTTTGATCACCAAATACAATATGAATTTCAATGGTAAAATTCAAAAACATAATGCCATCATGATGAACATGTTCTCCTCTTTCCACAAATATGAATTTTATAATTTTTGGATTAATTTAAGGTTTCACATTATGTTAATTTATAACTATACCTTTTTTAGGCTACTACATGATGTAAACATACATGCCTATACATGTTCATGTAATTTTTATTTCATTTATACAAGTGTAAAATAAGTTATAAAGTCACAAACTAGGCCTAATTCTACACACATTAAAAAAAAACTAGTTTTTTTTTAAGTAGTTAGGTGTGTCGCACGAATGGATATTCATTTTTTTGTCATTTTTCAAGATATATTTACTTGAAAAATTAATAAAAATAATTATTCATTGAAAAATAATAAAAAAATATAGGTCACAAACCATAATATCTTATCTAAAGTTTTACTAGAGTGTTTCAAAAAAATATTAAATGTTGCTTTAAAAATGGTGCACCACACGATCATCTATCTACTCTATTTTATTTAAAAAACAAGAGTTTTAATTCAAATTTTATATTTTTAACCTAATTATACTTAACCAATTTTTTTAAAAAATAGTGTTTTGGAAACCATACTCAAATTTCTACATTTCATGTTCTTACACCATCTTCAAATTTGGAGTGTAGATATCTCAAATTATCTACAAAAGTTTAGATTTTTAAAATTTCAAGAAAATAATGTTCATTGGTAAGCCACTTTTTTTCCCCCAACTTTGTGCACTTACTCTTACTTAAAACTCTACTCATTTCAACCTCTAGTGGTGGAGGTAGAGTAATGGGATTGCACTTGAGTAGCTTTTGTAGAAATTTATGAGGTGGTTTTGGAAGTATATAAAATTCCCTCATTTCTTGAACCTAGGGTCCATGATAATTTTGGGTACATCTCATTCCATAGGTCACACTATTATAGTAATACAGAGGAAAACAACTTTAAATAAACTCACACTTGTCTTGTTTCAATAATGCTAATTATTGACAAGGTTCATAAGCAAACTTGCTTCGTACATGGTTCAGGGTTTCAATATTTGTTTAGGGATTTTTTATCATCATCATGCTCATTCATGTACAATTTTATCTCAATAATAACTCACATACCCTCTCAATACAACTTTCACAACATACACATCTTCTTCTTCTTGACAGGGTTTCTTGTAGACTTTTTTTGGCTTTTTTCACTTGTACAGTCAAATGAAGTCTGATATTGAGAATATAGGACTATTTGATGACACCCTATATTGAAATGTACCCCTATATGAATTTGTTTCCTTTATTATACTTAGAAGTCACTTTTCAGTCCCTTTTAAAGCATTGTCTAGGTCTAATTAGGCTTCCACTACCCTATGACACGCGTAGTTGTCCATAACCATACATTTTCATACTGTACTATTCCAAAACATTCAAAATACCTTATTATACATTCACTTATTTCAAATTAAAAACTTTGACAAAAAATTTCCAATGGAAACTCCTATAAGTTAAGTTTTTATTTATAAACCCTAGCATAGGGTTATAACTATATGTTTCAGTGAATTTCTACTTATTATTAGAAAGAAGGAAAATAAGAAACTAAGTACAAGTATGGTTAAAAAAATTGATTGATAGTGTGCATGTTGAAATCAAAATATTGTGAAGAGATCCCATTTGGATTGGGAGGATGACATGCAGATAAGAAAGTACTAAAGCAAACTTTTTTGTTAGATAGATAGTTGGGTGGATTGCCTAGCAATAGCTAGATCCTAGAAGCGATATCTTCTTTAGGGACTATCAATCCACACATTTAAAATAATTTAGCTTATAAACAAAATATAAGGTACTTACATTAATGATCAAAAGGTACTGAAATTGAATACAAGGATGTTTGCTTAGAAGATAGATTAAAAATGATTAGATTAGTGACAAACTAATGAATACTAGTGATAGAGGGTTAGGGTATGATTCAAAAAATCAGAAAGAGGTCTATGAACAAGAAGGAACATGGAGAATTTGGTTTTATTGGGTGTAGATAAGTGAAAACAATTTGTTGGTTTTCATTGCCACAATAACCATTAGCAGTTAGGCTAACCATCAGTGGTTTAAGTGACTGTCAATGGTCAAGGTGACCGTCGATGGTTGGATAAACCATCAACAATTGATGCAACTATCAATGGTTACTATGTAAGGATTTGGGTTGGTAAAAATGGATAATTAATGATATCTAAAATATGGATTTTGAGAGATGGGTAAGGTATGGGTTGATTGTGAAATGGAAATAAAGTAAATGAATAATGAGAAACAAGTACTTATCTTACTAGAAGTTGAATGGGTGAATAGTTCAGGTGGTTGACTTGTTGGTGGAATCTAAATTGATTTTGATAGTGTAATGGTACTTGAAAACTTGGTAGAGAGGTAGTGTAAAATTTACTCTCTAATTTGATTGATGGATTGTTGGATTGTTGATGGAGATTAACCTATAAGAAACAAACTCTTGGATACACAAGTACTTGATAATAATTATAGATGGACTTCACCTCCCAGCTCCTCTCTTCTTATCGACACAAGCAAGAGGTGGAAGTGAAGGTTCAATTAGTTTGTTTAATTATAAATTATCCATACAAAGGCTCCCAATAAGATTTAGACAACTTATATTTAGAAAAGTAAAGTGGGTGGTTTACATGCTTTTGGTTAAGGAGGTGCACCCTGACCATCAATGGTTAAGGTAACCATCAGTGGTCAAGGTTACCATCGATGGTCATCTTAACCATCGACGATTGAGTGTGAAGGTAAAAATGTGGGTAAAATTTAGGTTAAGCTTGATGGGTAAAACTGATTTTAGTTGGGCCCAATTAGTGGTTAGGGGGTGAAATTAGTCCCAAGGGGGTACCAGGTAGTCTAGGGGTGTTTTTGACATTTGAGATCATAGTGTGTATATTTCTAGTGTCTACATTTTTCCCCTTTTTGTTTTGCAACTTGTAATCAACTAGTTGAAAAATAAAAACTGATATTGGTTAAAGGTCTAGTTGCCTTAAGCATGGGAGGAGGTGTTCCCCATCAAACTGGGTAGTAATGAGTTAAATTATAATTTGACAAGGTTGATGAAGGTGATGATGATGGTAGATGATAGGTTGGGCACTAAAGTGAAAATAGGTGCATAAAGTGTGATAAAGGTGAGATAGCCACGATCATGTAAAGACAAGGTTGCCATGGTTAATAATAATAAATGTCAATTCTAAGGCACAAGTGACCAGTGTACCACATGACCACATTTAGGTGTGGTGGTTGGGTACACCTATTAGTCTCCTAGATAGGGTCAATGTCTCCATGGGTATCTAAGGTAGGAATTGCTCCCATGGAAAACACAAATAGGTCAGGTGTCATGGGTATGCAAGGTAGGAAGTGCTCTCAAAAGACAAAAATAGGTCAAGTAAGTGTGAGGTGGCACTAGTTCAAAAGTTCAACATGGCAATGTTGTCACTGTGATCAAAGGATCAAGAAAAAAAGTGTCAAAAAAAAACATGCTAGTTGGGCCAAAAATGGCCAACATAGAAGTGGGTATGGTCTAATGGGTGGGTAGAGAATGGTAATTTCTAAGATTTCAAGTCTAATTTGGAGGAGAATGGGTGATCTCTAAGGTTGGACACTTAAGATATGTTCCTAAAAAAATTTAAAATGGGCTCTCTAGACTATTGATGGTCAAGGGTCCTAAATTCAACCATCGATGATCACCCTGACCATCAATAGTCAGGGGGAAACCCTAAAAATCTAGGGATAAAAGGTGAAAATGAAATTTGATTTTGACTTTCAACTTGTTTGACCTTCATGCATTCTATAAATATGTTGATTTGGTTTTTTTAGTTGAGTGGGTTAACTAAGTGTCTGCTAAGTAGGTTGATTTCTAACGAGTCTACTTATTGATTGATGTGAAGTGTGGGTTAAGGTGATCAAACTCAAACCAAGATGTAGGGCCGATAAGGATGTGGCCAAGAAACTAGATGTGGGCTCTAACCTTGACAAAGGTCAAGGAACGAGGTAGGATATGTTTCAAAATTATTAGTTAGTTGATTTTGGTTAGTTGATAGGTTGACTTGTCATAATTTATGTTTATTTATATATTGGGTTTGGGTGGTTTCTTACCTAAGCAAGGTTTTGGGTGAAATTGGAAAATGTAGTAGGTAAATTTTGATTTTGATTGAGGTTATGAGTTGGGGGTGGGTTGTATGATAGTTGTAAGTATTTTAGCTTGTCATTTTAGGCATCTTTGTATGATTTAGAAGTAGGTATGACTAAGGGTTTCACTACTGATGGTCACACATAGTGATCATTGGTAGTTAGACCCAACCGTCGATGGTCAACTTGATCATCGATGATCAAACATTGAGAGAAAAAGGTTAGATAGGAGAGAGAGATCATTCAAGGGCCTCACTAGGATTGGTGACTCAGGAGAAGAATACCTTGAAATAGAAGGTAGGGGTAGAGGTAAAACAAGCAACAATATCAAGTTTCACTCCTACATCCCAATACCTAACTATACTAGATGAGTTATGGTATTATGAGGATATTGTTCTAACATAGTGTCTAAATGAGCTCAGATGGGGGGAGTACATAGCTAGTTTAGTAGGTGGACTAGCTATGGAGACTCTAGGTTAGTGGGTCACATCATTGATAGGATAGGTTGGCATCCTAGGAGGATTGACACCAAATGATAGTGTAGGTATAGGTACAAAAACAAGAGGGCATAGTGGTAGTGGTGTCCCAAGGACATGATACATGATGTTATGATGTACATGTTGTGATTTTTTATACCAACCTACATGCCAATAATTTAAGATGTATATGAGAGAGAGAGATAGATGATATACATTTGTGTTATGTGTCACTTATGTTATGATGTTATTTGACTCATGATATATATATATATATATGATCATTTATTTATATTCATATTCGTGTTGTATGATTTATGGTTTGATGTTGATGTTTAATTCTTAAAATGTGATGTTTATATGTGATCATGTATTATGTTTATGTTATGTATGCTTAGCTTAGGCATGCGATAGTTTGGATTTATGGTTATTCTTATGGCATGTTAAATCTTAATTTTTATATACTACATTAGTAGTATTTTAGACATGGGGTGAAATATTTTTGATTGTTTAAATGTTTGTGGATGTTATGCTTTTGTTATGGTTATGGTTGATTATTAGTTTGGAGGATAAAATATATGAGGTATTGTAATTAAAAACATGATATGGGAGAATAAAAAACATAATCAAGAGATAATCATCATCATGAATATATCAACAAGTCATGATAGGGTAAGAAGAGGAGAGGATGCCTTCGTATTGACAAAGACTGAAACAAAATAAAAGTTGGATTAGTTTTATGAACATAAGCCCTTTGAATGATTTGTATTAGCATTCATTAGTTGGTGAAAATATGTCTTGACCACATAATGTCAAGTAAGCTCAAAATTCCTTGCATATAGTGTAAAGGGTAGATGTTTGAAAATAGAACCTTCTTGTGAGACTAGCTTTCCTCTTCTCTAGATGTCCAAAGAAATAGGGTAAACACGGCTATGATAAAGTGTGTAGACTGATCGATATGGGAAGTCTACTTGTGAGATCCAATTATGGTGTTCATGATATTATGCTATTTTGAGAGCCTATTACATATTTCAAGATTAGTTTGCTTTTTCTATGATTTTGATAATGGGTCTTTTGCTAATTATGGGAATTTGATCGATGTAGGAAACTTATGAGAAATTGCTATGCTTTTGACAAATTTTTACTCGGCCATCCTTCAAAGGAGTGGTCTAAGTGTATGTATTTTTCTTAATGATTTTGATATTTCTCCTTTGAGGGAATAGTCCACCTTACATTTTGGAAATTTTAAATAGATTTTCAACAATTGTCCTTCAAGGGAGTAGTCTGTGAATGCTAGGAATGACCCATGATTACTAGTGATAGGAATTTTGTTATTTTTATTTGATTTTTCTTGACATAGATGTGCTTAGGCTAGCTTAGTGGTTCACCTTTATGAAGGCAAAACTAAAATCACAAGAATATTGATTAGGTGCGAAGAGGTTTAGGTGACAACACCCATGTGAATCCATCATATGAAGGTGTGAAAAGTACCATGAGAACCATGCCATGGGTAGAGCCATGATACCCATTATTTAAGATAAGGATATGCTTGTGACAACTAATCACATGATTTAGTTTTAAATTGGTTTCCCCTAAAATAGGGAGATAGTATGTGAGTGGAGAGTGAGGGATGAGCTTAAGTTAGACAAAGGGTGTATGTGATCCTTCTCAGCATAAGAACAAAGATAGATGCAAAGAATTAATGGGATTAGGTTCTATGTGGCCTTTGAGAGAAGACAATCAATAAGCTCATGATCCATACTTATGGGTTATGATATAAGGTCCAAGCCAATTTAATGCAAACTTGTCCCATTTTCTTTTCTCCATATTAATGACATGTTGAATTTCCTTTAGGATGAGCTCTTCAATATTTAATTCCTACACTTTAAGGTGTTTTTTATAGTCACACTTTATGAATTCTTGGTAGACATGAAGATGGGTAATGCCTACTAAATGATGCTTGTCAAGTAGCTCGAGCTAGGCTAAATGGTGTTGATGATAATCATCTTCTGAAATAAGCTCTTGCAAAGATATGTGAAGAGAGGGGATTTGGAATTCAAGAGGCAATACAACCTCTAATACAAATACAAGAGAAAAGGGGGTGACACTTATAGGGGTTCAAATGCTAGTAAAATATTCCCACAAGAGAAAGGGATGTACAAATGCCAATCTTGACTTGATATATTGACCATTTTAGTTAAGATGTTATTAAGAGTTTTGTTAGAGACTTATACCTATCCATTTTCTTAAGGATGATATGGCGAGGAGAAACTTAACTTAATATTGAATCGATCACATAGACCCTGGACTTGCTTGTTCTTAAAAGATATGACATTATCGATGATAATCTTATGAGGAACACCGAAGTGACAAATGATATGATGGTTGATAAAGTCAAAAATATTGTCAAATTTGGTTGAGACTAGAGGAATAGCCTTGACTCACTTGGTAAAACACTTTATGGTAATAATAGAATGGTGTTGTTATGAGGAATGAGGGTTGATTTCCATAATGAGTTATAGACCCCATTGTGAGAGGGCCAAAAATTGGTATAAATGTGAAGGCTATGGCTAAGTGTATGATGCAAATTAGCATGTTGTTGACACTTGACAAACCTTTTCACATAATCACAATAGTCTTGGTTAAGGGTAGGTCAGTAACAGCTAAGATGGAGGATGTGCTTAGCTATAGTGAGGCCACTAAAGTGACCCCCACATATACCATTGTGTGTTTCTTTGATAGCATGAGAATATTATTTACTATATAGGCAAAAAAAGAGGAGGCCATCTAAGCCATGATTATAAAGGATTCCCACCATAATGGTATAATGAGAGGTACTCTAGATAAAATCTATTTGAGCATTCCTATAGAGGCTAAAAGGAACTATGCCAAGGTTAAGATAGTTAAAGGTTTGTTGATACCAAAGGTTAGATTGGGTCTCCTCCACATTGAAAATGGAGGGAGAATCTAGTTTAACATAGGATGGTTAGGTAAGTTTGTGGATAAAAATAGACAACATAGAGTTCAAGGGTGTGGATAGTATCTAAGAACAAAAGGAATTCATGGTGTCAGTGAACTTATTTGTAGATTATAGGGTTGACTAGATATGATAGTGCTCAAATGATACTAAGAGTTTGTTAACTATTTTTTTACTATTATAAAACATCATTCTTACACTAGTAAGAGTCATTGATTTGATTGACCACAAGTTGGGAGTCACTAAAGATATTGATTTTTTTGACTCCTAGGGCTAAGGCAGTCTGAAAGCCTATTACTAAGGCTTTATACTCAACCATATTATTGGTATATTTAAAATCAAGATTTAAGGACAAAGGGATAGGCTCACCATCAAAGGGGATAAGGATGATACCTTCTCACCAACCACATTGACACTTTGATTCATCAAAGAACATGGTGACTTGATAGGTGAAATCTGCTTGAGAGAGGGCATGATGGAATCATTAGGGAACTCAAGAGGAGGAGGAGGGTTTTTTTTTAAAGTTGATTTAGCTAATTGGTCAATAATGAATTTCCCCCTAATTGACTTATGATGGAGGAACTCAAGATCAAAATCTGATAAGAGCATGATCCACTTGGCCATACATTGGTTTTGGTATGGTTTAGAGTGCATATACTTGAGTGGTTTGGTGTTCATTATGACATAGGTTTTATGGCTGATAAGGTAGTGGTGGAGTTTGGTGTCCATGAAGACTAAGGTTAAGTAAAGCTTCTTGATATGGGTATACTGAGTCTCATATTATACAAGTGTGTAACTAATGTAGTATATGGTTTGCTCTCTATGTTATTCATCTTGGTGAGCTAGCATTTCCCCTAAGGAATGGTTGGTGGTAGAGATATATAGGTAGAAAGGTTAGTTATCTTTAGGAGGGGTGAGGATAGGTGGTGATAAAAGGTACTCTTTGAGTGAATAAAAGGCCTTTTGGAAATCATTATTCCACTTGAAAGACACATCATTCTTTAGGAGGTGGTGGAATGGTTGGCATTGATATGGAATCTAAGAAATGAAATGATGAATGGACTAAAGCTTTCCTTGTAGGGTAGAAGCTAGTTGAGGTTTGTTGGAGGAAGAATGTGTAGAATGGCTTTGATTTTGGTGGTATCGACTCCAATTTTATGAAGGGAGATAATGAAGCCAAGAAGCTTTCTTGACAAGACCCCAGAGATGCACTTCTTGGGGTTAAGATGGACATGATAGTGGATGATGCATTTAAAGATGATCTAAATAATAGCTGAATGATATTTTCATAGTTTGGATTTCTTGAGAATGTCATCCACATAGTCCTCTATAATCTTATGGATGAGGTCATGGAAGATATAAGTCATGGCATGTTGGTAGGTTGCACTAGCATTCTTTAACCTAAAAGGCATGACTCTATATCAAAAGGTTCCCTAAGGGGTGGTAAAGGTAGTTTTGTGTTGATATTTAGGGGAAATCAAGATCTAAGTGTAACCTAAGAACCTATCCATGAGAGATAACATCTTGTGGTTGGTTGTAAGGATCCATAATCTAGTCGATGCTCGATAGAGGGAAGTCATCTTTGTGGTAGGTGAAGTTGAGGTCATAAAAGTTTACATAAATCTATAGTCCCCCTATGGCTTTGGTGATAAGTACAAAATTTGAGACCCATTATGGGTAGTCAATCAATTAAATAAAGTTGGTAGATATAAGATGTTGAAGCTCTTCTTTAACAAGAAGGGCTACATATGGGTGCATGTGTCAGGGCTTTTGTTTGATATTTTTGGTGTCACGATGAGTGGCTATGTTATGGGTAGTAATGGTGGGGTTTATATCAGAAATTTCACTATAAGACCAAGCAAAGGCTATGTTATGGTCTTGGAGGAAAGAGGGGAAATATTGAATTTCTTCATTATTCAATGATTGGCCTAGTTTGACAATTTAGGGTTATCCAGAGTACCCAAGTTGATATCCATGATGGATTAATTCAAAATTGTTGAATACTTGGGAGGAAGGGATTTATGGATTTAAGAATCCAGGGCACCAAGATAGGTGAGAATGGAATCATCATCCTGAAATTGAACAGTGTTAATGTTAGGAGAGTCTTCTCTTATCATCTTAGGATGGGTCAAAGGGATGGTTACTATTTCCCCCTCCTTCTGATAAGTTAGGAGACTGAGGATGATCTTGTTGATGAAAAAAAATTGACAAGATGATGTCATCATTATCACATGGAAGTGGAGGTGAGGAAAGGATATCCTCCTCAAAAATAGTAGTGGTAGGTTTTTTTTGCTTTCTTATTATTATGCAAGATAAAACCAAGTTCATGATTCTCATGTGGCTTCTTGGTTTTGATGGTCTCCAATTCATGTGGGCCATGTTCATATGGCCCAAGAATGAAGCCTTTTAGCACACCAATAGAGGTATGTCTTGGTGAAGTTTAGTTTATCTAGGTAAGATTAACCAATGGTGAATGGTCAAGGTGGCAGAGAGGTGGTAGGAGCATCAAGGGATTTGTTGATTCCCTCATAGAAAAAATGGTTTTGATGGTGGGGAGGTCCAAAGAAAATAATATTTCTAACATTGGGGTCATATCCTAGCTAGTTGGTAAGTATCTCATATTCATGAGGAGTAGGGAAAGTGTCAAGTGCTAAAAGGCAGTACTCTCTTAGTGAAAGATGATGGATTGTGGATTTTAAAGGGTCTATGGTAAGGATTTGGTGCAAAGGTATAGAGGAACTAGTTGATGCCTCATCAGTGGAAGGGGATATGATATCCACTTCAATAGTTAGAGGTTGAGTTTTAGCAATTAAGGGTGTGTTGGATGGAGGTATGATAACATCATTGGGGTGATAGGTCATGTTAAATGTTGAGAAAGGACTTGGGTCAGCTTGGATGTTGATGACTTGGCCTTCATGCTCAAACTTAATATAGTGGTGGAGGGTAAAGGGAATGTAACCCATGGAGTGAATCCAAGGTCGTCCCAAAAAGACATTGTATTATAATTTATCTTCTAAAACATAAAAAAGTATAGGGAGTGTGCAAGGTCATAAATGGATATGAAGGACAATAGTTCCCAAGGTAGTGGCCATGGTATCATTAAAGGATCGAAGGATGGCCAAATATTTATACATGACATTGTCTATGAAGTTGAGTTGGTTGTAGGCATGAGAGGAGATGATGTTGATGTTATCTCCCCCATCAATCATGACCCATTTGATGTGGGTTTGGTTGATTTAAGTAGTGATAAAAAGTAGAGAATATGAGTCCTTGGTGTGGATTGAAGGTATTTTCAAATCCTTAAAAGTAATAAGGTTGTAAATTTGAAGGGCACCAACAAAGGCTATTAGAGTTTGGGGGTCCTCGGGTTAGACATCAATGGATTATAAAGCCTCTATTAATGCTTGGTAGTGATGGGGAGAGGTAGAGAACAACTCATACAAGCTCATCTTCATTGGGGTCTAATGAAGTTACTTGAGGATAACTCTATTGATGGATTTTGAGGGGTTAGATTGGGAGGAACCTAAGATAGACACCTTGGGTTTGGTCAAAGATGGAGATGGTTGGGTGTAGGTTGGTTAGGAGTTTGAAGAGGGGTGTATCCAAAGAATGGACACCTTAGCCTTCCCTTTATCCTTCCATTGTGCTCTTGTGACCACATTGATAGTATGGATAAAATAAGAGGTTGAGATGGAGGATTCATCATATTTGTCTTCACTCCAAGGTGAGAGTGGAGGTGTAGGTGAGTGTTGGGTTAGTATAGTGGGTGATTGGATTGGTATGGGGCTCATAGGATGTTCATCTGATAATAGATCATCCTTTTCATAAACTTGGTGGATGATGGTTTAGAGATATTTGAAATTCTCCATATCATAACTAGGTATCCTATGATAGGAACACATGTGGTGGTCATTTTACTAGATGGGTTTAGAAGCTAGAGGGTCAAAGGGTCTGATGGGAGATACGGTTAAATAAGAGGTTTGTAATAACTTATGGAAAATGGTTGAATGGGACTTAGCTAAAGGTAGTAGAGGTGTGGTGGTCTTTGTTTTGGTAGTTGAGGTAGGAGGTTGCTTAAAATAGGTTTGGTGGTATTTTATTGTGTAGGGGTATGTGTTTGGTCGATGGCTTCAATTTAGGTAAGGAGGTTGATAATCTAGAGGTGGAATATCACAAGGTAGGTAGCTTAGGTATTATTGGTATGGTGAAAAGAGATGCATCAGAGAACAACTATAAAGGTGTCACCAAAAGAGGTGGTTGGGTTTTGGTAGAGGCAACTGACTTCCTATTCAAGGTAGAGGGATGAGGCCCCAAAATGGAGGTCAAGGTTGAGGGAGGTAAAATTTAGGCCCTATAGCCTTTGTGTGGTTTTTTCTCTTTGGTTTCTTTAGTTTGGCATTTGGTTGGTGGGTTCAAAGAGGTTAGGTTTAATTTCACATATGGGTGACTAAGGCTTGGTGTAGGGAGGATGCCAAGGTTCTTGAAGGGCTTGGTTGGCTAGGTTTGAGAGGGTGATTTGGTTGCTTGGGGTTTAGGTGTCTTGGGTGGTTCAGGGTTTTTTGGATTGGTAAGAGTTGTAATGGGTGTGGTTGATAAGGTAGAAGTTTGGATAGTGAAAGTGGTGGTTTGGTATATGAAAGGCATGGTTGAAGGTTTTATTTTAGTGATATAAGGTAGCCCTAATTGCTTTTAGAAGGTTACTGGATCCATGTCAGGGTTAGAGATAAACTCTTATTTTTGCACTAGCCTAGAGAATGGTTTTTAGATTGTCTTAATTCTTTGATTGGTATACTTGAAAGATAATCCTCTAGGTGGAGACACAGGTATGGTAACTTCATCCTCTTCCTCAATCAAGGGATGTAGGGTTGAAATAGGTGGTCCCCCTATGGGAGGATTAGACATGGGGGTTTCTTTCTCAAGAATGATCTCCAAAGGGGGATTGGTTCACTTGGTAGGCAAAGGTGAGGGTGAGGTGGTGATGGTTGGTTATTTTAGTATATCAGTTAAAAGGGGGGTTAGTGGCCTCATAACCTCAATAAGTGGAGGGAGAGAAGATGGTGTTTCCTCATCTTGGGTATCAAAAGGAAGGGAAGGTAACTCCACTACCTCAATAAGTGGAGAGGGTGAGAGATAAATGGGTGCCCAATATGCTCTTTAGTAATGAGTGTGTCAAGGACCATGTTAACTATATGGGTATCATGAGAGCAATCAACATTATTGCTCTTATTCTTGGTAGGAGCCTACTTTAGGAAGGGTTGTCTAAATATATCAAGGGCTTAATTTTATGGTGCATTGGGTTTATCTAATGTTAGCTCCTCCTTGTCAATGAGGGATTGGACAAGGATCTTGAAAGTGTTTCACCTATTGACATCATGTCCTATCACTCGATGGAAGGCACATAGATCATTCTTGTTGTACCAACTAGGTGTGGGACAAGAGGAATTAGATTTTTGGGTGGATTAATAGGAGGAAGTTTAAATTTTCTAAGATGGAAGCATAGGATTCTCCCAGTGGACTGAATTACTTTTGGTTATTCTAGGTTTGGTTCCTTAGGTTTTATTTTGAGGAACTAGAGGAATTGGATTGGTTAATAGAAGGTGGAGGAGTAGCTTTAAGGATAACTACATTCATGGTTCCCTTGCTTTTGGTGTTGGTATTGGCATGGTTACTTGACTTAGAGGAAGAAGACTCATTGGTTTTATAGGTTGAGTTCTTGTTTTTAAGTTTTAGCTTTCCTTCATCAATGGCTCAGTTCTCTAACATATGCACCATGGTAAAAGCTTCATTAAAGGTTAAGAAGCTTTGGACATGTAGTGTAGAGGAGATATGCTTGGCACATGCCTAAGCAAAGAGCTCTATGAGTTTGGATTGAGGTAAGGAAAAGAAAAGATGGTTAATTAGGCTCCTCTAATGAACCAAAAAATTAGTAATGGACTCATCCTCAAACTACCAGATAGAGTAGATGTCAGTGATAGAAACTTTCTTAGAGATATTGATCAAAAAGTGGTCCAAGAAGGTTTGAGCCAGTTGGGTAAAAGAGAAGATGGAATGCTTGGGTAAGGTACTATACCAATCTAAGGCTGAGCCAGCTAGAGACATGGGGAAGGTGGAGAGAATAAATTCATCATCATAGGTTATAAGATAGAAAGCATGCCTAAATGCCCTAAGGTGTTTTTGAGGATACTCTTGACTTTGAAATTTAGAGAACTTCAGGAGTTCCAATTGGGGGGGATATGGCCTGATAGGTATGGATGGATGGATGGGATCATTATAGATTTGGTCATATGGCAAGATGTTGTGAACACCTAAAATGGATGACTCTAACGTGGTCATATTGTCCATAAGCATCTTCATTAATTTGGCTTGAGGTTGAGAACTTGAAACGTTGTAAGATGCATACTGTTATGATAGTTGGGAGACATGTTGGTAGTGGGTGAAAGGTTGGGAGGCTACCACATATGGGTAAATGGATGTTAAAGGTTGGGTGGAGGATACATAAGGATAGTTAGAGGTAGCTGGTTGGGTAGTGGGTACATTCCCTTGTAGGTTAGGGATGTGGCTAAAGGTTGGTCCAAGGGGTGTTTGTTGGATAGGGGTGGTAGTTGGGTTGGTGACCAATGGAAGGATGGTGACCCTCATGCTAATCAGTGGCAAGGTAGAGGGTATGGAAACCAAAAGGATTTAAAGTAGTGTAGTGTTTGATGGATTGGAGGTAGTTGAAGTAATGTTGATAGTGCTAGAGGTAGGCACTCCTATTGCAGAGGAGTAGTTGGTAGGAGTAGAAGGTATAAGGGTAGTGGTAGTTTGAGTTGGTTGGTTTTCAATGGTAGTCTCAAAGGGGTTGTTGGTTGATGAGGAAGCTTGGGTAGTCAATGGTTGGGTAGTAACTGTGACAATGGAGGTACTCCCCATGAGATGGGGAGGCATGCCATAAGGTGGATCTATAGATGGATCCAAAGTTGAGATATGGTAAGATGTGGTTATAAGATAATGTTGCAAGGCCATAGGATTGTTATCCAAGAAAGTGGCAAAATCTGCATCCCCTTAAGGAACCTCTTGAGGGAAAGTAGGACTTCTCAAGGGGTGAGGAGAGTCTGTTGGTTAGGAAATGTAATCCATGGATGAAAAGGTGGAAGAGATAGGTTGGCTTGGTGATGGGTTTTTCTCCACAAGTTTTCTTTGTTATTAGTGAGCGAGAACCATACAAGATAAGGGAGATAGAAATAGCAAACAAACTCACTACTCAAACAAGGAGAAAAAAATAAAATAATTAAAGAAATAAAATCATGCTCTAAAAACTACGTTAAGCCCTAGAGTTTTAATTAATCTCACTTTTGGCTTATGCCTCAAGAAGGTGTGTGACAAAAGTTGGCTCGTAAAGTGGGTACTAAAGAAGAAATCTATGGATGGTTTTGGGTTGTTTAGGTGATCAAAAAGAATCTTTATTGGAATCAATATGTGGCTTGGTATTAGGGCATACCCCTTCACTTCACACACCACAGTGATAAGGGTGTGGAGTGCTTAGCCAATATATATTGATATCCAAAGATTATACTCAACCAAAGAGCTATGTTGGTTCTCCCCATGGTAATGACCTCCAAGTAGGATCATTTGGAAGGGTAAGGTTATTGATAGGTGATGAAATCCTAGTTGGGCCTTGTCTCAAGTTTGTTTGATGATTAATTGGTGAAAGTGGTTTGGTTTAGATGTGTGAAACAAAGAGTGAAGATATGATAGATTAATTTGCCTTTTAAGATATGTGAAATAAAATTTCAAGCAATTAATGTATGCACTTGATTTTAATCCCAAATGATACTTTTGATTTCATTAATGAGCATAGAATAGAGAGAGAATGCAAGAAAAAAAGAACCTGAGTAAATACATGAGGGTCCCACTAGGTGTCCCATAATGTTTCGATGAATTTATGCTTATTATTAGAAAGAGGGAAAAGAAGAAATTAAGTACAGGTATGGTTGAAAAAACTAATTGACAGTGCACATGTTGAAATCAGAAGATTGTGAAGAGATCCTCTTTAGCTTGGGAGGATGACCTACAGATAATAAATCACTAAAGTAAACTTGTTTTTTAGATAGATAGTTAGGTGGATTGCCTAGTGATAGCCAGATCCTGGAAGCAAGAGCTTCCTTAGGGTCTATCGATTCACATGTTTTAAAAAATTAAGCTTATAAACAGAATAGAAGGTACTTGCATCAATGATCAAAAGGTACTAAAATTGAATACAATGATGCTTACTTAGAAGATAGACTATAAATTATTAAATTAGTGACAAAATAATTAATACTAGTGCTAGAGATTTGGGGTATGCTTCAAAAAATCAAAAAGGGGTTTGTGAACAAGCAAGAACATAGAGAATTAGGTTTTATTGGGTGTAGATAGGTAAAATAACTTGTTTGTTTTCACTATCATAGTGACCATTAGAAGTTAGACTGACCATCGGTAATTAAGGTGACTATCGACAATCAAGGTGACTATCAGTGGTTGGATAGACCGTCAACATTTGAGTCAACCATCGATGGTTACTATGTAAGGATTTGGGTTGGTAAAAATGGCTGATTGATGAGATCCAAAAGATGAATTTTGAGAGATGGGTAAGGTCTAGGTTGTTTGAAAAATGGTAATAAAGTAAATGAATATTGAGAAACAAGTACTTGTCTTACCATAAGTTGATTGGGTGGATGGTTGAGGTAGTTGACCTATTGGTGAAATCTATCTTGATTCTGATAGAGTAACAGTAAATAAAACTTGGTGGAGAGACAATAGAAAATTGAATCTCTAATGTGATTGATGGATTATTAGATTACTAATGGTGATTGACCTGTAAAAAAGAAACTCCTACATGCATAAGTTCTTGATAATAATTACATATGGATTTCACCTCCTAGCTCCTCGCTTCTTATAGGCACAAGTAAGAGATGGAAGTGAAGGTTCAACTAGGTTGTCTAATTATAAAGTATCCATGTAAAGGCTTTTAACAAGATTTAAAAAACTTATATATAGAAAATTAAAGTGGGTGGTTTTCATACTTTTGGTTGAGGTACACCTGACTGTCGATGGTTAAGGTGATCATTGGTGATCAAGGTGACCGTCAATGGTCATTTTAACCATCAATGGTCGAGGGTGAAGATAAAAAGGTGGGTAAAAGCTAGGTTAAGAGAGTTGGGTAAAATTCATAGTGGTTGGGAATAATTAGTAATCAAGGGATGAATTGGTCCTAAGGGGGTCCTAGGTGGTCTAGGGGTGTTATTGACATTTGAAATCATAGTGTGTGGATTTGCAGTGTCTACACTATCTGTGACCAACCTGAGAAGGATGAATTTGAAGTTTTATAATTTCAAACAAATTTAAATCTACTATGATGAATTGTTAGGATTTGTAAAATCACTCTACATGTTTCTCAATCATTGGTTCCCCATCTTGATGTCTCTGTTCAACAAATAACTTGAATGGTCTGATTGTGTGTGCAGACATAGATAACTATAGGGTTTTAGCACTTTACCATATGAAATATAGATATAAATAAATTTAATCCCCATAAAAACCTTAAGAAAATTTAAAACAAGATCTTACCAATTCATATGTGCATCAATTAACTTCCTTAGAGTCTTCCCACCTCTTGATGCCAACTCGGTCATCATTCACATAGAATATAGGGAACACATATTCTGCAAGTTGAATCTTCACAAAAAATTTGAAACCAATTAAATAAATGCTTAAATAACCTTCAAAAAACATGTATCAAACTTACCAAAGATATTAGGAACATCAAAAAGTTGTCTTTATTACTTTTTTTTCTAGTACTCTCTATTACAGTCATCTTCAATGCTCATACATAAATAATAGGGTCTAGCATTATTTTTTGTCTTCAAATGAGTAATTATTTGATTGTTTCTTAAATATTGATCCCTCCATAACTCTAATGAATGATATTATTTCAATTTCAAATATATTTTATGACTAAAAACTACTCTAACTATTTTTGACCCTCCAACGGTCACTAGAAAGCTAGTTAAAACATTGGACCATTCATTAAAGCTTACATTGTTCACATTCATTACTAAAAACTCATGTTCTAAAGGTATGGTCCCATAAATAACTCATACCAATAATCATAAACCTTGAAATTTTATTCACACTCTCCTACAACTCCTAAACTTACCTCTCAAATTCAAAAATTCAAATTATTAAAATTGGTGGGAAAATGCCAATTTTAAATTCTAACCCCCCTAAGCACACCTAGACAATTGTAAAATATTCCCAAGTGTGTATTATGACTCATAAAACCCTTAAAACACCCTAAACAAAAAATATGACGACTAAACACCTTGATCAAGCCAAAATTATTTAAATAAATATAAGACATTTCATCCTTAGAAGGATGTTCATGCATCATATAAGCTATATTTTTTATGAACTTTCCAAATTTTATTATGTTTAGCTATACACCATTGCTTAAACATGTCTTATTATTGCTCATACTCTTTACAATGCTAGATTACATGGATATGCCTCTTTAATATTGTGTGGCATTGATATAGATTGATAGTATAAAATAGTTACACTCGTTGTATGTTTTATTGATGTTGTTTCATTTACTATAGCTTAATAATATATTATGCTTTGATTTCCTCTTGCATTAGTATGACATTGTTTGGATTGAGGGCATCAGTGTATGCCTATGATGAAACAAGCTTGTTGGAAAGTTGATAAATGACATTAGATATGATTTTTTCATTAGATTTAGTATCAATTGGCTTAGATTTGTACGATGGTTTGATTTGAAAATTAATTATATAAGTTAAATTAGATGTAGGTGCATATTTGATCTTGTTTAAAGCAATAATTTTGACTTATCTTTCTCTAATTATATGACAAAGTTCCTCAAATGATCTGAATTTATTTAAACTAATTAATTCATTCAAAGGTGCAACTAAAATGTGTTTAAAAATATCTTTTAATTCATTATTTTCCAATGTGTTAATCATTTTGGCAAGCATGGTCTTGTAACAAAGTACATAGTCACTTATAGGCTCACTAGTTCCTTACTTAAATTTATAAATTTGTGAATAGATTTTTTTCATCAATGTTGATTGTAAAATGCTTAAGAAATTGATCTGCTAGGGGATTGAAATATGTGATTAATTGAATAGGTATATCATAAAACCAAAGAAAGGCATAAGATTTTAGACTTTTTGAAAACAACTTAGTTAGCAACTAGTCATGGAAAGTACAATACAAACATGCCACATCAAAAGATAGAATATGTTTTTTTAGATATCCTTTACCCTTATCGAAAGGAATTTTTAGAGATAAAAATATTGTAGTTAAAGGATGTGATTTGATCTTAGGTTATATATGGTTATGAATCATGCTTGTGAATACATTTATTAACTAAATTGGTAAGTCTTGATGTAACTATAACACCTTAATATGCAAAAATGAAATATTTTACATGAAGAATTGTGTAGTAGAATGTGTAGATGATGTATTATGCATAGATATCAAAGTTTATGTACAATTAATTTGATTAAGCATGGGCATATATATTGGTTATAATCCTTGTGTTTCCATCAAACCAAAAGGTATAGGTACACATTGGTGAAATATTTAACACTTTGACAAATATGGTATTTCACTATAATGAAGGAGAAAGAATTATCTCCCATATTCAGAGGGGAGGTTCCCTTTATTGAAAATAGAAAGAATAAAAATAAACTTATTTACAATATTTACTAGTTAAATGAAGTATTGGGTTTTACTGATTTCAACCAATGATAAAAATTAAGAGAAGGAATATGAAGGTTCACCCACGAATGAGGAAACATATATTTCATCATATACATGATGAGAATGAATTATTTATAAGTAACATGCTATTTTAATAATAACACAAGAAATTTTAGAATTGAGAGATATGTATTAATATAAGAAAAATATACATCCACAAAGAACATTGTATACCCAAAATTTCATAATTACCCTTGTGTTCCTCATTGGAAGATTGAATAAAAAGTTCATTTCTCCTTTATTTTCAATAAAAAAAATATAATGAACATCAAACCACCATTTTTTTTAACTAAAAGAGGGGTAAAAATTTATTGAAAAAAATGAAATAGGAAACGGGAGTTACATAGTTTTATCTTGGTCAACAAGGTGGACCAGCTTTTGAAATAAGTTCAGAGGGAGCTTCATGTGATCAAGAATGTTCCAGTTTGGGCCGTGCTCAGAGGCCGATTTAGCCAGACTATTAGCGACCTCATTCCACTCACGAGGGATATACCTAAAGGACACAGACTCCAAGGAAGTACAAAGTTGGAAGATCTGGTAGACAGTCGCGGTCAGCTACCAATCCGTGGTCCCAAAGTTCCTTTTGTTCAATAAGTTGACAACAATCTATGAGTCTAATTTGCAGGTGATTCTGTGCCACCCATGTTGGTAGCACTGCTGGACAACATCCAAGATAGCCATGGCTTCCATAAGGTTATTGGTGTGGTAGCCTTTATAGATCAAAAAATAGAACTGTATATTGCCATTGCAGTCTCGACCAACTCCACCAGTGCCAGCCATACCAAGATTACCCTGCGAGGAGCCATCAGTGTTGACCTTTAACTCACCCTCAGTAGGGGAAGTCCAATGGCTTGCGTGGTTGACAGGGTGCGATCACAGACAAGAAACACTCACAAGGCACGTGGGGGGAGTAGTAGGAAAGTTGTTGGTGATATCCAGAGAGAGACACGAGTAGATGACTACATCGGCAGCGTCCAGACCCACCTCCCTATTGCATTTAACTTAGATAGTTTCCTAAATAGAGTTAGTAATTCTCCCCCATAGAAGCCTGGGCTCTAAGTGTGAATTCTAAAAAATCCTTTTGTTCCTCTCAAGCCAAATTTGCCATAAAATAAAGGACAGGCCGATGGTCTAAACCACTTGAAGGGCAGCAGCCTTAGAGGGTGAATGGCCCAGATGATCCCAAAACTCGATCAGAGAAGACACATGCTAGCAAGAACATCCCCACACCTACCACCAGAGGTGCCAAATCTGTTTGGTAAAGGGACACTAGAAAAAGAGGTGAGATATCATCTCCTCACTATTGCAGCATAAACCACATATGGAGGGCCCCTGAAAGCCCCGTTTGCAAAGATTGTCCCAAGTGAGACACCTATTATGGGCTAGCACCCAGAGGAAATAGTTGCACTTGGGCCATGAAAATTGATTCCACACTTTCTTCAACAAAGAGGTCTCCCTAACGCCAAACAGATGCTTCGTCAGAGCCAGATACCCTAAGGAAATAGAATAATTCCTAGAAGGGGCTCCTCCCCAAGCCAAAACATCGGGCTCCTGTGAAGAGCTGCATCCTCTAGATGCTAGAATCTAGGCTAACTCCATTCGCTCCCCCGCAGAGCCTCTCGATAGCTAGTCCATAGAATTCTTCCACTGGTAACCCTCTACCAAGCCCAGGGCAAAGGCCTCCTTGTAATGAGCCATAGTATTCCATCCAGCTGTAAGGAGAGAGTCACTAAGAGGCTGTAAGTGTGGGTGGGAGGAAAGGAGAGGAGGAGATCCATCCCAGGAGTCACTCCAAAAGAAGGCCTCAGTCCCCCTGTTGTAGATCTAAAAGAGGCTATGTTTCACCAGCTGAGCCCCAAGCTTGAGGGTGTACCACACCATAGAACCTCTACCCTCAAGCGGCATCCTAGGAATAGTGGAGGGATTAGCACCTGGGTAATAATTATAAGATAGGATATGAGCCCATAGGCTAAAAGGACTGGAGCACCAGTGCTAATAGAGTTTGTCCATGAGAGCTTGACTACACAAAATAGTGGATTGCAGCCCAAGCTTGCCTTCCTTCTTTGGCTGGCACACAGTGTCCCAGTTAATGAGACTCCATTTGGTGTTTTGCAAGTTACCACTCCATAGGAATTAGCATTAGAGAGCATCAAATTTTTTGAGAAAAAACATTGGGGTAGCCTACACCATACTTTGGTATATGGGTAGAGCCTGAATCACAGATTGCAAAAGTATCATCCTGTCGGTAGTAGAAAGCCATCTATGCATCTAGTGATTAACTTTATTCCTAAGTTTATCTAGAATATTCTGCCAGAATAGCCTAGGATATCTTCCCACCACAATAGGAACCCCTAAGTAAGTCAGAGGGAGAGATTGCATCTGAAACCTTAGTATTGTAGCAATCCTCCGTTGAATCGGCTCCAGAGTGTTGAAAAAATAAACCAAGGACTTGTGATCATTAACTTTTTGACAAGAAGCTGCCAAATAAGTGTCTAGGGTGAGCTGAAATGCCTTTGCTTCACAACTCCTAGCTCTCCCAGTAAGGGCAATATCATCGACAAACTGGAGGTGGGTCAAGGAGGGTAAGCCGATCCCCCAATTCCATCCCTAAAGCAAATTCTGAGACTCACGAGCCTTGATAAGTCAGCCAAGACCCTCTGCCATAATGATAAACAAATATGGTGAGAGCGGGTCTCCTTGGCATAGGCCTCTAGACACACCGAAGAGCTCAGAGGGTTCACCATTGATAAGAACTGAGAAGGAGGGAGTAGTAACACAGCTCAAAACCCAATGCACCCAAGCCGGATTGAAGCCAAACGCTAGTAGAACCTTGTGCAAGAAGCCCCATTTGACTTTATCATATGCCTTAGCCATATCAAGCTTAATAACCATAGCCCATTCTTGGGAGATACTCATAGAATGAATTGATTTAGAGGCAATGACCACTCCATCCAAAATTTGTTGGCCTACCACAAAAGCCCCTTGTTCCTCCAAAATAACTGTGGGAAAATAAGCTTTGAGCCTCTCTACAAGGAGCTTAGTAATGATTTTATAGACCACATTACAAAGAGCAATAGACCTAAAGAGGTCTAGCTGGTTCGCTTGCTCCTTCTTTGGAATAAGAACTAGGAAGGTAGCATTCAGTGCCCTGAGCATTTCATTGTTGGCATGGGACTCTTGGACCACATCTAGAAGATCATGATTTATAATATCCTAGAAGTCTTGAAAGAATTCCATAGGGAACCCATCTGGCCCCGGTGCTTTGCCTCTTCACAAGATGAAGACCACTCCCTCCAATTATGTCATACCAACTGGCTGCATAAGAGTTTCATTCAATTCGAGAGTCACTACAGAGGGGATGCTAGATAGCACAATATCCTCGGCTACCTCATCAGGAAGTTGATCATTTGAAAAGAGTGCAGAGTAAAAATGAATAGCTTCACTTGATATAGCCTGAGAGGAGTTTAGACTAGTCCTGTCTGAAGTAACGAGAGAGGAAATGAAATTCCCATTACAGCGGGCTTGCACAGAATTATGGAAAAAAGTGGTGTTCTTGTCCCCTTCCTGGAGCCAGTCAATTCGAGCCTTCTATTTCTAGTATATTTCTTCACGAAGATCCCACTCAACAAGAATAGTAGAAGCCTTAGATTCTGCCATGCTAAGAGGTTCAGACAGTCCAAGGTTGCGTATTTGCCTGGTGATGTCATCCAATTGATCTTGCGCCCTCTTCTTCATTGTGTGGAGATTGCCAAAAGAATTTTTGTTCCAATATTTTAACTTTCTTTTGACATAATACAATTTTTTGGAGAAGGAGAACATAGTTGTGCCATAGGCTGGTCCCCCTATCTCCACCACTATGCCATTAAATCATGGAGTGAGGATTCTCGAAGCCACATCAATTGGAACTTAAAAGGTGGCTTCTTGGGGCCAACAATGCTATTGAAGAAAGCTTTATAGTCCAATGATCAGAGCCTCTCCAGTCAAGAATTTCGGATGAGAGGTGAATGGAGCTAGAGAGCCAAAAACATGATACAAGGAACTTGTCCAGGCGCTTAGAGATGGTTGCGTCCCCTATCCTTCTATTGTTCCAAGTAAAAAGTTTGTTCAGGGGTATGACATCTGATAGGTGTAGAAGACTAATATTTTGTTGAAGAAGCTTAGAAGAAGGACCCATACAGGCCAGCCCACCCCTCTTTTCCTTCAGGCTAAGCATAAATTTGAAATTGCCAGCCACGATCCATGGTAGGAAAGGATGGCAGCTCCTAACATATCAAATGTATTCCCAGAGTCTAAGCTACCCAGGGAAGTCAACAGGGGCATACACATTGGTCACAAGAATCCATTCTCCAGTCTCATGAGAGGTGGCTACCATTGAGAGGGCTAAGAGACAGGACATCCAATGAAGAGGTGTGACTTTCCTAGGAGCCCACCATGTAGCGAGACCACCAGAGCTCCCTAAAGCACCCATACATTGGCATTGGCCCCTAAGCCACATATTAGGAGCACAAGAAAACATGGAGTCCACAGAGAGCTTGGTCTCTTGAATACAAAGAATGTCTAGGGAGTGTTCATACAGCAAATTGTGAATAGATTTTTGTCAAGGGGTGCTATTCAACCCCCTCACATTCCATGATAGAAAAATCATTGAGTGGAGTGAGGGAAATGTTCATCCATGGGCTTGATAGCTCCTGACTCTACCAATAAATCACCTGTAAGTTTAATTTTGTCCTGGTCCTTTTTGCATCCAGCTCTGGAGGAAGTGGAAAAGGATACCTTCTTAAAAGGTCTTTGCATAAGGCCCAGAGTAGATGGGGCTCCTTTTTCTTTACTAAAATCACCTACACCTTTAACCATATCTACCCAGTGCACATCCTTATCCTAAGAAGCAGGAGATGCCACAAGGGCTCTAGACTCAGGGCCAAGAGAAATCTCAGGGATCTATGAATTAGCTTCATCTTGAGACCTGATGAGAGCAAAACTCCTCCCCTCTGACTCAGGCAGCATGCTCTGACCTACAATAGGAGAGCCTTCCTCTATAAGCATGTAGTCCAAAGTTTCAAAATGGTTGAACCTCGGGTCCCCCTGCTGGTCTAAGTGTGTACACTTCTGACTACATCCCTTAGCTCATCTATAGATTGGGGTGAAACCATCCTTATCTGAGCCAGTTGAAATGGATGGGCCTTGCCCCATATTTGAAGAGTTTAGATGAGCTTTCCCTTTTGTTGAAGCATCAGACTGAGTATTCCCAGTTGTAATATAGCCTGATTGGTCAGTCCCCTTATCCTCATTGGTCGATCGAGGCCCAAAATAGCCTCCTAGAGTACCACCATCTCTGGCAGCCTGAGGACATTGGTGGTGTAAATGGCCATACACATGGTAGATTCAGCATCAAAAGGGAATGGCTTCATAGTCTAGTTGTTGGACCCATGAAGAATAGCCCAGGAAAATTTCCATAGAATCTGGTAGGGGTTATTTAAATTGATATCCACACAAATACGAGCATAGGAAATTACCTTTCTATCCAATGATTGATGTGAGATTGCAGCAGGTGTTCCAAGCATAACAACAATCTAACACAGGATGTCCTCACTCCAAAATTCCAGAGGCAATCTCAAAAGGTGGACCCAAATTGGAACACACAAAGGGAGGTCCTCTGTTGAGTTAAACCCCACATGCCAGGGTTTGATAAACATGCCAATACGGTCATAGAAATAAGGGCCTCCCTTAAAGATCTAGTTCCTATCAGACATGGATGAGAAATTCACCATAAAGTAGCTATTACCTGCCAGCATGATATTGAAGTCACCTTCCACCTGCCAAGAGTGGCGAATCTAGGCTTTCAAGGCCGACAGAGAAATTTGAATACCAAGAAACTGCCTCTAGAGAGATAACTAACACCGATCAATCCTGGCTATGCAAGAGGCATCCATTGACTTTAGTGAGCTTGGAGCACTTATTGACATAGTAAGTTTCCTTCTCCTGAGGGTTCATCCCAGCCACAGTCTGCCCTTGTCTAGGGGCTCCCGAAGGAGAGAGACGCCTAGCTCCCCCACCCGCAGGCCCCCCTCTGTCGCCTACCATCCACTCCCGATCCTCCATCCCTCCTGCAACATCAAACCACCATTATTTAAACTCCATTTCTCCTATTTATAGAGAGAGCAGGGAATGGTCTAACTCTTTACATTAATTTTGACCTTAGGTATTCTAAATTTTGTTTTTTAAGAACTTTGGAAAGGGTCATGTACTAGTACCAACATCATTATAGGAACACTTTTTTAGGTTGAATCAATGATTTGGGGTATATCAAGAATCGATACCACCTAGGAACAAGTACCTCAGTCAATCAATTATTGAGTAGTCATCAAGAACTTGAGGGTTTATGAGAAAAATTGCATAATCTAATGAGTGGTTGATATGTCCTTGGGAAATGAAGAGGTTATAAGAACATGTGATTAATATGATCAATGATTAATATACCATTTGCAACTGAAGAGGTTTTAGGAACCACTCAATCAGATAGATTGATGAAAAAGGTCCCTTCAAGAATTGATGACTCAGAAGGAACAAAGGTACCTATTGACAAAATTGACACACTTGGGAACTCAGATATGGGACTCAATGAAAATTATATATTAAGTGTATAATGAAAATTTTTCACTCAAACTTAGTCTATGAAATAGAGTAAGAATTAGGGGAAAATGGGGATTTCAATTTTTTATGATAACAACTAGCTCCAACTAAGGACTTAAAATTCTAAGGTTTAAAATGCATGTCCCAATTTACCAACTTGATACCAGTTCACATATCCTAGTCATATGGGAATGAACACACATTTTTGGGATAGACCAATTCCTTATTGATAATTTTTCATGTTTTTGAGGTTTGGCATTGATGTTTTCATTAATGTGAAAGGTTCTTAATAAGGTCTTCATGAGGTCATTAAAGAGTGTAGCTATGAGAGATAATATTGATCGGTATTACAATGATTATAAGAGTGTAAGATATGATTGTTATATTTTATTATGACTACATAAGTGATGTAAAGGTAAGCATGGAATGTCCTTGTCAAAGTTATCAAGTGTTTGAGCCTTGTAGAGTCTTGAGAAGATATGTGCATAGGATACCTAGTCTTGTGCATGGAGGAGTATGATGGCTTAGAGAGATGAGTGAACATAGGAATGAGTGGTTGTATTAGGTTTATTGATCATTTATTTGAATATTATAACACTCATGAGAGTCTTAGGATGAGCCTACAAGGGTAGGACCTATAGATCAAGTCTACAACTAAACCACTTCTTTACCCTGCCTGGCCTAATGAGGCATCATGATCTATTATCAAGGCATATGAATGATGTATGATAGTTTTTAATAATTTATAAGGTTTATTTAATATGTGAGAGTGGTGGATATTTCATGTAAAGAAGCATGAAGGTCAATTTTAAGGCCTAATGTGGTTTACAGGTCAAGGTCTAAACAAGCAAAGAGAGAGAGTATGGCCTAATGGGGTATCATGATCTATTTTCAAGTAAAATGTTTGTATGGGAGAATTTATAAAGGTGATTCAAGTTTTTCTAAGCATATTCATAAATTTTTATGTCAAATTTTGAATGATAAGGCATGAAAATGTGTTTTAAGGTCTCTCGAGTGCACAAAATAGAGGATTCTCTACTCGAGAGGTTTTTGAATGTGGTCATTATCTCCTCAAACCTTTCCATGGTAGTTTGAGATATTCATGGTAAATGGGTAAGTTTCATATCTCAAAATTCTATGAATTTATTTTTGGATTGAAAGGCTATGCTTTATAAATGATTGTTAAGAATGGAAATAGGTTTAAAGCCTCTTAGAACCCTAATAAGGACCTGATGTTGAAAGTCTTGTTCAAAATAGTGAATAATGGTATAAAATGACTATAAAAAATATTTAAGGTTGTATTAAAATCTCCCAATCATCTCTATATGTGATTGAGTTGTTAGATGTGTGAGTAGACCCTATAGGAAAGTGTTGGTCTCTTAGAGATTTATTGTAGTAGTTAGATTTGACAAAGTAAAAGTATGCAAATGGATAGAGGAAAAATCTTGAGACTCATGTTTCATGTCCATGAATGTTTATAGATAATTTAAATATTTAATTATGCTAAACTGGTCATCCAAGTTAGCCAGTCACTAATAGGCCTAATGGTGGAAATAGTGAGAAACCTAGGCAGTAATGAGAAGATGATTAGGGATGTATTATCATGAAATAGTGATGAAACCAAGTGCATTTAAATGTTTCTAATTACTTGTGATAAATTTTCATGTTTGGTATAAGTTTTGGAGGTCAATGTTCATAGTGAAAAAGTTTCTCACAAGTTGACCTGTCTGGTTCAGATGAGACAATGAGATATAAGGTTATGAGATTATTCTGCAAGACCAATATTGCCATTTGAAAAAATTATATTTATATATAATAATGGTCTAATGATATCATAGTATCACTTAAATACATTATAACTGATTGATGATGTCTATACAAGTGTTGGAGGTCTGAGTCACCATGACTGGTCCTTCAGGAAAATTGGTAGTTCTGAGTATGCAAGTTGTAAAAGTATTTTTTAGTGGTTTGAAAACATAAATTTTGACAAACATAAGACTCATAAAAATTATAGGAATCAATCTAGAAGGCAAAAAACCCTTTAAAATGACTATATGTTTACCAAAAATGGATATCAATTGTAAAAGTTGTCATAAAATCCTTAGGTTTAATACTAAGACCTTGAAAATGCCTAAGTAATAACCTGATTGGATTTTGGAAACATATTTTCCACATTATAAGGCATGCAACTATGATACCAAATCTATTAGATATTGAGTGACCCTAATTTCTTATATTCACTAAAATAAGCTTATACTTAACATTTAGAGTAGTAAATATAAGCTTATGGCCAAAGTTGGCTTCATGTGAAACTACCACATGTTTTTTGACATGGTTTTAGTCTTATAACCAAGAAATGCGTACACATTATATAATGTGTATACATTGTATAATACATTATATAATGCATATGCATTACACAATATGTACATGTTATTTGAATTTATACTAATGTGCTATTATTTTTTCAATAATGTGATCATGCTATGGCTCAGTAATTATCAAGCCAAAATTTAAATAACTCAATCACGTTAATTAAATAATGCAATCACATTATTTAATAATATGATTGCATTACCTAAAATTTCTATAGAATTTTCTCCCAACTCCGTGCACATACCCACATGTGGAATTCACTATAGATAGTGTTGTAAATTTAATAGAATTACACTAGTACCAGCAAAAGAGCATTTTGCATCATGTGAGTAATACATATTGATCTACCTTGTAATTTCACAAATTAATTACTAATTAGGATTATTTCATTTAGTCTAATTTGTAAAAAAAATCATTAATGATGTGAGTTTTGTCTTTCATTATGAGATTATAAGAAAATTTGCACATTTTGAAATCATAGTTTCAAACATTGAAATTTTGATATTGAAATCATATTTTTAGATAGTGAAAACTACATGAGAACATTAGGAGTTTTTGATAAATGTCTATAAATCATTTAAAAATGTAAACAAAAAAATATTAGGTAAGACTTAGAATTCAATTATTATTTTTAATTCAAAATGAATATTATTGAGATTATAATATCATGGAAAGAAATGGGAGAAAATACAGAGAAAATGTTTTATTACCTAACGATGAAAGACCATGTGACTAGGCACCTACAAAGTGAATTGTTCATTGGATAATGGAGGAAATACCTCTACATGACATTTTTTCTTAAAATAATAATCACCAACTTACATGAATTATTATTCATTTCATGATAGTTCCCAGCCAAGCCGGGCTCTACATAAGTTATCTTATTTTTATTAGCAATAGTTTCTCTTTCCTTTTAACTAAACTAAATCATAAGGCATTGGGAATGGCTAAAAATTCACTATTTATATAGGCCATTTTTCATTTCCAAGTGGGTCTTAATGTGATTTTAAATCTCACTCATTTGTCCCCTTGAGTGTTTTTGCCGATTTGGAAGAGCTCTTGGGAATGGGAGTTGTGATCATAGAGGATTTTGTGGCCTATCTGAATAACAACCCTAATTTAATAGGTTTTTGTTGGAATTCATAATTTCATCATATCTATATTTATTAATTCTATTAGTTGTATCTTCTTAAAATAATAAATTTGTTTTATCACAATTTGTCAAAGTCCTCTTTATATTGAGGCTCAATGTAATCATTTAGCATTCAAGCAATAGAACACAATAGTAGCTATTTTAGCTAATCTATTGTTTTCATTATCAAATTGGTGTCAGAGCTGAAGGATAGGAGATTAGACAAACTATGGTAAAGAAGCAGCTAAGTGATGTGGAGAAGTAGCAGAGCCGAAGGAGTGAAGACCAGCCAGTAAGGAGAAAGGTTGTAGTAATAATAGAATTATGTAGGTACAAGTTGAAGAAAAGACAAAAAAATGTAGTTGTTCAAAAAAGAAGTGAAACCAAAGGATATCATTGAATTGGTAAAGAGTGTAAGAAGCATTTCAAGGATGTGTTGGAGTTTGTAGATCATGGCAAGTGAGAGATCCTTAGAGGATGATGTTAGACAGAAGATCATTATTTTCTTTAATATAGATAGTGTAAATCTAGAAGAGGATCTCAGAAATTGTTGGAAAAGGCAGTGATAAAAGAAAGAGCAACCTGTACAACTAGAAAACATCCAAAGGAGAGATTGTAAAACACAAGAGAATATTGAAGATCTTAACAATAACTAATGGTGCAAAATACGTACCATCCATTCATTGAGTCATTGAGGATAGTCTTAGGTTTTTTTTGAATGTGTGAAACTTAGAGATTATAATCACCAAGATAGATCTCAACTTACTAGTTAAAAGAATTGATAGATCATGGAAATATTTTAAAAGAAGAAATAAGATCATTGGAGAGCCAAGAGGGGTAGAAGCATAGCCATTGGTAGTGTTGGTTGAATATTTTGTCGATCAGTGTACTAATAAATAAAATAGGTCTGATCAGCCAAAGTAGGAAGATTGGTCATCCAAATGTGTAGGTTTACCACATCAAAAGGGGACTAATCTCTCCTCTCATCAAGGGGAGGTTCCCTATATATATGTTATATATATTTATAAATAGAAAATAATACTCAAGGGTAGGATAAATCATCCATCTCTCTTTATTCAGAGATGATGCGTGCAAATCAAAGGAAAAATCACAAGGGAAATGAAAGAAAGCACTCCTCTTCTTTCAAAAGTACTATTCAGTAAACCACAAGAATACTCTTGATAGTAATTGCAAAATGTAACCAAGGACATAGTAACCAGCAAATTGAGATGTAGCACAAAGTCTTCACCTGAATTGCCCAAGAGTGAGATATGAAGGACAATGAGAGCACAAAGTCATCCCAAGGTCCTTTACATAAAAATAAAAAGAAAACACACTAAAGGCAATTATGGGGGCACAAATTCTCTCCATAGTTGACTTTAGGACACCTTCCTGACTACTTTCACTAATTCTGCTTGTTGAATTAAAGGAACAGAAAATATATTAAGGAAAAAGACATAAGAACAATTTTCCCAACAATAAAGATATCACAGCACAAAGTATGAAAAGTCTTTTGCTTTCTTATTCCAATAACAAAATATGATCAACAATCTGAGCTCAAAGTCTCAGTACTGCCTTTCAATTTGGGTAGAGTTTTGTTTTTTATCATCAAAGAGAGATCCTTTCTACACTAACAAGAGAGTCCCTTATATAGCCTCTTCAAGAAGGACTTGGGAATAGTAACACATCATGTTGCATTGAATTTTGTTAAGAAGATAGGATAGAATTTAGGGGCATTCACCCATTTTCTTTTCTTAATGCAGAGAAATGAGTCACTCTATTGAAAGTTTGCATCTTTCAATGTCCACCTGGTGGTCTACTTCTAGAAACATATATGATGTGCAAATGTTTCTAGTCCTTCATCGTTCCTCATTTTTTGGTTAATTGAATTGGGTCCTAGATTCAATTTAATGCTCTATTCCTTAGTCACTTCCTGCTGATCTTGGCCTTAAAGCCTTTGAATGCATTCAGTTCCATAGATTTAAATCTACAAGGATCAATGGCTATTTCATTGTCGCAACTTTGACATTTGCGAGCACGTCACTTTCCTTGGCAATTCCTTCAGATTTGTTATTTGATTTTTCTCAAAGGTGACTTGCCCTTCGAAGCCTTGAGAAATGGTCTACTTTGGGTCGAGAAGAGCCCCCTGCAAGGGTATCTACCCTTTAGGCAGTCTTCGAATGGTCTTCGGGCTTTTTTTGGTAGGTTGCCAAGTTCTTTGGCTCTTCTTTAAGGCTTTTCAATTTCAATGGCTATCTTATGAACCTTGAAATTGACGTTTGCACACCTGTCACTATGTTTGAATTTCCAATAGCTAGTTTGCCATTCTTAACTTTGACATCTTCGAGCACATCACCCCTTGGAATTTCTTTAGCTTTCTCTTGATTCAGCCTTTTCTACTACTTCTTTCAGATTTCTTGTTTTGCATCTTCCTGAAGGTAAGGTGACCCTTCAGCTTTGGGGAAGTGTCCTTTAATTTGGTAGTTGAGAGTCCCCTGTAAGGGCACCTGCCCTTCGGGGTCCTTCGGTGGCCTTTTGTCTTTGGAGTCCTTCAGAAATTTCTCGCAAGCTTTTTTCGTGGACATTTTATCATGGACAAAAAGTGTGCAAGAATTGTTTCTATTGCTTTGTCTTTGGCGTTCAAAAATTCTTTTAGGCTTTTCTCCTGCAGCTTCCCCAAATTTATTCAAACTTTTTTTTTCGAAGGAATTCCTTCAGACAGAGGTTTGAAAGAATTCATTTCTTGCCTTAGTATTTTTCTCGAAGGAAATCCCTTTGTCTTTTAGTCTTTTCAATTTGTCCATGTGCCTCCTTCCTACCCTCCGCAAGGGTATCTGCCTTTTGGCTTTGGGGCAATCCCTTGAACCTACCGATTGAACCAACCAATTGAACCAACTTTGGTTCAATGGTTCATTCCCTTTGACTGCTTGAACCAAGATTCTTTGAAACAAGCCTCGTTGAACTCGTTGAAACTTTAACCTTGAACCCATTGAACCTTTAAACTAAAGTGGTTCAATGGTTCATCAATTCATTCAGTTCATTCTCTTTGATTTGGAAAAGTCCTTTTGATTCTCATTGAACCAAACACGTCGAACCTATTGAACCTTGAACCCGTTGAACCTTTGAACCAAATTTGGTTTAAGGGTTCAACAGCTCAATGATTCAAGCATCGAAAACTTGTTCTTTTGATTGAACTTGCCTGTAGAAGCCTTTGAACCTGTTGAACCATTAGTCCATTGAACCTGTTGAACTCTTGTTACTGATGTTGAACCTTTAAACCTGTTGAACCAGTTGAACCAAAATTGTTCAAGATTCAACAGTTCAATGGTTCAATCCTTGCTTAGAAGCTTGCCAATGAACTCTTTTGGTTGAACCTTGTCATTGAACCAACTTTGAAATCGCCTAAGTGTTGAGAGCTTGCTTCTTTCCTGTAGAGTCCATAGAAATCAACCTATGAAGTCTGGTGAACTTGGCCTACAGAGTTCATTGATTTTCTTCTTGCAGAGTCCATAGATTTTCTTCCTGCAGAGTCCATAGATTTTCTCCCTGTAGAGTCCATAGATTCAAGCCTATAGAGTCCATAGATTCAAGCCTATATATTCCATAGATTCAAGCCTACAGAGTTCGTATATTTTTTGAGAAGCTTGAAAAATGAGGAATTTGAATGATTATAACAAATTTTGAGAAAGGGCAGAGACTATTTTGGTCTGAGGACCAAAATAGTTGAAATGTTGTCCCAAAAATGAGTGATATTTTTGGGGAACAACAGGTAAAATATTTAAAGAGGAGATCGTGTAAGAAAATAAGATAAGTCTCAGATATTTCAAACAAAAATTTAAAAAATATTTGATCAATAATATAGATGGCATGGAAAGAAAGAATTTCTAGCATCCACCAATCTTTGATGGTCAAAACTATGACATCTGGGCAAAAATGATGAGGATAATTTTGATGGTGAACAATTTATGAGATTGTGTAATCACTAGCTTCATATATGTGACTGATCAAGAAACATACAATGCATTGAAAAATTCCTAGAAGACTCAATTGAATTAGAGGAAGGATACAAAATTATTGAATCTGATAAAGATGGCAATGGTAGAAGCCATATATTTAAGAAGTTTAGTGACAAATTATGGAAAGGAAGCATGGGAGATCCTCTAAAATTCTTACTAAGGTATTGATAAGGTACAATTAGTAAAAGTCCAAATTCTAAGAAGATAATTTAAAACATTACAATTGAATGAAAATGAGTCTATTTCTAAGTTTCATCCCAGAATCTCTAGCTTAACAAATCAGCTAAGAGTTAATAGTGAAAGAATAGATGAACAAAGGATAATTGAAAAGATCCTTAGGAGTTTGATTATGAAATGTGATCTAATTTTTATAGCTATTGATGAGTCCAAATACCTCTCAAGGATGACAATAGATAAATTGATGGGTTCTCTTCAAATCCATGAGCACTGATTAAACAAATCCAAACTTGCTTCCCTAGAGAAAGTCTTCAAGGCTCAAGCCAGTTTCAAAGGTAGGGGAAAGAAAGAGAAAACAAAGGTAGAAGCTTCAAAGGTAGACAAAGAGGAAGTATTTATTATGTTAGATCAAGTTCAGAAAGTCAGAAAGGAGCTATCATCTTCCAATCAAATTTTCAAGATAATAAAAATAATAGTACATCAAATCAAAGGTATGATAAAAGTAATATTCAGTGTTATTATTATCATAAGTATGATCACTTTGATAGTGAATGTAGAAAGAGGCAATATAACCAATCAAGACAAAGTGCACATATAGCCATTGAGAATGTAAGTGAACTTGAACGTTTGTCGAACATGTTCATTAAATGAAATGTTGCTGAGTAGAGAAGTGCTAAGGTATGATATTTGGATAGTGCATATAGTAACCACATGAGTGGTAATGAGAATCTATTTTCCTCCATTGATTATAATATTTGATCTTATATTAAGATGGGGAAAAATGAAAGAGTTCATGTTGTTGGCAGAGGAACTATCATAATTTACACCAAGCAAGGTGAAAGGAGAGCAATCTAGGATGTCTAGTATGCTCCACATTTGAAACATAATCTATTGAGTATTGGATAGTTGGTTCAAAAAGCATATAAATTCTTGATGGAGAATGGAGAGTGAAAAATATTTGACAAGGAAGGAAGCAAAAACATTATATCTACAGTTCAGATGATAAGGAACTAAATGTTTCCTCTCAAGATGAAAATTGATCCTCTTAGGAGTACAATAGTACTACATCAAGTAGCCTTCAAGACAGTCATGAAAGATACATCTAGACTCTAGCATTTGAAGTATGTGCATTTAAGTTTTTTTGGATTAGATCTTTTATCTAAGAAGAATATGGCTATAGGTCTACCAAGTATAGTATAACCTAGAAGAAAATGTGAGTCATGCATACCAGGAAAACAACATAGGAAACATTTTCAATTAGGGATGTCTAGAAGGGCAAAAACACGTTTGGAATTGGTGCACTCAAATTTGTATGGCCCAATGAAAACCCTTAGCCACTCTAAGAATGCATATTTATTAACTTTCATATATGATTATAGTAGGAAAATTTGGATTTATTTCCTAAAGAATAAGTCTAAGACTTTTGAGAAGTTTAGGTAGTTTAAGGAATTGGATGAAAAATATAGTGGATATTTCATCAAGGCCCTAAGATCAAATAGAGGGGGAGAGTATGTTTCTAAGGAATTATTAAATTTTTGAAAGAATGAAGGAATTTAAAAATAGATCATATCTAGATACACTTTGAAACAAAATGGAATGGAAGAAAGAAAAAATAGTTCCATCCAAGAGATAGTTGCAAGCATGTTGAAAGCCAATGGACTTTCAAAAGAATATTGGGGTGAAGCTATAGCAAAAATAGTGTATTTTTTGAATAGATGTCCAACAAAGGTTGTTCAGAACATGAATCCACAATAAGTATGGACAAACAAAAGGCATAGTATTGAGAGCCTAAGAATATTTGGGTGTGTGGAATACGCACATGTACCCAAAAAAAGAGCCATAAATTTGATGATAAAGGAGAAAAGTGTATCTTCATTGACTATTGTGAAGACACTAAAGTATAAAGGTTATTCAAACCTATTACAAAGAAGGTTGTGATTATCAGGGATGTTGAATTCATTGAAAATAAATCATGGGATGGCACTATTGATAGTGCATCAGGTATCTTAGAATTGATACCCATAGATGATGGAAATAAAGATGATAAAATTGAACAAGTCATAGATCAACAAGGTGAACCATCAAAAACACCTCCATCACCTTCACAACATGATAATCAAGAAACTCCAGTATTAATTGAGATCCAACTCTTGCTTATCTTATTCCTACAAAGACAAGGAGCTTGAGAGAGATCTATGATGACTCAAGGTATGATGATGAAAACTTGAATTTTGATTTATTTTCTCTAGATTAACCTACATGTTTTGAAGTTGTGAAAGAAGAGAAATGGTTTAAATCCATAAATGAGGAAATAAATGCAATAGAAAGAAACAAAACATGGGAGTTATTTGACTTACCTAAATGTAAACAAGTGATTGGAGTGAAGTGGGTCTGCAAGGCCAAGATCACAACAGAAGGTAAAATTGAGAAGTACAAAGCAAGATTGGTTATTAAGTGATACAAATAGTAACCTGGTAGAGACCTTGATGAGACTTATGCTCCTATTACAAGAATGGAAACCATGCAAGTTATCTTAGCAATAGCTACCCAACAAAAGTGAAAGGTATATCAAATAGATGTGAAATCCATCTTCCTAAATGGAGTAGTCAAAGAAGAAGTCTATGTTAATCAACCACCTAGATATGACGTACCGGGAAAAGAAAACAAGGTGTATAGGATCAAGAAAGCACTCTATGGGCTTAATCAAGCACCAATGACTTGTTATAGTAGAATTTATTCATACTTCACTATCGATGGTTTTAGCAAAAGTAGTAGTGAACCTACACTTTACATCAAGGAGAACCATGGTAAGATTTTGATTGTTGTGTTATATGTAGATGATTTAATCTTCATGGGAAATGATGATGTTTTTATTGGTGAGTTCAAAGAAGCAATGAAAAGGAAATTTGAAATGATAGACTTGGGTGTGTTAAGATATTTTATTGGTATAGAAGTACAGCAGATGGATCATGACATATTCATCTCTTAGTCTAAGTATGCTTCACAAATCTTGAAGAGCTTCAAAATGTTAAACAACAAGCCTTCCCCAAAACCAACCACTATAGGTCTCAAATTGAGTAAGGAATATTGCAATAATGAGGTGAATCCAACTTTATATAAGAGCATGGTAGGTAGCCTCATGTATTTGACAACATCCAACCCTGATAGACTGTATGCAGTGAGTTTGATTTCTAGATTTATGGAAACACTTAAGGATACACATTGGCAAGCAGGTAACAAAATTCTAAGATATGTCAATAGAACCAAGAACTATGACATTCTTTATACTACATTAAGTGATTTTGATCTGGTTGGCTATACATATAGCGATTGGGTTGGTAGTGTAGATTATAGGAAAAGCACATCAAGTTATATGTTTCACATGGGTTTAGGAGCCATTTCTTTGGTATCCAAGAAGAAACCCATAGTTTCTCTTTTAAAAATAGAAGTTGAATACATTGCAACAAATGTAACAGCATGTCAAGCTATTTGGCTAAGAGTCTTAGCAGATTTGAAGAAGAAAAAAATAGATGGCAAAATCATATTTTGTGATAACATGTCTTCAATAACATTGAAGAATAATCCAGTGTTTCATGGATGAAGAAATCACATACAAATTCATTATTACTTCATAAGAGAATTAGTTGAAGATGATGGAATTAAATTAGCATTCTGCAGATTTGAAGATCAGTTATCACACATCTTCACAAAGGCACTAGCGAAGGAGACCTTCGAACATTTGAGACAAAATTTAGGAGTAATGAAGGTTGTAATAACTAATAGAAGAATTTAAGTGGGGATGTTGGAATTCATAATTTATTCCATATCCATATTTAGTAATTTTGTTCATTGTATCTTCTTAAAATAGTAAAAAAAAAGTTTTCACAATTTATCAAAGTCCTCTTTATATTGACCCTCAATGTAAGCATTTAGCATTTAGACAATAAAACATACCAGTAGCTATTTTTTGTGATCTGTTGTTTTCACTCTAGTTTTATTAATTTTAGCATGGTTTCTTATGGCATTGGGGTGGTCATCTATTTCTTTGAAGGAATGGGAATGGTGTTGCCACTAGAGGTGGCTGCAAATAAAAAGCAAAAAATTGGTAGAGTTTTGGGGTTTGCTTTATCTCTTTCCATGGTCGTCTATGAATGTTTTGGGGTGTTAGGTTAGTTTTCATTTGGATCAAAGATGAAGGATATTATCACGTTGAATGTGGAGAAGAATTTGGTGACAGATATACTGCAGCTGGTGCTCTATCTCAATTTGCTCTTCATATTTCCTTTGATTATGAATCCTATGCATGCGGTGGTGGAAAACAAAATTAATGGAGGGAAGTATTCTTTCGTGTTGAGGTCTCTGTTTGTTCTTGTGACTACGATTATGGATTTTTTTGCCAAATTTTGTAGATTTTCTATTTTTGGTGTGTATCAGAGTGTGTTGTGCATTAGGGTTTATATTGCCTGCATCATTTCACCTGCTTGCTTTTTGTAAGGAAAAAGAATGATCAAATAGCTGGCCTGAGTAGTTGGGCTAGGGGAGGGGTAGCGCCCAGAGCTAGACAAAATTGTGTACCACATTATCTTGAGTTGCATAAACTACATCATGCTTTTATTATCAATTCATAAGCAACTAAGGGTATTATGATGTGATAAAATACATTATTTTAATTACTTGTTTCCTCATAACTTTATAAAACATATTATTTAATTTACATAATTTGTCATATTACTATATTATTTTTAAATTATTTTATTAATTATAAAAGTAATGATTTGTCAGTGGGATTCAAATCTAAAAGCATGTTTATTAAGTAGAAATTAACTTATGAAATAAATTTTATTAAAAATATAAAGTTCAAGAAAGAAATAGTTTATATAGGTAAATTGGGTCTCTAAATCAATCATATATTATACAAAATATTATGTACAATACTATTATATTATCTTATGGATAAATTTTAAAGAGATTTGTCTCATCATGATAGAGGAATAGTTTATATAGGAAAATAAATGGTATTTGTGAAAGGTAAATTCAATAATTATATTTTTAATTATATAATCTCTCTTCTTTCATTTAAAGAGAAAATAAATTTGGTTTGCACGAAATCATTATTTATTTTCATTATACTATTCCTGGCCTAATATTAATATCGCGTTATATGATTTATCAATCTTTTTCTTTTTCCATTCATCCTTCTTTGTCGTATATTTCTTTTCTATCCAATCAAAATACATTCATACTCATTTTATTTTTATTTTTTAATGATTCTTGTATTTGAAACTATGATTTTGGCATAAGTAAAGTATTTCAACTCAAGAAAACTATATTCAAATTGTGAATCAATAAATAAAGAGAAGTTTAGATAAATACATTTTCTTTCGAACTTGAAAATGTCAGATATTTATCATTTCTTGGTATTTCAAATGTTGGGAGTGGCATTTTAAATATAATACATACATGTGTAGCATATTTTTATGATGCATGATTGCAATTCACCTGAATTGGAGTCTATTTGGCTATTTATATATTGTTTTAGACCTATGTGCAACTTGAAGGAAGGTGCTTTGGTAGATTATCACCTATTATAGTTTTGTGTGGCACTCATTATCACATTGATTTTCTATTTTGGCCATGTTTTGACCAAGAACTATGTTTCATTCATTTTTTCTGTGTCGAACATTAAAATATCATTTGTCTACATTAAGGCATCATATATGGTGCTTTGACTCTCAAGTTTGAATCCTTAGTCAAGTGGGAAGGAGAAAGGGTAAACTATGTAATTTAAGTTTAATTCCTTTTAAACTCATATGTTTTTTAATTTAAAAAAATAATTATTTTTTATGGAGCATATATATATATATATATATATATATATATATATATATATATATACAATAAATAAGTTATTATTCAAACCAAAATTAATTTTTTAAGTAAATTTTAAAAAATATTCAAATTATGTAAATATAAAATAATCACATCATTTAGATTTAATAGTATTTTTGGTTCACATTTATGAGTAATGTAGATGCAATTAAACTATTACACTTATAACCTAATATAATTACAATAATGGTATTTTACCATCATCCCTATAAATTATAAAGGAGAAATAAAGAAAAAAATTATCATTCCATTCAACTCACTACTTATTTGTAACTATCATTAAACTTAATTCTATAAAGAAAGAATACTCTAAGTATATAGGGTATTACACTCGTGTACAAAGAAATATCACTCAGCAGATGTCATAGAAAAAAGGAATCGTTTTTGCATACTACTTAGCACCATGTACCATGTATCATAAGCTATATATAAAGGATGAGTTTATTCAACATACTTATAGGTATAGAGGAATCATTAGCATATATAGATGTTTAGTATATCAATCGAATGGTATATAGAAAAGGATTTTTTTTTGGAGTGATAAGGAATCATTAAATAACAAAAATTCATTCAATAAAAACTAATGTTTGCACAACACTAACTAGGAAAGATTCTTTGTTAGAATGGTCAAGAAAAGTGAAGAATATACTCATTTTCAATTAGTTTTGGTTCGATATATGTGAATGGTATGCACAACATGTTGAACCTAATGAAATAAAAGAGATAACATCTAGGAAGAGGAAGAACTCAAAAGCATTATCCTTGATGCAAGTTTCATTTGATGCTAAGGTCTTTAGTCGCATATAGGGCTACAACACTCTAAGAGGAATCTCTTCACAAATTGAAGGACCTATATGATTCTCACTAATAATTAAAGTTTATAGAGTTGCAGTTAAAATTATTTAATCATGTGTTGAAACCATGTGATATCATGAGTTTGGCTTTATAAATATTTGCTACTAAACATGATTTTGTTATTACTAGTGTAAAATTTGATATACATATGACTTCCCGATTAAAATCTCTTCTCCCTATATACTCAACCTACTTAGATTATTTGTAAGTAATAAATTTGTTAAAGACTTTCACCTTTGATCTATTGGTTGAGAAGATGACTGAGATAGAAAAATCCTTTGGAATAAAAATTGAGTCGATGGGAGAAATAATTTTATATGCTAATCAAAAGGTAAAATATTCCAAGATTGTATGAAATGATAAAGGAAAAGAGATAAAAAAATGTCAAGGTGGAAAATCTGGAAAAAAAATAGTCAACATCAAGAAAAATAAATTAACCAAAAAAACTGTTTTGAAAACATTATGAAAGAAAACAGATTCAATATAACTATGAATGCAAGTCAACATGGGATATAATTGAATCATATAGAAAATGGAAATAAAAAAAGGAAAATAGTAAAAACTTAGAATCAGATTCAACTTATTTTCTAGTGAATATGTGCTTTCAATCTCGATTGAAGTAAATAATGCCTCAATATTTTAACCCAGGATAATGCCTAGGTTATAAACACTGGATCCATTCAACATATGATTTTTTGAGGGGAATTATTTGATTAATTTCATGAATAAAATTTTTGTCTATAATTGATAGATAAAATAAGTCTGCAACCTCAAAGAAAAGGTTAGATTTGACTCAAGTGACTAGGATTTCAAACTTCATTCTCCAACATGTGTATACCTTAGTTGAAAATAAACTAATTTTCTCTTATTATCATTTGAAAACAAGGAACTCCATTCTAATAGATTATTATTGGCCCCTAAATGTTGACCAAATATTGTTCCATTTTAGAACATGATGCAAAAAGATCATTGTCTATTTTGATGCAAGTCTGGCACAATGTGGAAGGACCATGGTACGAGAGGACTATAGTGCATAAATATTAGGGACATAAGTGTCATGGCATGAAAATTATCAGGTGTAGAAGGAAAATGGCATAGGAGACCTAGTGTGAGAGGACCTAGTCAAAAGAGAATGTGTCATGAGGGACCTGAGAATAGAGGTCTCAGAACAAAAGTGAAAGACTACGGGAGTGTTGTTCCCAAAATCCATCACTCATTTTTGGGGACAACATATCAACTATAGGCCAAAATTCTCTCTTCCCTTCTCAAAAAGTGTTATGAGTGTTCAAGTTCTTTAATTATTCAATAATTTTCAGCTAAGGAACTTGTAGGTTCAACGGGTTCAACAACTTCAATAGGCGGGCTCTCATAAAAGAACAACTTCCAAACACTTAGGAAATTTCAAGGTTGGTTCAATGTCGAGGTTCAACCAAAAAGTCCATCGACAGGCTTCAAACAAATATAATGAACCATTGAACCGTTGAACCATTGAACACCACTTCAGCAAGGTTTAAAGGTTGAACAGGTTCAAAGGTTCAACGCCATCGACATACTTCAAAAAGAGTTAAGCTCTTCGACAAGTTCAAAGTTCAATTGTTTTGGAAATTTCAATGGCTTTGAAGGACTTAAAGAAAAGTAGACTTTAAAGAAGAAAGATTGAACTATTGAACCATTGAACCTTAAACCAAAAGAGTTCAAAGTTCAAAGGTTCAACAAGTTCAATAAAGTTTGAGAGACTTAGAAGAATAAAGGATTCGAAGAGCTAAGAAATAAAGAGTGAACCATTGAACCTTGAACCTTGAAAGGTTCAAAGTCCAAAGGTTCAATGAGTTTGATAAAAGAGAAAGGATCCAGAAACTTTGAAGGACTAAAGGATTCTAAGAAAGAGAATGAACCATTGAACTTTGAACCAAAATGGTTCAAAGTTCAAAGGTTTAAAGGTTGAAGGAATTTCAAAGTTTGAAAGGAATCTTCAAGCAAAGGAAGGAGCAGAAGATTCCATAGATAGGTTTGAAGAGATGGTTCAACTGATTGAACCAAATAGCTGATTAAACCAAGGAGCCGATAGGACTGCCTGAACTATTGAACCATTGAACCAATGCACTCCAAAGGTTCAAAGGTTCAAGGTTCAATGTGGTTCAAGTGACCAGTGACTAGTGATGTCCCCGTGGACATCAAATTCAAGGTAATAAAATGCTCATTTATTTTCAAATATGGCATGAAACCTTAAAACAAACTTAGTGACCAGCTGAAGAAGACGCTGAAAGATCCAGTAGAAAGGGAAGAGATAGCTGCAAAGCTTAGATCATGAGGAAGAGATAAAATGCATTAAGAGAAGAGGGAATAAGTGGGAAAGACCAAAACTATCTATGCAAGAGTTATTTCTAGTTGGTGAAACAGTCCACCAGGTGGACATTAGAGAGTGTGAGCACTCAAATACGCGACCTATTTTTCTCCATCGAGTAAAGGAGAAGTGGATAGCTACACAAATATCAGAAAGAGGACCAAGTAGCCTATACTTTGGAGGAGACATTTGAGATGAATTGACTTGCCACAGTTAAGGCCGATGCCCTATTCTAGCATGGCCCCTTGACAGAACTAAAAATGCATTCAAGGCATTGAATGCAGCATGGGCCATTTTGTGAAACAAGGTGCCAAATCTTTCTTGGAGGCTATATATTGTAATATTTTATTTCTATGTAAAGGAGATCTTTTTGTTATCAGAAGAAAAACTCTACCCAAATTGAAAGGCATTACTGAGACTTTGAGCTTAGATTGTTAATCATATTTCGTTATCTAAATGGGAAAGCAAGTGACCTTTTAGAATTTGTGTTGGAATAGCTTGTGTTGTTGAAGAAATTGTTATTATATCTATTTCCTGAATGTGTTCTTGTCTAATTAATTAAATAAGTAGAATTAGTGGAAGTAACCAGGAAGGTGTCTTAAAGCCGACTATGGAGAGACTTTGTGCTACCACAATTTTCTTTAGTGTGTTTATTTTTTGTTTCTATTTAAAGGATCTTGGGATGAATTTTTTCCCCCATTGTCCTTCATATTTTACTCTTTGGCAGTTGAGGTAGAGACTTTGCGCTACACCTCATTTTGATGGTTATTGTTCCTTTTTACATTTACTTGTCACTACCAAAAAGAATTCATGTTGTTTGTTGTAAACCACTTTTGAAAGAAGAGAAGTGCCTTCTGTCATTTCACTAGGATTTCTCCTTTGTCTGTGAACATCATCTTTAAAAAAGAGAGATGGATGGTGTTATCCTACCCCTGAGTGTTATTTTCAACTTATTTATAGTATATTAATATATATATATATATATATATATATATATATATATATATATATATATATATATATATAGTACCTTATAGTTATAGGGAACCTCCCCTTGATGAGAGGATAGATTTATCCCCTTTTGATGTGGTCGACTTGCACATTTGGATAATAAATCTCCCTATGCTTTGGTTGAAACACCTATTTTTCCCATCAATTAGCTGGTGAAAAAATATTCACCCAACAATTTTTGGTGACTCTGCTAAGGATCATTTTGTGTAGTTTGAAGCCTTGAGCTTCAAATTGAAGCAATCCCTATCCTTATCCATTTCAACTTTACAATCTAGCAGCTCCACGTTATACAAGAAGCCAAGAATCTCAAGGTGTTGTTGACCCTATTTTTGAGTTGGTGCAACAGAGCAATTTTGAGTTGTTTCCTCCACAACCTCACCTTCAATGAACTAGGAGTCTTCATCCTACCAACCCTAGTGTTACAATTTCATTAAGTAGTCCCTCATCTAATGCATGTGTTTCAAGCATACACCCATATTAAAATACAAGTCCATTAAATATCCCCTCATCTATAGCAATAAAAATGCAAACAAGGCTTCTTAGATGTATTTAAATATAACATATGGTTAAGAAATGGGTCTTCCATTTTAGATAACAAGATTTACTTGTAGATGAAATTAATCAAATAATAAGCTCTCTTTTATTTCTTATTATCTTCCACAATCTCCCTATATATATTTTAAATAATCTCCCTATATATATGGTAGTTCAAGGCCCCTGGGGTAACTCTTTTGGCCCGCTCAATTTAACTCCACCTCTACATGAGCTACCACATAGTTCAAGAAATAATTTCCCTAAATTCTTTGGTGGTGGGAGAGTTCATCCTGATGAACATATTTCAGCCTTCAACATAGCCTGTGGCATGATAGGTGTGGAGTATGAGGACGTAGCAATCATGCTATTTGTATAAACACTACAAGGTGCTGTTGCAAACTAGTTCTATCATTTACAGGCCCAGACTGTGACTGACTAGAACACTCTCAAAGTCAAATTTGAAGCAAGGTTCAAGCCTATAGAAGATGTGCATGCCCTATTGGCCCAACTCACTCAGATGAAGAAGGAACCTCATGAACCTATGAGGGACTTCATAGCCAAGTTTGATAAGCTAAGGAACATGATTCCTACCATTGCTCAACCAATAGCTAAGAACCTTAAATGTTTTTTCATCAATTCTCAGCTTCTAGAACTGAGTTTTCTACTGAGACAAGCTAACCACATAGACCTTTCTACTGCTAAAGATTTGGCCACTGAGGTGGAAGATGATCTCATCTTGGTGGGGAAGATAAGGAGAGATCCTAACAGAGGTAAATCTTCTTCATCCTCTGAATATCCATCTATAGGCACCACTAATCCAATGGTGTAGAAGCTGGCAAATGAGTTGCTAGCTCTCAAAAAGCAAATAGTGCAAGGGATGTCTTTTGCTCCTTCATACAGAGATATACCAAGGAGAACATTTCTTAATTAGTCATACCAAGGCAATGCTATCAAGAATCAAGGGTAGCGAGATCACCTTCCTCCCCCACATGGGAAGCATGTCATTGAAGCACCTCCAACCAATTCAACATTTGGATATCTTGAAACATAATCTGATTTCTCTTTTTAGCCTGAATTAAACTAAGAAAATGATGTTGATCTCTTTGTAAAAGACCCAAAAGAATCAGCTGGTGACTCCAACATTGGTTTCTTGAATTACTAGGATGAACTCAGAAGTAAAGGTGAAGTAGTTGATGGATCAAACATTGTATTCACCCAATTCTAGAACTAGTCAGCCCAACAAGCTAATAAGAAAAAAATAGAGGGGCATTTTCAACTAGCAATTTCAATTGTTAAGCAAGGAACCACTCTGCCTTTTCAATCAAAGGACCTGGTGATCGCTAAAAAGGTAAGTACATCAAGCATTCCTTCATCTTCAACTTCAAATTCACAGACAAGTACCACCCCTCATACAATCTAGAAGGATGAATTGTCTTCCCCTATTCCTAATTTGTTTCAGACATTTGATATAATCGACCATGTTAAGAAGACCAAAATTCAAATGTCTACATTTGAATTCTTGCAATCCAACCCTAAATAGTTGGATAAGTTGGTTCAATATGTAAAGAATAAAACCATCCCTACAGGAGTAGTTTTTCCAAAGGTGACTCCCACATCCACCTAGAATAACCTTGTCATTACTCCTCCTACTTCCCCTGAGAAAATAAAGACTTTCTATGTTTCCCTATTGATAAATGGTCACAAGCTGAGCAACTGCATCATAGACTCAGGCACATCTGATAATGTCATGCCTACCAAAGTGGTAGAATCTCTTGGTCTCACACTGACCAAGACATTTGGAGATGCTTCTCCATGGAGAATAAATAGGTGCCACTACTGGGACAAATCAAGGATGCCTAATTTGCATTTACAACATTCTTGAATAAGAGAATTAAGATGACGTTCTTGGTGGCTGACGTCCTAGCCTCATATGGCATTCTACTTGGATGAAATTTTTGCAAGGATGTTGGTGGAAAATTAAGCATGGACCTATTCAAGGTGAGGATCCCTGTCAAATGTGTAATGCAGAGGTTACTCCCTAAAAAGGAGGCAAAATATGTTATCGCTCAAACATCAGCACCTAAAGCCCAAATTATGTTTGAGTCTTTAAGCAGGGGTAATTATTTTTGTCTACTGAAGTTGTTCCTATTATAGTAGATGAAAGTGTTGTAGGTGGTGATACAAAAATTGATTCAAATAAGACATTAAAAGAATTGGTAGGGTGCAGTACAGATGAAAAAGGATCTTCCCTCTCTAATGAAGAAAAATTTGATAGAAGATCAGTTTCTGATGATGTTTGGATCCTAGAATTTGATGGCAGCAATTCTTCTACTAGTTTTGGAGCTGGATTTGTTCTAATATCTCCTCAAGGAGATATTTTTACTTCTTCATACAAGTTGCAATTCAACAACACAAACAAAACTATTGAGTATGAATCTATGTTACTTAGGTTGAAGACAACTCAAGACAGAGGTGTTAAACTCCTTCATGCTAAAGGAGATGTTGAACTGATGGTTTGTTAGGAAAGGAACCTATGTCAAACCAATAATAAAATATTGAGCCATTACCACAATCTGGTATGGGACTGTATTGAAAGTTTTGATGCTTTCAATATATCTACAGTGCCCAAAGAGCTTCATAGTCATGCAGATTCATTAACTATCTCTACAACCCTCTTGGTTCTTCACAAAGGCTTTGAAGAGAAGAATTACACTATCAAACTGCTCTTTCGACCAAGTGTGCCTGACAATGCCAATCATTGTTAGGTGTTTGATGTTGACAATCAAATCATGTGCTAGACTAAACCAAAAGAACAATGAATTATGGTAATGGACCATACTGCTGCACATCAAAATTAGGTAAAGAAACTCTTCTGCAAGAGAACAACAATTCATGATTTTTAGATTGGAAATCAAGCTTGGTGTGGGGCAAGAGGAAAGAACCGAAAGGAATGCATAGAAAATTTGGTCCCTGGTGGAGAGTTCCATTCACCCATCACCAATTCTAGGGAGAAAATGTTTTTTTGCTAGTTTATCAGGATGGAATGCCATTTTCATTGCCTCATAGTGGGTAGCATCTAAAGCACTTCAATCCTTGAAGTATTAGATAAGATTAGCTTGTACATGTGTATAATTTTTGTATAGTCTTTGGTTCTATTTGGTGCTTTTCATTTTCATTTCTTTTTTGCAACTTTCTTTTTGGGTAGCATGACTCCGTAGCCCAATGGCACACTTAAAGGCACTGGAGATTCTAGATTCTACTCCCTTTGATTATTTTTACAATCAATGGAAGTTCCCAAACTGGAGCTAGCTATTTTTCCCAAAATCTGTCACTCATTTTTGGGGACAACATATCAACTATTTTGGTCCTATAGGCCAAAATTCTCTATTCCCTTCTCAAAAAATGTTTTGATCGTTCAAGTTCTTCAATTATTCAAGCATTTTTAGCTAAGGAACTCGAAGGTTCAATGGGTTCAACAAATTCAATAGGTGGGCTCTCATAAAAGAACAACTTCCAAACACTTAGGCAATTTCAAGGTTGGTTCAATGTTGATGTTCAACCAAAAAGTCCATCACCAGGCTTCAAACAAATAGAATGAACCATTGAACCTCGCTTCAGCAAGGTTCAAAGGTTCAACAGGTTCAAAGGTTCAACACCATCAACATAATTCAAAAAGAGTTAAGTGCTTTAGAAAGTTTAAAGTTCAACCGATTTGGAAAGTTTAATGGCTTTGAAGGACTTAAATAAAAGTAGAATTTGAAGAAGAAAGATTGAACCATTGAACCTTGAACCAAAAGAGTTCAAAGTTCAAAGGTTCAACGAGTTTAATAAAGTTTGAGAGAATTAGAATAATAAATGATTCAAATTGCTAAGAAAGAAATATTGAACTGTTGAACTTTGAACCTTGAAAGGTTCAAAGTTTAAAGGTTCAACAAGTTCAACAAAAGAGAAAGGATCCAGAAACTTTGAAGGACCAAAGGATTCTAAGAAAGAGAATGAACTATTGAACTTTGAACCAAAATGGTTCAAATTTCAAAGGTTCAAAGGTTTAAGGAATTTAAAAGTTAGAAAGAAATCTTTGATCAAAGGAAGGAAGCAGAAGATTCTAGAGATAAGTTTGAAGAGATGGTTCAACTGATTGAACCAAGGAGCCGATTGAACCAAGGAGCTGATAAGACCACCTGAACCATTGAACCATTGAACTGATGCACTCCAAAGGTTCAAATATTCAAGGTTCAACATGGTTCAAGAGACCAATGACTAGTGACATCCCCGTAGATGCCAAATTCAAGGTAATAAAATTCTAATTTATTTTCAAAGATGGCATGGAACCTTAAAACAAACTCAACGACCAGTTGAAGAAGAAGTTGAAAGAGCCAGTAAAAAGGGAAGAGATAGCCTGAGAGCTCAGATCATGAGGAAGAGATAAAATGCATTAAGAAAAGAGGGAACAAGTGGGAAAGACCAAAAATATCTGCACATGAGTTATTTCTAGTTGGTGAAACAGTCCACTAGGTAGACATCAGAGAGCGCGAACACTCAAAGACATGGCCTATTTTTTTCCATCGAGTAAAGGTGAAGTGGATAGATGTGAAAATATTAGAAGGAGGACCAGGTGGCCTATACTTTGGAGGATACATTTGAGATGATTTGACACGCCAAAGTTAAGGCTGATGCTCTATTCCAGCATGGCCCCTTGGTAAAATTGAAAATGCATTCAAGGCATTGAATGCAGCATGGGCCATTTTGTGAAACAAAGTGCCAAGTCTTTCTTGGTGGTTATATATTTTAATCTCTTATTTTATGCAAAGGAGATCTTTTTGTCATCAAGAGCAAAACTCTACCCAAATTGAAAGGCATTATTAAGACTTTGAGTTTAGATTGTTAATCATATTTCATTATCTAAATGAGAAAGCAAGTGACCTTTCAGACTTTGTGCTGGAATCGCTTGTGTTGTTGAGGAAATTGTTCTTATGTCTATTTCCTGAATGCATTCTTGTCCATTTAATTAAATAATCAAAATTAGTGGAAGTAACCAAGAACATGTCCTAAATCTGACTGTGGAGAGACTTTGTGTTGCCACAATTGTCTTTAGTGTGTTTATTTTTTGTTTCTATTTAAAAGATCTTGGGATGACTTTATGCCCCCATTGTCCTTCGTATTTCACTCTTTGGTAGTTGAGGTAGAGACTTTATGCTACACCTCATTCTACTGGTTATTGCGCCCTGTTACATTTACTTGTCACTACCAAAAATAATTCCTATTGTTTGTTGTAGACCACTTCTGAAAGAAGAGAATTGTCTTATATCATTTCACCAAGATTTATCCTTTGTCTATGAACATCATCTCTAAAAAAAGAGAGATGGATGGTGTTATCTTACCCCTAAGTGTTATTTTTAGCTTATATATATATATATATATATATATATATATATATATATATATATATATATATATATATATATATATATATATATTACCTTATAGTTATAGGAAACCTCCCCTTGATTAGAGGAGAGATTTGTCCCCTTTTGATGTGGTTGACCTGCATATTTGGCCTATAAATCTTCATATGTTGTGGTTGAAACACCTATTTTGCTCATCAGTTAGCTGGTGACAAAATATTCACCCAACAGGGAGCGCATGGGAAGTGGAGTGCAAGGGACATGGGAGTAGTTAGAAGAATAATTCAAATGGGATACTTTGACCCCATTGATCGAAGGTTTTATACCATCCCACAAGGAATGAAATGTTTAACCACTAGGATATAGCATAGAATGAGGATCTAGGGGCACAAAAACCTAGGTATATAGGAATAACTAATTGTAATAGCCATGAATATTATTTTTTTGGGAGTTTGTGTGCCATATTTTTATGATAGTTAGAATTATGGCACTTGGTTAGGGAAAAACAAGTATAAAAACCCTTGTTGTAATCATTTGTGGGAATGGTCTTTTGGAGAATAGATATAGCATTTTGTTTTATAATTTAGTAAGCAATTAATGAGAAATTAGTGTTTTACATATTGTGTTATGAGTGATGAAATATTATAAGTGTTGGATGATGGATGTGGTTTATTCCTAAGTCATGGATATCTTTTTATTTTGTCACTACTGTTAAACATTAGTGGTGATCCTAGTCATAATAGTAGTTAAATATGGGACAATAAGGATAATAGTAGTATATTTATGGTGTTGAATAACCTTTTAAGAACTATGATACAAAAGATGAGCAAACATACAACATTATGCTACAAAGCTTTTAGGAACTGGTATTTTATTGCATGCTTTGGGTGAGCACATGAGACTTACCTCTTGCATGATAGGGTCAAAATGCTAGCTTATTGGGGGAACCTTCAGTGTCAAAGTAAAATTAACTAAAAGAACTCAAAATTTTAGTTATGTTACTAGGACCCAAAATAATTGGATCACAATCATGGGATAATATTTGAGCACATTAAATTAGAAAATATTGAATAATGGGTTACCAATGTTAAAGACAAATTTGTAGTTTTATATCTTCAACTAGGAATCTTTGCATGATAGTGGGTAAAGAAAAATCACTATAGTTCTCTGTATGAAACTTTCTTTTCCTTGGTCCCAATTCTCTTACATGCTTGGATAGTAGCATATGCTCAAGAATGATCCAAAAATCTTGGAAGAAGGTAACCTTGGACACTTGAACGGCATAGGATATTAGCATGACTTGGCGTTCCCTAGATTTGAGCAATTAACTTTTGGTGGAAAGTCATTTAGAACAGCTACATTTTGGAGTATGTTGTGACCATCTATTCATGTCTTAAGAAATCAAAATTTCAATTTTTAAGAGAGATGAAGGGATGTTATATCTCATTTTTTGCCTTCAAAATTTAGAAGATAATTTTTGACCTTAGATTGGAGACTCTACCCATGGAGGTCTAAAATCTCCTGTGCATGATCCGTATGTTTGGAAGGGGAGACTAGTGGTTGATTGAAGATTGTGGGTTCAACAAGGTAGAAAGCCAATGAGCATTACAAAAATATAAGTATGATGAAGCTTGGTAGAGGATCATGGGAGTTAGTGGCACAAGAAGAGATAAAGAAACCTTGAGGATTGTTGTGAAGAGCCGTAGGGAGGCGGATATGTATGAGGGACCCATATTTTTTGAGCCACATTCTTTGCCACATCTATTATATGAAGGAGAACTGAGCTAGTCTTCAAGAATTGAGGAACCAATTTAAAATTAACCAAGCTCCCCCATCATAGTGCGTGCTCATGTCTTTGATTCAAACAAAATAAATATACAAAATTGGAATACAAACAATAAAGAGTCAAAAAATTGAATAGGTATAGGAGACTAAAAATAGGACATTAGGTGATCATTAAGAATCTACATTATCTTTCCCCCTTCAAGGGAATTTTATGGCACAGCTTGGGATGCCTGGTGGATTTATCCCTCAAAGTTAGATTATATGCCCAAACTTGGAAATCCAACCCTCTACCATGCCTCTTCCCACGAGCACTGCTACTAAAGGCATTGAAGGAAGATTAGGGGGAGGTATAGGTGGTAGCAAACCCCCTCATAGACTAGATCTAGATCTTTCCAGAAACCACTTGCTCAACAACCTACTATGATTTACTATGAGATGACATTTCATTTACCTAAATACCAAGGGTAAGAGAATGCAACTAAGCATGTCCATAAGTGTGAATTGATTTGGAGAGTGTAGAACATCATGTCTTCTAAATGAAAGGCTACACATTTTGTAACCATGATTTTAGAGTGCACGCATAAATGGTATCAAAAGTTTGATCTTCAAAAAGTAGTGGTTTACTATGACCATGTCAAAGTAGCCTTCTTGTAGGAATTTGATATTCCTGAGTGTGAGCAACAAAGTATAGTGGTGTTGAAAGACATAAAGTAAGGACTTACAGAGAGTGTATATGAGTATGATGCACTATTAAAAAAAACTCTTTCTAAAATGTCATTTTAAATAAATCTTGCTCAACATGCATAATGTTTTGTGGGAGGATTATTGTTACCTTTCCATCAGACTCTGTCACAAAGAACCTTCACCAGTGCATGCAAGTATTTGGAAGATGCCCTCCATGCTAAAGTAGTTAAAAGCATAGATATAGGGATTTGTCCTTTTATGGAGGCACAAATAGCATCCATAACATCACAACTTGAAAATTTTATGGAAAATACTACACATGAGACACATAGTGGTGTCTGGTGTACCAACTATGAAATTAAAGAGCATGCAAGGAACAAATACCCATGGAAGAATATCGATGTGATACTAAAACAAACCTATGAAATTTTCCATGAAAAACATGATGTCTATTATTTTCCTCTTTTTCAATGGGGTATAAACACTAACGTATCTAATTATTCTAAGATTTGTGATGCCTATACCCATGACACTAATGACTACCGATTGATCAGTGATATCCATGAAGCTTGAGTGTGCAACATGGGCCAAACTTCAATCGGTAATACCCAAGATAATGGTGGATAATTTGGGTGAAGAGGAGGATGTGGATGATTTCCACCTAAGAATTGCTATAAATTTGGGTCACCAGACTATTATCAACAAGATTGCCTAGAATACCTAATAAGTGATTTTTGTAAAAAGGATCATCAATTGGAAAAGTGTCATAATCTATATGCAGCCATCACTAAGGAACGTAATGAAAATGTTGTCATCATGATTTTAATAAATAAACCACAATGGTTTGAATTAATAACCATCCCAATAGTGAAATAATTAAATATCACCACTCGTAGTGGGGGATAGACTCAATCAACATCCAACCCAATCGAGAAGGTACATCAGGAAGAACCATGAGATACAACGTACCCTAGTGCCCAGTAGCGAAAGGATGTCCTTCAGGATACAATGGCACTTATGTGAGATATCCAAGGTGAGATTCAATACCTCAAGGATAAGGATGTCACATAGTGTACTGCAATGCAAAGGGAATCTAAACCTCAACTAGTGGTGCAAGATAATTTTCAAGAACTGTTCAAATGTATGCTGGATGAGGACATTATTCTCTAGCTCAACACATGGCTTTAAGAGTCAGGCCTACTTAGTAAATAAAGTCCACCCTCACCTTAGTTGGCAAAGCAAATATCTCTATTTAAATCATGCCTGACATCAAGAAACACCTAGTTGCTCTTCCCCTAAAGATGGAGAGATATTAGTTAATGCTACTATCAATGGATAGGTAATCTAGGATATTCTAGTAGATACTAGTGTGGAAGTTAATGTTCTCAATAAAGATGCTTAGAGAAAATTTATTCCAACCCTATATCACTCTCCTCATGTCTTTTTTATAACAAATAAGACTCGAGTGCATCCTATTAGAGTCCTCAAGAATGCCACCATTGACATACTTGGGTTTCTCTTCAAAGCAAATTTTGATGTCCTAGAGTTAGTAGAAGCTGATGATTATCTAGCCCTAATGGAAAGGCCTTGGTATTACAAGAACCATGAAAACTTGATCTTTAAAAACCAATAAATAAGTTTTGATAATATTGATCAGCGCATAGTAATACCTTTAGACCAAGCACAAGGACTTCCCTATATCGAGCCCATAAATACTGATGAAGACATCAACCACTTGTATAATGTTACTACTCAAAATGATGAGCAACATGATACAACGCTAGATGGTATTATTAGATGGATGGAGAACTAGTCTATCTCAAATACTACAAGTAGCTCTTGTAACTATTAGGCCCATGGTGACTACAATCTCACCAGAATGTTATGCAGCATTGTAAACAAAGGAAAAAGCATCCCACATCCTCTTCCGAAACATCATAAGTTTGTGTGCCTCATGGTTTTAGTAATGAGAGGACCATTGGTGGGACCACCATTAGAAAGACTTGATGAAGCCCCATGGTTCCATAGATAAATGGAGGTACGTGACTTTGTCCAAAATCTTGAAGAATTTTATGATACTGAGAATGAACAGATGAGGTCATTAGATCACATTTTTTATGTTACCACCACTAAATGGTGGCATATTCATAAAGAGAACCTTTTATATCGAGATCAGGTGTGAGCTACTCTACATGATAGATTTCATCATGATAATAAGGTCTGGGGAACACTTAATTAAAGTGTTATGCAAGCACTTGAACCTTACATCAAGGCTTATGGGACAATATGGTAGACTAAGCACACATTCTTACCAAAGTACCTCTCGGTGCATGCATTCTATGGGACTTTATACACTTGGGCACAAGCATGGTATAATCATAAAGAGAGGCACATGGGTATTAGGTTTTGGTAGTTACTAAAGGAGAACATGATGTTGGTGCTATCTTATTCTTTACCGAGGATGGATTTGTGCCTCACCCTTCAATCCATGTATGAAGTAGTCTTTAGAAACCCAATTCCCATCGAAGACTGACTGTGGCATATTCATTAAGAACTTGGAGAACCCTTGCATTTATTCACTAAGACTCCCACCCAATCAATTTTTTCAACATTGATAGTTCCTAGTGAAGAAAGATGTGAATAGATCCACTTGGGAAAGTAGAAACTCATCTTCCAAGTAGATGAAGGTGAATGATCTAATTCACTTGACCTATTGACTAACCATGTAGATGTCCCTAAAATTACTAGTTCATGAAATATTCGAGACACAAGTTCTCCAATGTATAACCCTTATCATGGGCCCATTCAAACTATTTAATATAACATTATCATAAAGCAAGATTCAAAGATGGCTACAATTGGAAATTATTGGACTAACATATAAATATATAATATTTTTGAGTTGTTGAAAGAGTATCAATATGTATTTTCAAGGAATTATAGTGAAATGAAAGGATTCCACCCTTATCTAGGAAAGATGCACATAAAGCTAATCAATGGTGCTCACCTCATTAAAAAATGACTATACACGATGAACCCTAACCTCTGATCATGATTGAAATAAGAGATAAATAACATGATCTGCATCAGAGTAATTACTCCTATTCCTAAATCTGAATGGGTCAATCCCATGGTAATCAGTATCAAAAAGGATGGGGTATCTATATTTATGTGGATAATCATGTCTTAAATGCATCTTATGTAACATATCCTTTCCCAATGCCCTTCACAAAGGAAATCCTAGAAGGTGTTGCTAATTTTGAAGTATACCCTTTTATTAATGGGTTTTTGGGGTACCACCAAGTCCAAATAGGTGAGGATGACTAATCCAAGACTACTTTTTCTACTAAATGAGGATATTTTACCTATATTGTCATGCCTTTCAGATTGAAAAATGCCCCAAAAATGTTTTCATAGATAGCAGTTGAGGCTTTCAAAGATTTAATTCATAAATTACTCCAAGTCTACTTGGAGGATTGGATGGTATATGGGTTGGTTAAGGACCATTTTGCCAATTTGAGACTCATGTTTGAGCATTGTCAAGTGTTGTAAATTTCCTTAAATTTTAAGAAGTGTTTGTTTGCAACATCTTTTGGCATAATTTTTGGGTATATCATTTGTATGGAAGGACTCTTGGTAGACCTAGCCAAGGTATCTATGATTCTGGGTCTACCAGTGTTTAAGACTTAGCATGAAGTGCACACCTTCCTAAGACACATAATATATTACAATAAGTTGATTCGAGGTTATGCCAAGATTTCAGAACCCCTAAAATAACTTTTAAAGCACAATGAATATTTTATATGGACTAATTCTTGCAAAATAGCTTTTGAAACACTCAAATAAAAATTAGTTACTGCTCCTATCTTATAATTCCTTGACTAGACAAAGCCTTTTCATGTCCATGTTGATGTATCTATGAGGGTAGTTGGTGTGATACTTGTAAAACTAGGTGAAGGACACTTGGCTCACCTAATTTACTTTTCCAGTAAGAAGTTGACATCGATTGAAAGGAACTATACCACCACCAAGCATGAAGCTTTGTTTATAGTTTATGCTCTACAAAAGTTTAAATAGTACCTTCTAGCCACTCCATTTACATTCAATATATATCATAAGGCCTTGAAGTATCTTTTTAACAAACCAGTACTACATGAGATAATTTGCCATTGGATTGTCCTATTCAATTAATTCCAATTTTCCATAGTAGTAAAACCCAAGAAGATCAACTCTAGACCTAATCATTTATCTTGAATTAAAAATAAAGAACCCCCACATGCCATAGAATATGATCTTCTTGACATACAACTTATTCAATTTTCTTGAGTATCTAAAGATTTAGAAGAAATTCTAACATTTCTCAACATGGGTTGTGCATCTGACTCCCTCACTCCACAAGAGAAAAAGAAACTTACGGTTTTCACTACACCTTATCAACTCATAGTAGAAGATCTTTATAAAATGGATCATGATGATGTGCTTCACCATTGTGTAATTCAAGATGAGCACCTTGACGTGATATGAGAAGTCCATGAAGGTATTATCCAAGGACATTATGCTGAAGAGGCTACCATGTGCAAGGTCCTGCTCACTAAACTCTAGTGGCCAAATTTATTCAAAGATGCAAAGGTGTATGTTTTGTAATGTGATGTTTTCTAACACATACTAAAACCAAACAAGAGAGATGCTATGCCCTTAAAACCCATTCCTTATCAAAAACCATTCAAAAAGAGGGATATTGATTTTATGAAACCCATAACTCTAGTAGGATGATGAATAGACTCTCAGTACATCATTGTAGCAACTAACTACCTCACATACTATGCTAAAAAAGTGCTGACAAAAGACTGTAATATATTAACTATAATGTGATTCATCTGGGAGAACATTATAACATGGTTCATATGTCTCCTAATATTTATTAGTGATCATGGAACCCACTTCTTGAATGAGACAATTCTCATCTTGTTGGCTAAGTTCATGATCACACACCATAAGATGACACCAAACCACCCACAGGTCAATGGAATCATGGAAGTTTTTAATAATATCCTCGACACTACTTTAAAAAAAATAGTAATGTTGGTCAAACTAATTGGGATGACAAAGTATCTACATTACTTTAGGCCTACCAAACTACATACAAGTGCCTCAATAAAAGTACACCATTCAACCTAGTGTATGGCAAGGAAATTACCATGGTATTGGGGTTCTTGGTTCCATATCTTTAGATAGTGCATGTAGGAAATATGGATGATGAGACCTATTTGAAATCCTAACTTGATGATTCGATGAAACTAGATGAGACTCAGTTTCTCGCCCACTAAAGTTAGGATGTTGAGAAACATAAATAGAAACATGGCATAATCACCATATAAAGAACAAAGTTATTTCTCTAGGCATGAAAGTTATTTTATATGAATCCAAGTTCACATGCCACCATGGGAAAATCCACATCCATTAGTATGGGCCATTAATAATACATAACATTCGACCTACCGGGGCTTGTTGGTTAAAATGAATGGATGGTCAATTCCTCCTGAGGCACTATAATGGTAGTCATCTTTGGTCATATTATGATTCCATTTAACTACATTTTTTTAATAAATAAGGATTAAAGCTATTAGGTTAAAATTTACTTCTTTCAATAAAAAGTGCTACCCTTGAGGTGCATGTTTCTTCTTTAATGTAATTTTGATTTTTTGTACTTAGTGTGTTTTTGTGGAGGACAACGAACCCCTTTTAGTGTGGTGTAAGGCATCATGCATGTGACAATAATAATAAGTTGAAATTTATAACCAAGCATGTAAGACATGTGGGCACACAAGTAATAAAGGTGTAAGAGTCATCCATGACATGCAAGTGATTAAAGGCATGTGAGTCATTCAATGCACTTCAAAAGCACTTTGAAAGGTTCCCTCCATTTAAGTAAAATTTATTTTCCACTATACTAAAAATATGGAGCACAATTTTCACCCACTTCCAAGAAAGGCACAAGAAGGGATGGACCATTAATACAAGTTTAGTTATGGCGAGAAGCATGTGAATGGAATGATGGGACAAAACCGTTAAGGCATTAAATACTTAATATAAGATTCAAAGTATGAAGGCCATTAAAATATTTGAATTTATGGCTAGGAGTGACAAGGGGAGGGAAGGAATTTATGAAGGTAAACCCCCTTGGAGAGCCTATAAATAAGAGTTCTAAAGTCATTTTTCAATTTACCTTGCGTAAATCTTCCAAGTGCTTGTGCAAAGAATAAGTGATGAACAAAGAACCAGGGACCATGACGTAATCAAATTACTTCAATCTTGAGTAGTGAAAAGTGTTTACAAAGTTTGAAAACTTATGAAGGGAGTTTGTAGGCAAGAAGAGAGGTGACTAAGTTTGAATTGGTGTATCATAGTGGGAATCTTTGAAGTTGTAGGTTATAAGTCTACCATTATTGAAGCGTGAAGCTTGAAAGCCAAAATAAGTTGGTATGCCACCACATATTCATTTGGAAATATGGGACAGTTTTGGATTAACCTTCAAGAACCACAAAGGATAATGCAGTTGAATAAAAAGTCCAAAAGACTCAAGAAGCTTCCAACTATACCAGAGGAGGAAGAGGTGAGCAAAAGAGATTGGTTCCCTATTAGGGAAGAGGTTTTGGATAATCAACAGAGAATAGAACAAGAAAATTATGTAGAAGGAGAGGAGAGAGAGTGAATGTTAGAAAAAGGTAAAAGATGGTGAATAAATGGAAGCAGACATAGATCTCATCAGCATAGAACACCCCAACATCTCCCCCTCCATCTTTACTAATAGAGGAGATGTAATACCCAGAGTCAGTATTGTGCATGGATAACTGGGTATCCAAGCTGTAAACTTCCACAATATTTAACTATAATCACTACCAATTGGAGAATGAGGTATATCTATATAATGACTACCAAGTCCAGACTATCAACACAAGAAACCAAGTGGTATATGACTTGTCTATTAAGAACCAGTTGGATAAGGCAGGCCTCTTTCACCTTTTTGACCTACCATACTTTAGAAAGCCTACTAAGTTAGTTCAATTCCTCCTCTTGTGCATCCCTAAGGACTGCATCCACTTCCTGGGGTCTAATATGAAGATCACCCTAGAAAGGATTAATAAAGTCATGGGACTTTAGTTCTCAGGGATGAATGTTCTAGATGACTTAGTTGATACAAAGGAGATTTAATAGATTGCCATGGAACTTATATACCAAAAGTAAGGACATGAAATACACATCAAGAACCTATAGGATCCCACCCTTAGAGTCATAGTTTGGATCATTTTTACTAAGGTAGGAGGGACTAATCGATGGAAGGAGGTGTACATCACCCACCTACACATTGCTCACCAAGTATCTTAGGAAACAAAGTAAAATTGGGCACTGTGTTTTACCTAAAAAATAACTAAGGATGTGAAGAAGTACTAAAAAGTGCCAAAGTATAGGTTACATTGGGGAGTAATCCTTTTATTACTGGTTTTTTATGAGATTGAGGTGCCTAATTATAGTTTCCCCACTGAGTGCTTCAAAGCATTTACCTATCCCCAACACATTACCCCATCATATAAGATGAAGATGAGGTACTATTTTGAGGCACATCCCTAAGGATTTATCCCTTTGGCTGCAAACCAAGCAAAATTTATTGTAAAGCAACATTACTCCCTAGCGTACATTCACATGAATCTTTTGGGAGAGCTTTTAGCATGGCTTAAATTTCCATAAACATTCTCTTCATGATACTTCATCAATTCCATCAACTAGATATATGATGTGCAGCCAATCATTCTCTAGGTGAAATGAATCGACACGGAGTGTCACACCCTTCAGAAAATGTATGTATATCCAGGAAAGAAGGCCTTTGTAGAGAGGGGGAAAATGACTTAACTAATATCAAGGTTAAGGATATCCTAGTCAAGGATCATGTCCACAAATTTTTCTATATATTACACCCCCACCATTACCCTCAAGATGAAGACTCCAAGGAGAGGTTGCCCCAGACACCACAACCATAAAGGAAGGATCTAGAGCCGAGTACCAGTTCAAGTAGGTAGTAGGCCTAGCAAGAATAATAGAGGATAGTAGAGGTGTAGGCTACTAGACCAACTACTTCTCACCCTTCTATGACACATCCACCTCCACCTAACCCTTTACCCTCTCCACCTCACCCTTCACCTTCACCACCTCATCTATCCCCTTCCCCTCCTCACACTTCATCTCCTCCTATCTCACCTTCCCCTACTCAATCAACTCCTTCCCACTCACCTACCTCAAACCCTTCATATCTTCAGCCAACTCCCCCATATTCTCAACCTCCATGACCAACTTCACCTCTAGCATCTCTAAGGACTACCACAGGGTCATCCCCATAACAACCTCCAAGGTGAGCACCTCAACAGGACCCCTTTCAAGGATAGATTTGTAGTTTGGGATTAGAATTTGAGAATAATCAATTCCTAGTACAAGACACCCCATATGGTGATTAACTTGATATTGATGGAGTGGGAGAAAGTGATATGGCCACATGAATCCATCAAGAGGGTGATCTTGAATGAGACTTGGAAAGGGGGAAGGGGCCAGCTGAAGAAGAACATGAACAAAAAGAGTTATCCAATGCATGTGAACATTACCATTTTGGTGTAGAGGACAAGAAAATTTATCTTTAGACAAACTTCTACCCCAAAGACATGACTCCAGAGACAAGGAATTAGGTGTCCTTCCTTTTGGAGATGTACAATGAGGAACCTTAGTTTGATATTCCCTTAGATTGTATTTTTTCTAGCCCAAATGCTCCAATACTACTAGACCTCATGAAAATTGATTTCTAGAGACTCACTCTAAAATGGAAAGTTCCACATTTTTGAAACCCAACATGGAAATAATGTGATAGATATTTTTTTTGGATTCTAATGCATGCACTATAAAGAGAAAACATGTCAAGGCTGTAGAGATGTATAATAAAGTGATTGCATAAAAGCAAGCGCTTACTAAGGAAGTGCCCTCCTTGAAGCAACAAATCCAAAAGGACATCGAGGCTAAGGTAAGGGTTTTAAACCTTTGAAAAATAATTATGAAAGAGGAACTGGCACTTGCAGATGGCATACCACTAGACGGGGATGCCATTGAGAAATTAGAGACCCTGGTGGAACTTTTTCTCAAGAAACACAAAGAGTGCCCTGAGCCAAGAGATGGGGGGAAGAGATGACTGAAGAGTTCACCATGGAATTATACATTTACAAGAGAACCTTGGAAATGTTAAAGTAGGTTATCCCCATTTTGGATGGTATTTTTTCAAACCTATCACACCTGAATAAAGTATTGGAGGCCCGACTCCATGATGAGGAGGTCTTGATGTAGCAAGAGGTTGATGTTGCCCTTTTAATAAAAGATCACACCAAGTGCATGAAATAATTTAAAAATGTTGAAATGATGGAATATGCCATTAATAACCATCATCAATAAATAAATGCAATTATTTCCATACTCTAAGGATAGGTTGATAAGGAGGCATCCAAATTAGAAGACATCTAGAAGGAATCCAATGTAGCCCTAGATGAACAAGTGAAAAATACTGAGTCTCCAACTCATCCCAAGGAGATGAAGGAATCAAAAGATGTTATTAAAAGAATAACTTCCAAATTCATTGATTCATTATCCCACTGGGATAGGCTGAAGAAGGAACTCGAGTAGAAGGGGCCCGAATTTTTGGAGGATGCTAGCATATCTTAGTCTGGGATAGACTAAGAGCATTGTGTGGGGTGATGTTGGCCCCTAAATTTTGACCAAGTATTGTTCTATTTTGGTGCATGGTACATAAGGATTATTGTCCATTTTGATTCAATTTAGGCATGATGTAGAAGGACCATGGTGTTGGAGGAGCATGGCACATAGATGTCAGGTGCAGAAGTGTCATGGTGTAGAACTTTCCAGGCATAGAAGGACAATGGCATAGGAGACCCAGCATGAGAGGACCCAACTAAAAGATAATGTGCTACTAGGGCCTTACGAATAGAGGACTCAAAATAAAATTAAAAGACTAAGGGAACACATGGGAAGTGAAATGTGAGGGATGTAAGAGTAGTTAGAATAATAATTCAAATGAGACACTTTGACCCCATTGATTGGAGGTTTTGTACTAGCCCATAAGGAATGGAATACTTGGCCACCAGGATATAGCATAGAACAAAGATCTAGGCATGCAGAGACCTGAGTCTATAGGAATAAATAATTTTAAGAGCTATGACTCTTAGTTTATTGAGAGTCCATGTGTCATTTGTTCATGACAGTTAGAATTATGACACTTGGTTAGGGTAAAACAAGTATAAAAACCCATGTTGTAATCATTTACGAGAATGGTCTTTTATAGAATAGATATCGCATTTTGTCTTGTAATTTAGTACACAATTAATGAGAAACCAGTGTTTGCCATATTGTGTTATGAGTGATGAAATATTCTAAGTTTTGGATGATGGATGTGGTTTATTCTTAAGTCATGGGTATCTTTTTATTTTATCACTATTGTTGAATAATAATGGTGATCCTAGTCATAATGGTAGTTAAATCTGGGACAATAAGGATAATAGTAGTATATTTATAGTGTTTAATAACCTTTTAATAACTATGATACAAAATATGAACAAACATACAACATTGTGCTACAAAGCCTTCGAGAACCAGTCTTTTGCTACATGCTTCAGGTGAGCATATGAGACTTACCTCTTGCATGATAGGGCCAATGTACTAGATTTTTGAGGGGAAGCTTTAGTGTTAAAGTGAAACTAAGTAAAATATCCCAAGAATGATGGAGAGGTGAAATTCACAAAGAAATGTGATTACCACATTGTTCTTACTAGATATGAGGAAGGTAAATTGTTAAAACTCATGATTGAGCACTCAATGCTAATAATGTTGTCTCATCTCATTGAAGAAGTATTTTGAAAAAAAATTCTCTAGCATGCCATATTTTTTCACACTAATTATGAAAACATTTATTTAATACAAAATAATGGTGTTGTAAGATTTCCAATAATAATAAATATTAAAAAGTGTGAAGCCTGCACATTAGCCAAACATGAAAGGAAACTATTTCAAATATCAAAATGGAAATAAAATAGTAAATTATAGTTCATTCACTCCAATTTACATTGTTTTTCAATTATTTTTTTGGTGGTCATAAGTAATTCATGGTGTTTGATGACCCATAATAATGGTTTAATCTAATGTCTAAACCTTTCCTACTTTATTCCTTTTTGTTATGATTTCCAATCCAAAATAATCACAAATATGATAATACATACACACATATATATAAATAGAATATTAAGTTTAAATATATAATTTAAAAATTTATAATATAGTTTAATGCTTTATATTTTCATGTCTATTTGAAATGGGAAGATATGCGTTGTTATATTCAAATAACCCACAACCATTATATAAGACATATCTATAGCAATTTTTTGATTGGACATTAGAATATAGAACACCCATTAAAACTAGGGAACACTTACAACAACTAGCTAAGTGCATCTAAAATAACTAAGTGAAACCAAAGCAATGATTAGAGGTGATCATTTTATAAATCACAACATAATTTCTAGTTTTCAATTCTATCTATCTTACAACTCATTCAATGATCTCCTAAACATATGAAATTTGATGAGAACTTGTTATAACCATACGGGAATTCCATTAGATCATCCTTTTTATTTATGGATTGTACGCTCATATGGTTTTGACCATATCAATACCTTCTTGTCTTCTTCTAATTTATGTCATTTTAAATAATCTTATAGTTATAACTATTATGTATTTTCTTAGATAATAAAAACCTCCTCTATATCTATTCATGGGAAGAATTTTAGGTGATTAGGAGTTCCAAATTAAGATAATCATAGAATCATATTGAGTGAAGAGGAATTTTTAATTGTTTGTAATTTCTTGTAGCAATCATTCTATTGTTATAGAATTTGATTAATATAAGTGAAGTTATTTGAAATAAAAAAGTTATAACTAAGGAAGGAATATAAAACATAATTCCAACCAAGTAGTGTTCACTTTTGAGGAGTTGTTGTGAAAATCCCATCCATTAAGTAGATGTTTTATATTCAAGTTGTGTTTTTACATTTTCAGTTGTGTGTGTTTATGTCTCTTAATTCCTATAAATTTATTTCATTATATGTAAATGTTATTGTGTTTGGTTCATTTATTATCTTTAGTTCAAACATAAGAATCTTTCAAAATGGTCTTAATTTCATTTATGTATATTGTTCCTTCATTCAAGAGTGTTTACATTTTATGATTTACAATTACGCAACCTATGTTTCCTATACACAAACATTAGTATATTAACTTACCAAAGAGATTAATGTGCATATATAGTGTTAAAACCTTACCAAATTATATAAACCTTGATTGAAAATTAAATGGAATAAATTCTCAAAAAAATAAGTGGTTGTCCCTCTAGAGTACATTATATCAAGCTATGCATGGTGATTGAACTATGTCAAGTTGATTTGGAGAATTGATTGTGCTAGTCATTTTGACATCATTTATAGGGAGGGTTTAAATAATTATAATCTCTAAGGTTGAGATAATTTTTTTTTCTTTCATATAAGTAAAAACATTTTACTTTATAGAAGTGAATTTTTTGCTTTGATATGAGTAACTTCCCTACATTCTAAGAATAAAATTCATGCTTTCTAGAATAAAATTTCCTATTTTATAGAATAATATTTATTGATTTCAAGAGTTAATTTATTCGTTTATTAATTATATTTTAATTTAATACAAAATAGAGTAATTAAACACCAAAAATAACCCCTCAAGTTAACCATGTGTAGAGTGAGGTAAAAAATACAAAAAAGGTGGAATAGTTTGTTTGTAGCATGAAATAAGTTACTTGGGAATTATTTACCTAGGAAACTAAGCTTCTATTTAGAAGAAGAATATGGGTTAATATCTATAGAAATAAAGATATCACCTGCAAAACCAATAATGTTATCACTTGCAATATTCAACATAAACATTGTCTACAGCAAAAGAGAACTCGCTTGTAGCAATAGGGATATTACTTCAAACAAATGAAAAAATATTTTTTATTGATTGAAACCAACTATTAGAGATAGATGAAGAAACAAAATGAATTTTTGTTGAAGTTTGTAAAAATAATATTAAAACTAAGGACAAGAGGCTCCTCATACCCCTGAGAAATACATAGTTGATCCATTTCAAAGAATATCTATTTGGCCACCTCACACTCAAGGATGAAGTATTCAACACCCTCTAACCTCATACAAAATTCATTATGAAAAATAATTCAAAACTTTTTAGCTACAAAAAAAGAATAGAAAACCTGTTGAAACATCTGACGTAACTAAAAAATATGTTTTTATTGAACTTCATAAATAATTTATAGAAAGCCATAGTCTATCACCCATAGTCAAAATAATTTAATCTCTTTTAAAAGAGCTTACAACAAATTCATTATCCATTGTGGGTAAAATTTTAAAACGTATTTAAAAACTAGGTGATGAGTATCGTTAATCACTTCATTTAGATCAACTTAACTTGGTTGATGTCATGTCAAACTAGGACCAATGTCCAACAAGAGTCAATAGTATGGTGTCAAAATAATAAATAACAATTGCTTGTATAGTGGGAGTTGTGGATCATTTATCCCTAAAGGTCTACTCTAGTCAAATTGAACTAGAATCTTTCTAATTACTTGGAAAAGAAACACTATACAAAATTAAAATACTGACAAGAAAAGTAAACACACTTGTTGATAAAGGAAAGTACACATTAATCTATTTGTTGAATTGAAATGGTGCTTGGGGGGAAATGATGGAATTCAAAATACATAAATTATCTCAAAACAAACACACACACACATATGACCTATAGGCTAGATCAAATAACATGTTTAACATAAAGATGTATAATGTTAAATAATATTAATAAAAAATATCAAATACCATAAAATAATTATGATTCCTTGATTGAGAGTGTCCTTTCTCTCCCTTGGAATAGGATATAGGTCACACTTAGTCTTTCAAGAATATCAAATCTTCATTAACTTTTAAAAATCCTTACAATCTGATAAATACTTTAACATTTTTTCTTGACATTAATGTCTCTCAATTTTTTACTAACTAACTAAAAATCAATCAAAATACATTGATTATATTTCATAAAACTTCTATAATATCTGAATATAATAGTTAATCCCTAAATATTGATAACTACATCTAATTTAAAATAGAAAATAAGTTACAACCTCCTTTTGTGTTTCAAGATGAAATAATGGAAGAGATGTGTAGGTGTGCATGTAGATCTCTTAACTATTTTTAGTTACAATATCTTTAGTTATAATCATGTATGATCTGGTAACCAACTCTAAAAATATTCATAGAGATGTCTTTATAAAACATTACTATAAATAATATGTCTATTAGCAAGAATACTATATCTTGGAAGTTTCTTCATGAATATAGAATTCACTCAAAGTGTTTTAGAAGGTTTTTGACCAAGCATGCATGAGGTATTCATTACTATAAAAATGCTAAAACATCCTTTAAGGAGCTTTATGTTTGTCCTAAGTGACTCTTGACCTAGATTAGCAGACTTTAGATTCAAACTTACACACTCTAAAGCCAAACTAAGACACTCTGGAGCCAGAATAGTAGACTCTAGAGCTAGAGTGGTAAAATTTGGAGCTAGTCTGAGCTTATCCATAGTGTTCTTCACTAGTCTTAAATGGTTTGCTTGTTTGTCAAAATCATAGTATTCGATCATAGTGTGTTTATGTAACTTGTATATATAAAATTGATGGATTTTTCATGCAAAGAGTTAGATTATAGTGGTAAAAACAAGAAACATTGACTCACACATACTAACTAAGGTAAATGTATTAATTTTCTACTTTAGATTAGAAACAAGTTATAAAATACACATTTAAATCCATGAATAGGGAGATTAATAGGGGATAAGTAGGGTCATTACTTGGATATAATAACCCATTTTATGGACTCATTAGTCCCCCACACTACACTTCTTTTAATTCCTCTTACAAGCTACTACCTTCCCTACTAATGATTGAGAACTTTTATTTCCAAATTTAGGCTGAGATTATAGACATCATAGTATGTGTCCCAATTTTTATCAAGTGGCTCAACAAACCCTTTATGTCTTTGAACTAGTTCTATCCAATTTTCAAACTACTCAATGAAATGATGTGCCACATTCTACCATAAAGATATAGGGTTAAGGATGAACGAAGGTCTAAATCTCATACCTATCCACTTTTATCCATACATCTAGTTAAATTGTTCAACTATCTCAATAATATCCCTAACTCTTTTGAAAATCCATCTAAGGTTAGAGGAAAAAATCACCTCTCTTATTTTTAACAAGATATTCAAATCGTGTTATCTTTTATCATAGGAAGTCAATGCTTCATTAAAATGGTGTTTTACATATTATTCAAAATTTGTACTACTCTAATAAAAAATTTATGGATAGTGTTCCATGAATGTTGGTTGGTATATAAGGCTTCTGATCTACACAATTTACTCATTTGAATTAGTAAATTGATCTCTCATGCAAAGGCTAATTGTCTTTGCTTGCTCAAAATTTTCATTAGTTCTTATGCTCAATACAATTTAGTTTTTTAGGGTAGAAGTGTAAGCTCTATGTGGGATTATCTTGCAAATAGATTGATTAGGAAAGAAGACATATCACCCAAGATAAGGCTATATAAATATATTTGACATAATAAATTCTATTGATCTAGGGTGCTAGTATGATAAGATTCCATGAATTGGTTTTCATCCTCCACATCAAGAGGTCATCTATAGGAAATACTTAAAAATTTCCATCTGAGAAACTATTCATGAATAAAAATACAATACATTGAGGCAGGTCTCTTATAGACTAAAAGTTTCTCCCCCAACTCACAAGCTACTTGGAGGGTATACTCTAATTTTTCTTTTTGTTTTCTTTTTTCTTCAAGATTTATCATTAATTTCCTATTTTATATCTTGAACCTTTTTAATTCTTGTCAATTTTCATTATGAGGGGTCACAATGTCATTATAAGACAACTATGTCTGAACTACTTGGTCTTCTTGTGTTTTTGGCCCAACAACTTTTTATTTCAAGGACACAATCTCATTATATTTATTAAAAAATTGAATCTTAGTTTCTTCTAATTATTTTTGTAAAGATGAGATAGTCTCTACATAGTCCAAATAGACCTAAAGACATTATAGTTCAACCAAAATGGGAGATAATAACTAACTAAGGATAAATGGATAATGTTGGATAATAATAGATGACAATGAGGGAAGGCACTAGGAATATCTAAGGACCATGTCATGTGAGAACCAAATGTGTCCAATCATTAAAGTGTTATATAGCTAATATGTTGAAATACTTCCCAAACAGGTCTTAATATACCTTCTACTTCCATAATAAGGTCAAGATAAGAAGACTAATGCTCACAATAAGATGGGCTAGGCTAAAGAAGATTGAATGGCCAAAATGGATGGAATGGAATGAAAATGCAATGGCTAAGATGGCTTGAATGCAGTGGTCTAAAATGTAGATAGGGATGCCCCTAAGTGTAAAGGTAATTTCAAATAACAAATTATTTATGCATGATGTTAAAAACCTACTTTTCATCATGGTACTTGCCCAAGGCACCATAAGCATAATTTTCACCATTAGATGAATTCTTTATTTTTATCTTTTAATTTTTTTTGTATTTTTGATTGATTTTTTTTATTTTTAGCATCTCAACTTAATGAAGGATTATGAGATGCATAATGTGGAACCTTTATTATCTAACCAATACCTGCTCAAAATAGTAGTTGTGTCCAAATCTTACTGGTGATGTGAACTTTATTGTTATTATCATGATCATCATTGGTTGTCTATTTTGCTTCTTCCAAACATCTAGACAAGATGTTTGATCACCCCTAGGAAAAAAAGTACTAATACGAAGGGTAAATAAAGGTAGGCATGGGATAAATGGTCTAACTAGATAATAGAATATAGGTCCTGAATGAATAATACAATCAAAATAGAATGCATAGTGCTTGGGGGACAAATTAAGATTGGGGTTTTCAATCACACATATTGTTTTTGATTCCATATTTGAATTAATTTTGGTTATGGTGGGGTCAAATAGGGGTTGATATTGAATTTGATAATGTATTCAGAAAGAAATGAGGAACTAATTGGCTCAGCTATTTGGCACCTCAAAGAGATTTTCACCAACATAGTCTTCTTGATTAATTTAATTTGGATTATCTAATATTGCCTTGAATAAAGTTTTACTATGGGATGTTTATAATTCATTTTGATTTTTACTTAGTGCCTTAATCAAGGTTTCACTAAAGGATTCTAATTTTTTATTCTAATTATTGTCTAGCATCTGAAACAAGGTTTCACTAGAAGATACTGAATTTAGACTTTGATTATCCCCTAGTGCCTTAAAAAAGGTTTCACTAGGAGATTTTTCTTTTGTTTAAATTTTATCTTGGTTCCCAAGAAATTTTTACACTAATATGTCTCCATGGAATAACTTCAAAAATGTGTGATTATGTTGGTCTCAATCGATGTTTATGGGTATTGGAATATCAATATAATGGATAGGCTAGTTAATGTTAAAGGCATGTGTAATATCAATAGAAGGGTAAAAGGAGACATAATCCTCATACATGATACTATGAGAACTTGTGTGAATGTTTAATTAAGCATCCTCAATAGTTGTATAAGGATCACAAATGTGGTTAAGTGAACCTAAAAGGAATGTGTAGTCAATGTCGTAACATCTACTAAGGTATGTGGATTTGAGGTTGATTCTTACTCAAATGGATCTGGTAAAAGTGTATAGCCAATGTCATAATATACACTAATATATTGTGATTATAAATCTAATTATAACTCAAAGGGATTTGAATATAATGTTGAGACTGAAATTAATTCTCTTTCTAATGCTAAATCTGATATTGGTCGCAAAAAGGAGCTTAATTCTAATATCAGTTTAGAAATAGACCTTGTTTCTTATGTTAATGATGACAATAATGTTGGATATAAAATATAACTTATTTCTAATGTAAAATTTTATATAAAGCAATCTTGTTGAAGTGTATTATCCACAAGTACTTTATTCACCTTTCACTCAGAAATGAAGGATTTAGGATGAAGGTATATTCAGATATGGGTGACTTTGGGCAATAGATGGACAGATTGTTGGTCAATAATGAGTTCTTCAAAGATTGGTCATGTGTCAAATAGAGGTGTACCAATAATTGTTTAGTTTTCGTCAAAGATAGGTGATTTGAAAAAAATGTCAATAATGGGTTGACTATCTTTATCTTGATTCAAAGTAGATATATTTGATTATTCTTGGGAAGGGTATCATGACATGTTTTGATCAAATATTTATCAGACTTGGACACACTTGGGTCATCAATAGATAAGGTTACTTAGATTGTAATGTCATAATAAGTTTGGACTGTTGGCTTTGTTGTGGTTGTAAGACCTAATTGGCTTATAGACTACTAGTCAAAATGTTAAAAGTAAATGTAAACTGATAAGTTTTGGCTAAGCTTTAAGAATTGATCTATCACATTTTAACATATGGATGGCCATCCTAAAAAAAAATTAGGATCATGAGATATCATGAATTAGATTAACCTTATATAAATTCCCCCAAGTAATGATACATGGAAGGAGAATTGGATTGGGAGAAATTGTCCCAAAATAGGGTAAACATAGATTTTGATTGGAACAGGGTCCAAAGATGATGGTTTTAGTTATTAATTGAAATTGACCCAATAAGGTTAGTCTTGGTCTGGATTGAAATGTGCTCAACAAGTGTGGTCTTGGTTTGGATTGGAATGTGGGGTCCAAAGAAGGTGATCTTAATTCAATGTAATTGCTTTGGATTTATTGGCCCCAGAAAGGGTGAAATGAACTTGATTTGAATGAAATGCTCCAAACATATGGAGAATTTTGGTAAAGATAGTTAAGAACACGTAGTTTAATGTAAAAAATTTCTTTAAGAGAATTGGTTTTAAAGGAATGGATAGGAGTTGTCTTTTTAAGGTTCATAATCCCCAAAATACTTTTTCTTAAGCAAAATATTTTCACTGTCCAGCCCTTCTAAGTGGGATCATTGTTAGATGGAAAGATATTTTCATTGTTAGTTACACTTCCAATGTTTTCTCTACTAATTAGATTGTTAGAACAAAGTTCGTAATTAATAAAAATGTTACAATTTGTTTTAAAAATCTAATGAGTTTAAGACTTACAAGGTTTACATTTACATTTAAAATCTTATATATTTATTCAGATGCAAAAGAACTCAGAATACAAACAGTAACCTTCAACATGTCTATGCGGATTTCAATCCAGTCATTTTTTCATTCTTTTTAAAAGCTCTAGCCCTTTAAACTATATCACCCTACATATTTGAATACAGTTTTTTCTTTCCTTTTCTTTTCTTTTTCCTTTTTTTCTATATTTGGTTATCTATTTCCCTTTAAACTATATCACCTTATATGATTAGCTCTATCCTTTTAAACTATATTACCTTTTCAGATATGAAAAAATGCTCAGAAATTATGTATGTTTACTATCTGAAAGTCATTCGACACTGGTTGGAATCTATGTATTAAATGCATAAAATAATAGTATGGCTATATCACCTTAAATGTTTGATCAGCTCTATTCCTTTAAAATATATTATTTTTAAAGATTTGAAAAATGTTCAAAAATTACGTACCTTGAGTGTTTGAAAGTCATTTGACGCTGATTGGAATCCATGTATCAAATGTAGAAAATAACACTCAATAGTTTAAAAGGTACATTTAGAAGATAAATTAATATTAAGAGATATAGATGTATAAGTCATATTCTAAAAATACTAATTAGAAACAATATTTTTTATTTACTGGACAAATAAAAAAATGAAAGATGAAAAACATATAATGTTGTAATGCTTTATGTAAGAACAATTAAGATAAAAATACTTATTACAACATTAATATTTTAATAATTTTTATAATTAACTAAATCTACTTACTAACAAATTAAAATATTATAAACAAACATTGCTAAAATATAATTAACATATAATAACAAATTTAAAATGGAAACAAAAACTTTTGGATAATTCTATTGCAACATTATACGGAGTCCCATAAATCCTAATGTAACACCTATTATTATAAAGCAACTTCAATCTGCCACTTAATTTTGCACACCTCCTTTTATAAGCCAAAAACTATGGCAATCCCATTGAAGACTTCAGATAGGCTTTATTATAGCGCAAAAACCATGGCAATATATTCTCAATAGAAATGAAAAATTACTGGAAGAACAAAAGCGAAAAGACTCAGAAATATGCGATTTGAGACCTCTATCATTGAGGTTAATGTAGGCAGTGGCCAGGATAATAGGGTTCTATCCCATGCGATTGTGGATTTTAGAAATAATTAAATAGAAATAAAGAAATGCCAGAAACAATGCATCAATTTTTAAACGTTATGCCTAGTGTGAGAATGAAAATTCTTACATTACCTGTTCGCTTTCCATCAATCCTCTTGCTATCTCTTGCACTTGAGCTTTTGACAATTGGGCTGTGCTTCCAAATGAAACATACAGAACAGAACATCTCGGTTTCGAATCCAGCCAAGGCAAGCAATTGGATTCTGCCCACAGGCTTAATGATCTGGGACTCACTATTGAGAAGTCCTCGTGTTTATCTTCGCCTTCAAAGTATATTGAGGGTAGCAATGGACCAATTGAGCGAAGGGGATGATATTTTCCTTTAATGGCATCGCTTGCTTGACTTTCTAGTTCATAGACTGTGTTGCCAATAATCCAGGCTGCCTCTTCAAATGCAGGGAGCTGTTGCAGAACAAGCTGATGCACAGGATTGGATCGGTCTCCTGCCTGTATATCTGATGGGAGATCTTCTGGCTGTAATGGAGGAAGACCTGGAATGTAGTCTATAATGCCTGTTAATGCATTAGCACAATTAGACCCATTAGTTTACAGTTTTATTATGGATGATTTTTTAACGAGGAGCATAACATAATTATACAGGGCCTTGAATATACTACTATCAGAAGACAATACTATTATAAGAGAATACCCTACCAATTATTTCAACTCAATTTAAGTGAAGAAATCATTGCAACTCAAAATAAAGGATGTAAATTATAGAAGTGGAGATTTTGAGACTTATATATTAGGTTTAAAAAATCGATATTTACTTGGGTGTTAGAAGGTGGAGGGGATAATTTTATTATTATATAATTTTTTTGATATATTAAATTAGGGAATGAGGCCTTCATGGGATTTTAAGATAAATTAAATCGAAATTAAATAGTTTATAATCTTTATAATATTATTAAAAAGTTACCAACTAAAGATTACAATAATTTTTCGAGGAAATCTGAAACTAATTTAATTAACAAATCTTATAAAAAATTAAATAAAATAAATTTATTCATTATTTTTTTTCGTTTTTTTTTTTCCTTTTTTTCGAAAAATACATAGCCTACTGAAATTGTCTGCTAGACAAGTTCTGAGGTAGATGAAATGAATGGTAAATTATAAGAAATTTGTATATATAGAATCGAGTCTAGACGTCTAAAATATTAGAGCAAGGATGCAAAGGGACCTAAAATCCTCGCAGCCTCAAAAATTGATATAATTTGACATGTATAAATACAAAATTTGTGTGTTAAATTCTATTGTGACATATAGCAGAAAAATTTACCTTGCTTCCTGGGGGGAAAGTCTCCATTGTCAATAATCATTGACAAATGCCTGTAGATGACATGAACACTCACAGCTTGCGACCAGAAAGCCACCCATGGAAGCTCAAACTTTTTGGCAACATTATAAGTCAATGGAAGAAATGCGCTGCCAATAACACATGAAATTGGGGGGTCACAGCCCTGCGTGTTTAGTTTGTGAATAAGATCTTCTGCCGAATTTCTCATGGTGGTCATCACGGCATTAAAAACAGCTTGTGGATTGGCTGTTCTATTAAAGTCAAGCGGCAGGCCATCTGAAATTTGAACAAAATGAATATTAAAACTTGGGTCTTCTGAAATTTCATGGTGATTGTTACAAGCTTTCAGCATTCTAGAGTGGTTATCTTCTGTATTGACAAAAGTTATATTAATGCCTTGGGCAGCAAGCTTCTCAGAGAGTCTTATCAGAGGATTTATGTGGCCCTGAACAGGGTATGGGATGATAACAGCATGGAGAGCCATGATTAGCTCTGAATGACCATACCAAGAAATTGTTTGTAAAAAAACTAGGCTAGGAGCTTCAAAATGAATGGTTTATTATACTCAAAATCTAAACTGTTTTATTTGTGGAAAAACTCATTGGTTAAGTTTATTTGAGTTGAGTAGTGTTGAGATAGGTGAAGAAAATCTCTATTACTAAGTGAGGATCCAACTTAATAAGATAGCAAGCTAAAACGATTTTGATCGTGGATAAAAATCAATGATTAAACATAGATCTATTTGAATTGGATGAATATCGAAATGGGTAAACAGGAAAGTAACAAGCTAGGTCGCCTGGACTTTGGGATAAACCTAATAATTAAATGTACTTAAATTAGAGTAGTATTGAAATGAGTAAAGAATATCCTATTACTCAATAGAAATCTCAACTGATTAAAATACTATACTATCATTTATTTACCTAGCTTCAATCCACTACTTCACCCTGTATATGTCAGCTAATGCAACGAAAGAAATTCTACTAGTGATACGAAAAATGATAACCCAATAAACCCAAATGTTAGTTTTTGGTTATCATGCATTACACAATGAACAGGCAAGCTCTTAAGAGTTATAGGCAAAGAAGAAACAAAAACTGAATGCATATGTAAGCACTTATGTCAGCAGAAAATAATTATCTGACACAGAAACAGAAGGCAAAACAAAGTTAAATACGATTTCATTAAAAAATCTATAAAAAGCCAGGGAATCTCCTTCACGTTGATGGAACTGTCCTTATGTAATGCCTCTCTTTTTTTCCGTGGTGTATGGTCACCCAACATATAATGTTGTTCTGTCGCTTTGGATGAGAGATTTGATCTTAGCATATTGTTAATCGATATCGAAAGAGGCCATTTTTTTTTTTTTTTTTTTGGCTGTGAGTTGTCAAATCGATGAGAGTCCAACTTTTTTTATTATTATTTTGGGCTTTGGACTGTGAGTTGAAAATAAAGTGATGTTATAATGGAGCGGTCCTCTTAAATAATGGGGAATAAGCTTGTTTCGAAGTGGTCCTTTCGAATGTGTAATCTTTTAAGCTTATGTCACAATGATTTCATATTAAAAATAATATACATGTTATTATATTTTATTTTATTTTTGTGGTGTAAGTATAAAAAGGGTAACTAATTAAGGTCATAGATACATTTGAGCATGTTAATTTTACATTTTAATATATCATCTTTATTACTTTCAATAATGTGTTATAAAGAATTCAATTCACATATTTATTTACACTCACAGATGTTTATACAGGGTTATTACAATACATAAAGAAGATCTAGATTTTCATATAGTCCCTTTTAGATTGAAACAACTCCTTATTCTATTCTTTTCTAACTCTCTCCTCTTTCTTTTCCTTCATGGATCATTGGCTTCATTCACCAACGAAAATTTTGAATCTTCCCACTTATGTGATATCACAAACTCCTCATCATCAAACAATGGGTCTCCTTCTTTAGGTTTAGAAACTATCATCTCCATATCTTCCTACATGAAGATTTATTCATTTATGGATTGCTCATTTACCTTTTTCTCCTTATTGTTCTAAAAATCAAATTTGGGCTTCTCCCATGGAAACCTCACTCTCTTGTTGTCATTCAAAACAACCTCATTCTCTTCACATGTATCCTTCTCTTTTCTTCTTCTAAAAGTAGATTTGAGCTACTCACATAGAAAATCCCCTATTATATTACCTTCCATGACAATCTTCTTCTTTTCTTCACTCTCAAACCTCAAGATATGAAGCTTCTTCATATACTCTTTTTACAATTTTGGGTACACAAAATGACCCCTAAATTTAGAAACCCTATGTTCCCATGCAGTCACCTTCTTCTTTCCTTTTTATTGTATCCTTTCTTGGATATATCTCTGATGCTCAGTTGCATGTCCACACAACGTATTTCTTGCAATCTTTACCCTCATGTGGTCTTCAAAAAATGTCTCTTCAAAATAAATTTCTAAATTCATTATCCATTTCATGAGCCAATAACAAAATGAAGTAGTTCTAACAATATCTCTACTTTGTAGATAATGTAATATTTCAAGCAAGAAATGTAATTAAGGTAGAAGGGTTAGAAACATATCAAAATGGGTAGGGAACCATGTTAGGCAAATGGAAGCCTAAGATACCTAAAGTGGATAGATGGAAAGTTCAAACAATCTTATAGCCACATTAAGTATAAGTGTAGATAAAGCTTAAACAAAGAGATATATTTTAATAAAACAAGTAATTATGAAACTTATATATACTAAATGAACAAACTAGAGGTAGAATATACTTACCTTGAAAGGACCTATCAAGCCTCAATCTCCCCCTTGGCTAATACTACTTTTCAAGATATTTTTGTGATTGTAAGGATCGCGAAGGTTGAATCATGATCTAGGCTAAAATGACTCCTCCTAATGAATCAAGACTCCATAAGACAAGTTTTCCTTCAAGACAAGATATTAGGCAATAACTCCTACAGTGTAGATCTAGGGCATAAGTGTGAGAAATAACAAGAAAATGAAAATGGCTCTCCCTATTAGAATGTAATGGTGACTTTTATTCATAGTAGTTAGCATCCCTAACCCATCCTAATATTTAATCTGACACCATCGACCAATCAAGATGTAGTTCAAAATGTGCTGACATACATATAACTATGTCAAGTAGGCTAATATAGTTGTGAATATCACACTAAAACATTCATAATTGCATCGATCATGTTGATGTAGTAAGGAAGGGTATGTGATAAATAAGACTACATCAAATCACATTGATATAGTAAGGAATATAAGTCTTTATATAGATGGAGGATATATAATGGATCAATATAACATAGGAGATCAATTATAAGGAAGTTTTAATGGGTATAAAAATAATATATATGAAAAAATATCTATCACAAATCACCAAAGGCCTACCCACCTCTTTCCTAATGCACCTTTTAAAGTTTAAACTAAAGGAGATTGAAGCTTAAAACATTTTTGCAATAGAAAATATTAGTAAATGATAAAAGTGAAAAATATTATGTGTATAAATTTTCCCATCTCTAAACTCATCACATGTCATAATAGTGTAACATGGGATGGTGCTTTAGAAAATAACATAGAAATACAATAACCGATCTCTAACTCAAAATAAAATACTAAAATAAATGTTGTAATGAAATGTTTGACAAATGAGTAACTAAAAGTACCATAATATATACATTGGCTTACCTTTATCACTGAATGGTTGCATGCTTTAATTATAGTCTCAATCATGGAGGGCATAGTAATTATATATGACCAACCATAGGGATACGAGATTAGAGAGAAAAATAAACATAGGAAAGTCAAATTAAAATGGAAAACACTCAAAATTAAATTAATTACTTGGAAAATTGGCAACTAGGCATGTTAGAGGATAGATTAGAACCAAAAAATAAAATAAAAATAAAAAATTGGGTAATTTAAAATCCCATAAGTGCATCTAAGTAAGAAAAGTAATGATGCAAATTGAACCAGTGACACATGGAACTAAATAATAATAATATCAAAAACAAAGTAAGATAAGTACAATCCATACTAAAAAAGGTGGAAAAACATGCAATAATTAATGCTAGAAAAATCTATAAAATATAAGTAACAAGCCATACTAAATCAAAACATGGAAAAATGACAAAAATGGAAAAAAAAAAAAAAAAAAAGGGACCAAAATGGATTATAAAATGGTAAAAAAAAGAATCAAACTTCAAAAAAATAAACAAGATAATTCCTACAGAAATAAGGCAATAAACAAGATCATCTCAAAACAACTCAAATATATAGTTTATATTCTAATGGTGGATCAATTAAAACTATCATATTTTGATCATGCCAAAAAGAGATGGAGAATGGGAAGTATAGAAAGTGGGAGTAAATGTTGAATTAAAACATTCAAGTCAAGTGGGTAATGAAATGGGTAGGGGGGGGAGGAGAGTAGTAACACAGAAAAAAATATAAATTTACTATAAACAAGATGCTCAAATCAAGTTGGAAATACTACAAGAATTTTGACATCAATGCCCTGAGATAACCTCCATTAACAACATAATTTTGGGATTTTGAACCATTTTATTCTCATTTATAAAATATGAAGATAAATATTTATGTATAACATATCCTACATAAATATTGGGGCTCCATTCCACATTATGGGGGATAACATAATTATGTATATAAAATTCACACAATTTCAAACTTGTACCTCAAGAGTGTCACTTTTATATATATCAAAGAAATATTGATTATTTACTACCATGTGGGGTAAATCACAATAAACCCTAAAAAACTATAATATTATCCATTGATCTTCAAGGTATATGGACTAAACTCAGGTAGTTAGTTTGTAATTAATTAACTGATCTATTAACCAAGCCAACTCTTTCACTTTTGATTCTTGTTTCAGGATTTCTTCTACATCCTCCTACAATTTATTTTTCAATTCTTTGTTATCTTTTCTAAACTGGCCATAATGTTTAAACCAACTAAATTGTTCACTTAAAACTACTCATCTCCCCTTATATACATTTAAAAAAAAAGAAATGCTTGGTCTAGTTTTTTTTTTTTTTTTGTGTGTGTGTGTAGAAATAGATGCAATGGACTTCTTAATGACCGTAACATTCAAGATGATCTTTAACTATTAGCTATTATGTAACACATGTTGTGGGTAGGGACTCAATTAGTATAACTACATCTTGTAGCTATAAAGCCACATTTTCCAATGTATCCATGTTGTTACCTTGTTCAAACATATTAATTTTTTTCCTCAACAACTCAATTTCCCTAAAAGCTTGCTCTAGGGTTTGAAATTTGGTTTATTATAGGTTTGTAGGGAGTTCCTTTTATCTTATTTCTTATTATTCTTTCATATTTTCATCTCCTCTTCCCATATTCCTTTTAGTTGATTGTTCTACAGATTCCCTTTCATCTAAATCTATAGATTCAAAATCATGGGAAGTAGATTGTTTTTCACTATTGCCTCTAGTTGTGGAGGTACTAGGTTCTTTGGTTTCCGTTTTCTCTTCTGATGAACCCTCACTAATATTAATTATAGTAGGGGTTTTAAAATTAGACTATATTGGTAACTTGTCTTTTAGTCTATGGTATCTCCTCTTATAAAATTGTGTAACTTTAGCCTTGGGATTCTTAGAATGATTATGAGTTGGAGTAGCCTCTTGCTTTTATGATTCAGATGAGCAAGATGTGATGATTAACTTCCTCTATTTTTTTTGGTCTACATTCCACTTATTTCTATTGCAAGATCCTTTTTTTGTTTCATTACTTCTTGATTTATCTTGGTGACTTCTTCTCTTGAAGTTACACTCTCTTCTTGTGGTGTTTCTTCTTCATCTTCTACTTCAAACTCTTCCTTTGTCTATTATTATTGTTATTGTTACTGTTACTGTTACTGTTATTATTATTATTATTATTATTATTATTATTATTATTATTATTATTATTATTATTATTATTATTCACTTATTTTTTTGCTACCTCCTGATCATCATTATCATTCACTAATAGTATTTTAAAAATTCTTCTCAAGCCAAGTTAGGTCTTTTTCTACTCAAACATCTCATAAAAATGAGTTGAATGAGGCAGTTATGGGATAATGACTTTGGTTTACCTTTTTTATATTCCTCAACCATTCTCTTTAACATATCCAATAAAAATTTGGGCACATTTATCCTTATGTTGTGCCTCAAATGGTTGAAAATTTTAAAATGAATAACATATAGCATTGATTGTCTCCCATCACAAGTAAAGTATTTGAGAATGAATAAGGTAACTTGTGCCCATACCTGATGTAGTGATAGATGAAGCATTCCCTACTTCAAGAAGTTTAAATGCTCATTCCTTACATAAATTATTTATCTCTCTATTTTAGTACTAGCTCTTTGCTCTCATATCTCCCCTGTTCATAGAAAACCAAATACTTAGCTTAAGAAATTATCAATAACCCTTACATATATTCATTTCATAGTAGCCTTATTGTCTTCAAATGTGCTATTAAATTCCTCTACAACCTCTTGATCATACCTATTCAATTTCTAAAAGTATGACAACCACCATGCATCTCTAAAAATAGTGGTGACATCTAATTTCTCCAACAGTGGGGTCAAATTTGTGGACTTACCTCAGACACAATCTCCTCCCATAGTGGCTTAAGTATTTTTGTAGGAAAACATAGTTAGGAGGGTTCTTAAGTTATGCTAGGATAGCAAGTCATTTGTGTTTTTTCATGATGATCATTATTTGGCTCAATCTTGATAATTGTGATTGCTTAAGTCAATTCACCTTTTGTTTCATGACGCAAAATATGGATCGATCCTAAATGCATTTATGTCAACCCCCCTTCCCCAGCTATAATATCACTCCCCTCAAGTGAAGGATAGAATATAATATCTATATAGTAAAAAGAGGAATGGATAATAGATATAAAGTATTGGCAATGGCATAACAAGGTTGAAGTGATATAAAGGCTTATGGGATTGGTACCTAAAGTTTATTTTAATTACCATGAGATATGCCTACAGAAATAATGTCCCATATAATTTTACATGATAACATAAATATGACCATGTTTAAATAATTAATTAATATTACATTGGATAAAGAGCATGAATATCTCTTTCTAATGGGACACTTTATTATGTAAAGTTGTGTGAATACCGTGAGGGAGTGTTATAGTTGGGAGACATGGAAGAAGGTTGATTGTGTCATGATGAATCAAGTAAACCATTTTATTATGTGTATGTTGAATTATTGAGGTCTACTAAGATGGAAAAATGTGGCAACATAGATAGATAATCCATTAAAATCCATTATACTATAACAACTTTTTCATGTCTGGTAATAACTTATACTTGTGGCATTAGGTGTACTCTCTCTGTTGGGTGAGAATGATGAGTTATTAAATGATAATTTCCATTTGGTTACCTCATGATTCGATCATTTTTGAGTGCCTACTATTAATGTTACAATATGCATAATGCATCCTATATTAACTATTGGTTAGCCCATAGTAACTAAATTGACATCCTCTAGAAATTGTATTTGCATATTGTAATAAACCATTTACAAATTAAGGCTGATTAGAAATGGATAAAATAGTTGTTGAAGTTGTAGGAAGGGATGATAATCAAGAGGGAGTTTGGAAAAGATATTTGTATTTCTTTGATTTACTTTTCTCTTTCTTTATTTCTTTTTTACTTCATTTTTGACCCTAAATGATTGAATGATTAGTTTGATCAATTAAAGTGTTTATTTAACATGTAGCCAACCAAACAAATGTATGGATGGACAAGCTACAACAAGGTCCTTACTCTTTGACAATGGAGATAAAGGGCATAATGCAATATCCTATTGATGTAGAATCAAGATCTTTGGAGGGGTGAAGAAGACAATAGGTGTCCATCTATAAGATACCTTGTGAATCTCTCTTTGGAAAGAGGATTATTTTCCAATTTGAGCCTATGACCATTAACTAATAATTAAAATCATACATGATCAATGGTGTGCAATTTGATAGCTCCATTTTCAAATGCTTCTTCTATTTCACAAGGACCAATCCATCTAGTTCTCATTTTTCCCTTATGATATTTATACTTGGAATCAAAAAGTAGGGCCCAATATCCTACTTAAAATTATCTTTTCTTGATGCACTTGTCATTCCATCTTATCATTTTTTGCTTTACTACTTTAATGTGATGTAATGCCTCGCTTTGGATTTCATCCAAAGCATTCAATTGCATGACTCTTTCCTTCTATGTTTGTGATAAATCTAATCCAAGTTATAATATTGTCATCAAAGTTTTTTTCTCAAATTTAATGGGGAGGATAGGATTCTTTCCATAGACCAATTCATATGGGTTAGGCTGGTTGTATATTTCCATTTAATTTAGCATGCTCAAACTACTTTAGGAAGATGTGCCTCCCAATATTTATGGTGCACATTGACTATTTCTATGAGGATATTATCAAATTATTTTGTTTTTAATTTCTACCTATTTGTTGGATTGAGGATGATATGGGATGGATTTTTGTCCTTGATTTCATATTCTCAGATGAGGGAAGGTGTGAGATCAAATGTAAATTGATGCCCTTGGTCTATAATAATCTCTTGTGGTACTCCATAGTGGCTGAAATCTCTTCATACAAAAATTATGAAACATTCTCATCTCTTGCATGGGTTAAGGCTTTCACTTCTACCCATTTAGTTTCATAATCTATGCAAACCAATATGGGATCTCTGTTAGTATATTTTAAATCTATTGATATAAAAAATCAATTTTCCACTTATCAAATGGATCGAAAACTAATTGAGGATAAAGTATTATCTCATCTAAACATGTGTGTTGCCCTAGTCATTGGCATTGATCACATTGGTGGGTTTATTCAAATGCATTCTTATAAAGGTAGGCCACTAGTATCCTATGGTTCTAATCTTAATGACAGTCTATTTTGTAGTAAAATGACCCTGTAAGTTTCATCATGATATGCACTAAGGATGTCAACAACCTCATCTTTGTGAATGTAACAATGCATGACTGAGTCAAGTCTAATGGAAAAAATATATCAAGATATCCATGAGTATGGACTACTTTTTGTGACCAAATTATGCCTCTTATTCGAGAGAAATGTTTTGGGATTAATATTGTATCCAATTAAATAATAATGTCTGCATACCAAGGAGTGTTAGAGCTTAATGAAAAAATATGTTCATCAAGAAAGGAGCTATCTACTATTGAATTTTGGTCATCATATTTCAAACACGATAAAAAATTTATTATTAAATTCTTATTTCCTAGTTTATTTGCAATAATAATATCAAATTCCTACAATAAAATAAACCAACTAATTATCCTTCCAATGAACTTGGGTTTATCCATTAAATACCTTATTACTACATGATCAATATGGATGAAAACTTGATAAACAATAATGTAATGTCTAAACTTGTTGATAGCATAGACTATAATAAGAAATTGTTCTTTGGTTACTGTATAATTGTGCTCATTCCCTTTATATTTTTTGCTAATGTAATATATGGTGTAGCTCAAGGACTACTCCTCCTAACCAAGGATAACTCCTAGTATAGTATCAGAAGTGTTTGTATGAATATGAAAGGGTAATGTCCAATTAGGACCTTTCAATACTGGAGTTATTTTTAGTATATATTTGATTTATTGGAATATTGTGTGACATGAATTATTAAAAATAAAATTAGCATAATTAAAAAGTAAAATAAAAAATGTGTTGTAATTTTGCTAAAATATTTAATGAAACTATGGTAATAGTCAGCGTATCCTAAGAAACTTTATAATGATTTTTTTCTTTCATGGAATTGGTAAGTCTTTTATTATGTTGATTTTGGCAAGATCTACTTTAATACATGTAGGTGAGATGTGGTGTCCTAAGACAATACCTTTAGTCATCAAAATGTAACATTTTTCATGACTAAGGGATAAATTGTCTTGATAGAATTAGAGGAATTTATCAAGGTTTGGGAGGGATTCATCATATGTTTCCCCATAAAATTTGAATTCATGTATCTATATTTCAACACAATCATGGGATAGATCAGAAAATATGCTCAATACAACCCTTTGAAATGTGACTGGAGTGTTACACAAAATGAATGGAAATACAACACATGCATAGGTACACCAAAGACATGTAAAGTTAGTCTTATCTTGGTTATCAAGGGCTATTATAATTTGATTGTAGCCACTAAATCCATCAAGAAAGGAGTACTTATTTCCCAGCTAATGTGTCAATAACTTAACCAGTAAAAGGGAAAGGAAAGTGATCTTTTCTTGTATAGTCCACACATATATATCATTTACCCTCTTTTTAGGTACAATAATAAGGGGTGAAACCCAATTAATATTAGAAATAGGATAAATAAACCTTACATGTAATAGTTTTTGTAACTCAGTTTTGACTATCTTTGATAATAGGGTTCATTTGGCATTGTGATTAGCAAATTGGTTTATACTCTTTTATAATGTAGATGTGGTGGGTACATAAATCTAGAGGTATTCCTCTCTTATCATGATAATCCCAAGAAAAAAATAATTTATGTTTTTTAAGCATGACAACTAAATTGGTTTTTTGTTGAGATTTCAAATTATTGTTGATATTGAGGGGTTATCTTGGAAAGATTTCCACTTGTTTGGATACAGACAACATGGATTATTTATTACCCAATAGTTGTGTTAGAGGTACAAACCACTGAGAGGGGGGTTGTGAATCAGTGGTTCCAAATAATCCAATTCAATTTCCAAACCCTTAAAACACTTAAGCATTCAATACAACCATTCATGAAGAATTTAATATGTTTATAGAAATGATCAAATAGATAATGCAAGATTACACACACAACACAATATCTATGTGAGAAACCCTCTTGGGGAATAAAAACCACTCTCAAACCTATAAAAATGTGGACTACTTGTCTTATAAGATGATCACAAACATGAGACTAGTCAATTCCTAACCATAATTTAGTGAAACACATATTTCACAAGGAGCACCTACCCCTAAGATGATAAAGTACTTCTAACCACCTATTGGTCAATTCCTTCTGACCACCTCTAGTGAAACACCCATTTCACAAGGAGACCCTTCCCCTAAAATGATCAAGTCCTTCTGACCACCTATTGGTCAAGTCCTTCTGACCTAGATGTTGAGCACCTTCTCTATCTCATGCAAGCCTCTCACATAGGCATGCCACAATCTCTCTTCCTCTTCACTCAAATTACCCTCAATCTTCAAACCTAAAATATCACTATTCTTAACATCAAAAATATGAATTATAGGTCATACACATAGTCATCAACCTGCTCTGATATACAACACATTCATTGTGCACCCACACTTTCCTTCACTCCTTCACTTTTTAACTCTCACACACACTTCTTCATACAAGTCTATTCCCCAAGTCTAGAAACCATCACATTTGGTTTTACCTTTTATAGATCCATCATGATTATTAAAACTTTCCTTATCAACCACAACACATGACTTTACTCTTAAATCATATGCATGGGTCATCTTTAAGCATAATATTTTTTCAAATAGGCCTAAGTCACCTTTTAGGTCCTATGAAGACATGTTCATCTTTTTGACACTTCTCCAAGCGAACTAGAAAAATAAGACCACTTAAAAATTCATAGGTACACTCCAAATGACCCCTTCAACATACTCAAATGATCATAGTCATCACAAAACTCCTTTACTAAATCTAAACTCACTTAAATACCATTATTTACACATAGCCACTATAAACAAACACATAATCACTTTCTAAACCTTTATTCATATAGAATATCGATTGGTCAAACCTCTAAAATCCATAAAAATTAGCATCAAGGGCTCTAAAACACTCTCTAATAGCTAATTCCCCTTGAAACATCCAAATACCAATAGAACAAATCAGAATTACTTTCTTGGGTTACTTGCAGAGGATGAACAGATACATAGTCAACTTTAGAGATCAATATATTTGATTGTACATAGTTTCAAACCTTCAAAATAGATGATATGGATGTGCCCTCGATTTATCTACATCTTTGATTTTAACACCATCATCAAATTATGCATAGAACTAAAATTATAGCTTGAAAACTAGAGATTGGTTTTTCCTTCGTTAAATTCAAATATTTGAATTCCAACAATCACAATTAAACATCGAACACTTGTTATCATCTCATTACTTCCTAAAAATTTACAACAAACTTGCTCATTGATATTATTTAAAATATCTCAGTATTTAACCTGTATTAATTCACTATCCAAACATTAAACTTCAAGCATGTTGACCTCATCTCATGCTTCCTAAAAATCTTGACCACATAAGCACCATTGATCTCTGTGGATCAGCTAGGTCTTTCACTTGAAATACTCACCATTATATCTTGATCAAAACTCCAAATATCATGACACTTTTCACCCTCATATTCCTTCTAAGTAATTTTATATCAATCCATTCACTTGTGCCACTTGGTATCTCCTCCTGCATTTTTAACATTACTATCAGTCGACACTACAATGGTCTTTTGCCACTTGGCAGCTCTGTATGCTTTCTACATACTACTATTCCCTATGATTTTTAAACTTGGTAGTCTCATGTGCACTATTGAATCTTTAATTTTTAAACACCATTTATGTTCTTCAATATGAATCACCACTCACCATTGAACTTTTATAAGACTAGTGAGCTTATGACACTTGTCACCTATGCGTGCAACCTTTGACATGTTGACTTCATATGCACTATTGTATCAAGATATATGATTTAATACACATTGTTATATATTATAAACCAATTAAATCAGTCTTTAATTTGGTTAAACTTGATGGTATCTGACCCATCATAGTTGGTTCATCCATAACTGCATGATAGTTTGTGACGATTTGGCTAGGTATAGGAAAATATTGCAAACTACCTAGGAAGACAATGTTGCATAGTTATGTATTTTTTTACACTCAACCACATGACTTAAAATTTGGAACATATCAATTTAGGACTATTTTATCACACCCATATCGCCAACTCTCCCTAACTCATCCATATGTGGAAATGGTGATGTCATCAAACTACTTAGATTTTTTTACCACTAGACCCAAAATGTCTAGACAAAAAATATGAACTACCAAATGAAATCCACTCATGCACGCAAGAATTCAAACCATATAAAACCTCTTATGGAACCTCTTTCATAGTCTTAAATCACCATACTCATCCCTAAACATCCTTAACCATGCCAAAACTGAAGATCAACTAAACTTATTTCAAGCATATTAGGACAAGTACACTACACATTTAGACTGAAAATACACTTCATCCACTCACCTAGACACCTCTATGACATCATTTAAAACTCTCCAAAAATATCCCCCTTTTTCATTGATATCAACACCCATCATACAGCTCACCTTCATTCTCTCTCTTCAATAAGTCTCACAATAGAAACCTTCTCCCCCTTTGACACAATGACAAAGTGGAAAAAAATTAATCCTAAGGACCTAAAAAGACTAAAAATATGAGAGTAACACCTTATAAATATGATAAAAACTCCCCCTTACCTTGATCCTAGCTCTTCTTGCCTTGACAACTTCCTCTTGCTAGATACCAACACTCTTTTCAACCAAGAACTATAACCAATGAATAAAAAACACATAAACATACTAAAATATTATATAAATCACCAATAAACATCTAATAGGGACTCACCATAATATATCTAAGTCATTTCACCTCTTGATCATCTTCAAATCTTTAGATACCATGAAGAACCACCACATGGGCTTACTAGCTTTCTTTCTCAAGCCACCTCAACAACTACCAAAAAAAATTCATGACACTCAAAAAATAGGAAAAATGATCTAAACCAACTTGATAACTCACCTTCAAATACTCATGCCTTTATATTTTGGATAAATTGATCAAAAACATCAAATCTTTAGACTAGCCCTGTTTAGACTCCTTGTAACCCTACCTAGAACTTGTAGAGCCAAAAAAATTTAGTGGACACATCTTCAAGAAATTAAACTTCATATCTGGATCACTCTCATATTCCCCTTCAATCACACCAATTTTCATCACCTAGATATTCCTATGAAACATACTTCCTTCACAAACCTATTAGCCAATTAGGCCTCCATTTTGACAAAAACTTGAATAATTGAAAGCCACAAACCTTAAAATATATGTGAATCTTAATTTTATAATCCATTTTTCCCATTCAACCTATTGATAATCCTTAGACCTAAACTCACAATTCAAACCACTTTTTTAACATAGCCCAAAACTCTAGAATCTTAAAACAAACAAGGTCAACATCCACATTTGAAGCTTCTTGAAGACTTGGAGACATCCATAACACACTTTTGGACCATGATTTGAGTCTTCATATCTTTGGTAAACTTGAATTCCTATACCATGGCTTTGATCTACAATAAGAAAAATAAACCTAAGAGCACATAAAATCCTCCAAAATGCACAAACATGATCATCAAGACACAAAACCACCTAGATCACATCACATAAAAGTGCACAGACCTTTTTGAGCAAAAACATCTTCTTGGTATACTATCAATATCATTATACCACCTAAAAACACCCATTTTGATCTTGCATACATAGCAAAAACACCTTATGACATCATTATGACCTCATCAAAGTACTTCTCCCATCTTGACACACTAACTCCAATAGGAAACACTTATCTCTTTCCTTATAGAACCTTCTAAAGAGAACCATAGAAACACTTGCTTTTCCACTGAAAGTAGTTTCTTAAGCAGCATAGATAAAGACCTCATCTACATCACAATTCTCTAAAACAAAGTGAAGACAAGAGTGGCCCAATCTCCTCAATAACTAATAGAATCTTTTTATAGCTATAAGACTTCTTGATATTTTTCTCCTTAGTTTTATGTTTGAAAACTTTTTCCCTTTATACATCACTCACTTTCTCTTCTGAGATAGGATATATAACATTTAGATCAATTATGGAATCTTGACATACCTTAATCATTAAAGTAGATTTTTTTCATTATAGAGCATCACTTTTAGATCTTGACAACACTAGAATCAATCTTGAAACTTGCTCATATTAAGTTTCTCATTAGTATCCAAACATACCTTATAACTAGCCTCAATCAAAACCTTGATCTTCTCCTTGAGCTTGGTCTCTTCATTCACAACATGAGCAAATAATGAGAGCTCTTAACACTCTCCAACTTCTATAGCATTCTCCACCATATAAAATATATTACTTAAACCTATAGACTCATCATGACTCACACTTAGCACATTTGGTTTCCATGAGTTAACTTTCCTTCTGTACTTCACTATAGGAGTTTGATTAAACCTATTCTATCTTTTAGACCTTTGCTGGCACAATCTAGCAATGTGACCTCTATGTTGATAATTGAAGCATACTATACTTTTTGAAGAAGACTTACCTTCCCTTAACTTATTTGGATAATGTTTATAAAAATTTTACTCATAAAAATAGTTGAATCACTTAAATTTATTCACATCTTTTGACTGATGACCCCAATCATAGTTCCATGCAAACTTATTCATAACATGCCTCTTAAATTATCTATCTCTATACCCAAACTAATTACATTTGTAATAATAACTATTGAAAATTACATAACTCATGGAATTTGGTTGTCTGATCTAATTTGTTTTTAATTTTCCATCATCTTCATTCCTTGATTGATTGTTGACCTTCAAGGTCTAATTTACATTAGTCTTCATCTTGCTTGAGTTGCATTTTCTGGTTCTTCTTTGTATCTAAGACTAGTTCTATCACTTGCATGATTTTGATTACTTATAATATTTTCTATATCACTTGAGGTCTTTTCTAATCTAATAAATGATTTCATCTTACTATATTTCTCCTCTAACTTATATTTTAATGACTTATTTTTAGAAACATACCTTGAACATTCTTCCTCTTTGGATATTAGACTTGCAGACATAGATTCCAACTTAGAATTAAGAAGCATTATTGCACCTTCATGCCCTTAGTGTCTTCATTCATTATTTCTTCATACACACTTAATTTCTCTTCATAGTCCTTGATTTGAGACTTCATCTTCTTGTTAATATTCTTCTCAATATTTAATTCTTCAAGAGGATTCATCAATTCAGTCCCATAGTCTACCTCATCTTTATCATCATCATCTAAATCACTCCAAGTAGACTCTTTTTTATATGATCAACTTCCATCCTCAACCATGAAGAGGGATTTATCTTCAATAGGACCATCATTTTCATGATCATACTCTGAGTCACTATCTTCACTCTCATCTGATGAACTACAATCTTCTTTGGTGCAGAGACTTTTCTTGTCCTTGAAGTACTTCTTCTTATTGTCAAACCTTTTGAATCCTTTCTTCTTTTTATCATACTTGTATGTCTTCTTATCTTCATCTTGGCCATCACTATGTTCTTCATCATCATTCGTGTTATGCTTATGAGGGCACTTATTAGAAAAGTGTCCTACTTCTCCATAATTGAAGCATTTGAAGGGTAGTTTACCCTTATACTTGCCTAAATTTTTTTTCAATTTCATTGTAAACAAAGCTATTAGTTCATCTTCATCAATATCAGATATGTCATCCTCCATGAGTTTATTACCTTTGAAATTATTTTTTAGATTCATTTTTGTCTTTAATTTTGCTTCCTTCTTGGTTAGTTTATCATCATCAACTCTCATCTCGTAGGCAGTAAGGATGTCATGTAATTCATCCATCTTTAACTGAGTAAGATCATGATTTTATTCTATAGCAGATACTTTAGAGTTAAACTTGAGAGAGAGAGAGAGAGACCTTAATATCTTTTCAAATAAAGTAGATTCTTTAATATTCTCTCTAAGACCTCTGATGATGTTCACAATCTCATCAACTCTCTATAGAGAGGATGCCATAGAATCTTCTTCCTTCATATTGAGACTCTCATATTGTCTTTGGTGAGTCTGAAACTTTGACAACTTAACCTTTAAATATCCTTCATAAATAATCTATAGTTTATCCCAAATTTATTTAGTAGATATGCAATGGATTAACTTGATGTATTCATTTTCTGAAAGACCACAAGTGATAGAAATCATTGCCTTTGAATTGTTCTCAAATAACTTCTTATCTACGACACTAGATGGAGGAATAGTAGGTGCAGAATATCCATCCACAATAGATTTCCAAGTGTCAAGCCTTAGTTACATGATGTATGTCTTCATCTTTGGACTCCAAAAATCATAATTGGATCAATTGAACATCGGTGCTTTCTTAGTGGAAAAACCTCCTTGCATTTGATGGCTACCCATATTGTACCTTGGATCTCCTTCAAGTTAAAAAGATTTTACCAAAAGACCTAGTCTAACACAAATTTTTAGAGGTATAAACCATTGAGGGGGGTGAATCAATGTTGAAATAAATTCTAATTAAATTTATAAACCCTTTAAACACTTAAGCATTCAATACAACCATTCATGAAGCATTCAATATCTTTATATAAATGATCAAATAGATAATGAAAGATTACACACACAACACAAGATCTATGTGGAAAACCCTCATGGGAATAAAACCCACTCTCAAGGTTGAAAACACATGGACTACTTATCCAATAATATGATCACAAAGATGAGACTAGTCAAATCCTTCTGACCATAATTTAGTGAAACACATGTTTTACAAGGAGCACTTGCCCCTAAGATGATCAAGTCTTTTTGACCACTTATTGGTCAAGTCCTTCTGACAAGATTTAGTGAAACACCTATTTCATAAAGATCACCTACCTCTAAGACGATCAAGTCATTCTGGCCACCTATTGTTCAAGTCCTTTTGACATGGATGTTGAGTACCATCTCTATCTCAAGTAAGCCTCTCACATAGGCATGCCACAATTTCTCTTCCTCTTCACTCAAATTTCCCTCAATCTTCAAACCTATAAGATCATTTTTATTTACATTAGAAATATGACCTAAATTTCATACACATAGTCATCAACCTACTCTACTCTACAACACATTCACTGGGCAACCACCCTTTCCTTCACTCCTTTGCTCTTCAACTCTCACACACACTTCTTCATAAAAGTCTATCCCCCAATCTTAGAAACCATCACATTTTGTTTTACCTTTTATATAGCCATCATAATTATTAAAACATTAATTTTTGGACATAATACATGTCTTTACTCTTAAGGCATCTACATGGGTCACCTTTAAGCACAATCCTCTTTCAAATAGGCCTAAGTCACATTTTAGGTCCTATGAAGACCCATTCACCTTTTTGACACTTCTCCATGAAAACTAAAAAGATAGGGCCACTTCCATATGCATAGGTCCACTCCACATGACACCTTAGACATCTTCAAATGATCATAGTCATCACAACACTCCTCTGCTAAAACCAAATTTGCTCAAATAACATTTTGTACACACATCCACCATGAATGACCACATGGTCACCTTTTAAAACTTTGTTCATATAGAATATGAATTGGTTAAACCTATAAAATCCATAAAAATCATATTTAAGGGTTTTATAACACTTTCCAATAGCTAAGTCCCCTTGAAACATCCAAATATCAATAGAACAGCTGAAAATTCCCTTCTTAGGTTACTTGTAGAGCATGAACAAATACATAGTCAACTTTGAATATAAATATATTTGACTATACACACTTTCAGATATTCAAAATATATTCTATGGATGCATCTTGGATTCTTCTACATCTTTGCATTTAATACCATCATCAAATTCTATATAGATCAAAAGGTATATCTCAAAAACTAGAGATTGGGTATTCCTTCATTAAATTCAAATATTTGAATTCCAATGGTCACAGTTAAACATCAAACAATTGTTATCATCTCAATTCTTCCTAATAATTTGGAATAAAATCACTCCATATATTTTATTTGAAAGAGCTTGATATTTAACCTATAGTGCTTCACTATCTAAACGTTAAACTTTGAACATGTTGACCTCATCTCATGCTTCCTATAAACACTGACCACATACGTACCATTAATCTCTTTGGGTCAATTAGGTCTTTAACTTACAATGTTCACCATTATATCATGATCAAAACTCTAAAGATCATGAAATTTGGCACCCTCATGTGCCTTTTTATAAATTTACTATCAATCCATGTGATTTTTCCACTTGGAAGCTCCTCGTGTATTCTAAGCATTATTGTTAGTATACACTCTAATGGTCTTTATCCACTTGGCAGCTCCACGTGCCTCCTGAATATTGCTATCAGTCCCTATGTTTGTTTCAATTGGTAGTCTCACATGCATTATTAACTTTTGACTTAACCCATACCATTGATATTCATTAGTAATAATCATCACTCACTATTAATCTTTTGTCAGACTAGCTAACTTGTGACACTTATCACCTATGTATGCAACCATTGACATGTTGTCTTCATATGCACTAATGGATCAAGATCTAAGATTTAACATGTAACACTAGATTTTCTAGACCAATTACCTTAGTCTTATATGTGGTTAAACTTTATAGTTTTTTACCCATCATAATTGGTTCATCCATAGCTACATGATGATTTGTGACAGTCTACCTAAGTATAGTAAAATATTTCAAATTGCTTAGGAAGCCAACTTTGCATAGTTATATATTTTTATCTACTCAACTGCATGACCTAAAAACTTAGACCGTATCAATTTGGGACTAACATAATCACACCATATGACCAAATCCCTCAAATTCATCCATATGTTGTAATGGTGATGTCAGCAAACTACCTACTCAGATTTTTTAGCCACTAGACCCAAAATGTGTAGATGAAAACTATGAACTACTAGATGAAATCCAATCATACACACAAGCATTAAAATTATAAAAAACCTCTTATGGAACCTCCTGCATATCGTAAAATCACCATACTCATCCCTAAACATCCTTAACCATGTTAAAACTAAAGATCAACCAAGCCTACTTTAAGCATATTAGGACAAGCACACTACACGCTTTGTCATTGACATTTAGAATAACAAAACACTTCATCCACTCACATGAACACCTCTATGAAATCACTAAAAACTCTCCAATAATTGGAGCATAGATACAATGGTGTGTTAGTAGCTAGTGAAATATTCTAATATCTCTTGCAAAATTAGAAGGACTAGCTTCAGGGAGAATGTTTTTGAGTGGACATGGTATACATTGCAAGAGATTATATGTTTATGAATCATCTTGATAGGTTTTTTGTAACATACAATAAAGGTTTTTTTCTTCCTCTTGATCTATTATGGATATACTACGTTCAAGTGTGCATAAAGTATGCAAAAAAAACCTAATCCTCACCCACCTCTTCTACCCATAGAGATCTTTCTAATTCATAATAAGGTTTGGTTTGTGGGTATAACACTAATTTATTATGTCATTACCATTTAAAATAAATATGTTTTTGATCTATATCTAATAAAATCATCAAATATAGCTAGCCATCATATTCCTAAAATAAGTGGATACTATCCTAGGTTGCTCTTAGGCTATAGGATAATAAAATTAGCTAAATGTTCCCATGAATCAAAAATGATGACTAATTTGTCAATAAGTCCTTATATTTTTTCTATAGATATATCATCCATTTACAAAACTTTAGGTGTTGGGTGAAGTTGTTTCAGTCCAAGTTTATGCATTGTTTCCATAGTCATGACATTGATGACTGATCTTAAATCAATCAATGTATTACGTATCAACTTACCATGAATGTTGACATGAACAACATGGCTATCAGTATCATAATACCTAGGTATATCCACATTTCCTATGATGATGTATGAAATGTTTCCAACTACTAGGACAATCTTGGGATCCTTCCTTTTATGACTAAGTTTATTTAAGATAGTTCATGGATAGATTTAGTGTAAATAGGAACATCTTTTATGGCCCAAAATATTAGGATGTTAACACACAAATTATTTAATTACCTTAAGAAATCAAATTAAGTTTCTTGATCATGTTTTTAAATGTTCAACCTTTAAATAAAAGGAGGGTTTGTAGACCCTTATTTTGTTGTAGTAGAATTTGGTTCAAAAGTAATAGTGGGTTTGAGTGGTTATAAATTAGTATGGGTGCCCATATTCTCTTCATGAGGTTTGATTATCACATGTGGAATGTTTTATCAAAGAATACATCCATAATGAAGGTGGAATTCATTGATATCCATAGTTTAGGTTAGATATTACATTATTTAGATGGTTTGTATTGGTAGAACCAACTTATTGGTGGGGTTTAGTAAAAGTTGGGTGGTCAATTGTATTTTTCTAAGAGTTTTTCATGTATTTGGTATCAAATTTAGTTGTGGTTGTTTTTTATAATTATGGGAATCCATCATTTTCATTGAAATGGGGTTGGTTACCCATCCGTGGTTGATGTCAAGGGTTTGAGGGATGAGACCATTACTGATTTTGATTTTTAGTTTACCAAAGTTGGTTTTATGAGGGTTGTGTTCGCCAATTTTTGGGTGTCTAAAGTTGAGTTTGGGTTGGTTACCAACTACATGGCTCTAGGACATTTAGTTTTAGCTAATTCTATTTTTAGGGTTGTTTGTTTGTCTAAGAACTTGGTCTATAATTAGGAACAACTAAAACTTGAGAATTTGAAAATTTGAAAATACAAAGTTTAGTGGCATACCTTAATTGTTAGGCCTAGGTATCCATTGTCTTCATTGTGATACATAGAAAAATTGATCTCCTTCTCCACCAAATGCATGTAATTTTACTATCTCAGGGTCCTCCTTTATTATGATGACTACTTTCACTCTAATAACCTAACATTTCCAATCTAATTTATTATTTTTATAATCTAGAAAATAAACCATTAAGTCTTGTTATGTTTCTTCTTACTTTTTACTTTTGTGTAATGTATCTAGCTAAGTATCCATATGAATAATGATATCTTGCTTCATATCCTCTAGAAAATTACTTACCTCAATTTTTGAGAGTCCATTTTTAGTTGATGAAGGAAGTATTTTGTTTCTATAGGTTTTATTTATTGCTGACCTTGAATAACTCCTGCATAGAAATGCTAGCTCATTAAATGATAATGTTGAGACATCTCCTCCACTCATCAAGTCTAATTCCTTCAAGAAATCTTCTTTAACTCCTTTCAAGACTATTAATTTGAAGGAATCTCTATCTATTAAATTTTTATTTTATTTTTATAATTTGAACATAAACTGTCCATGTAGTCTTCTAGGGATTCATCCTGCTCCTATGCTATCATGAAGATGTCATCCTTATTATAGTTCCTTCCTTGACAATAATCTTGACATTTGGAAATAAATTTATCCTTTATTTATTTTCAAGTATAAATTGCATATTTCCCTAGTCCCATAAACTATATAAGGGATGCATCCTTGAGTGTTACTAGAAACTACTTCAGTGTTTGAGCATCTTGATTTTAATCGTAGTTGTGTCATTAAACATCAAACTCAAAAAATAATGTATTTGGATCCTCACTTGCCTTTCCCCTAAAATTAGGAAGGGTACAATGAGGAATATTATTCATAGGTGCATTTCACCTAGGTGTATGGATGGTAAATTTGAAGGTTGTAAACTCATTGGTAGTGTTTTCTTCTTGATAGTCATCTATGAATGCTTTTACAATGCATAAAATAAAATATTCTATCACCTAATATTTGAATTATTCATCAATCTATGTAATTCATAGTGAGTAATAAATGGAAAGTCTAAGATTTTCTAGGGGAAAAGAGTATCTCCTATATGGGAGTGAAGGAGTGGAATTTATTGAGGATTCTGTCAGTTGTCCAATAAAAATATTGTCTAATTTACAATAGATTATGTAGGTTTGATGTACCTCTTAGGATCTAAAAAGTTTGTAAATGTTATCTTAGTAAGCAGTTTGGGTGAGGGTGGTGTGATTTGAATGCTAGATTCATGAGTATGAAGTGGCCAAGTAGGAATCCTAAGAAATGGTGTAGAAGGGTCCTTATAAGGGGTATCAAAATCCCCTTCCTCTTAATTTTTAAATTTGTGATACCATTACAATCAATAACTCTTTTGTTCCTAGTTCTTCTAATGACTATTGTGGATTGTTTTCAAGTGATTTCTTATGATCTTTAATTGCTATAGGTTGTAACTCTATTTCTATATAAAAATTCAATTTTTTAGGTAAGAATATACATAGGTAGTCTTGTTCTCATTGCATGTAAATTAACTAACCTTTTTTTATAGTTTTGCCAGTCCTACCCTACAAAGGGTTAGTAAAACATGTTTTTTTTTGGATTTTTCACTAATCTACTTTTTGTATAAATTGAAACTTATGCCTAGAAAGTAGGAAATGTAACTAGGAAAGTAATACATTATTTTAAAAACATAGTAAATATTTTTAAATCAAAATAATTTATCAATCTTATAGACACAAGTGTTGTGGCACCTTCCCTATGAATGGTGCCAAAATGATGAGTAGATGTTTAACCACCAATTAAAATGATGCAGACCAATATCTGAACATACAACCTAATCTACAAGATGGGGTAACCAATTGGTTTATAAAATAAATTAATTCATTAATTGTCAATCCAAGGTGCATTTATTATGTTGGAACTAGATGTGAAACACTTACTCACTTGTTAAATTATATCCATTGTAGCTACGAACAAACTTACATAAAGGAAATTACATAAATTGAAAGTAATTGTAAGTAAATCATACTTGTATGAAATAAATAAACTAAAATGAATTCAATGTGGTGGAATATTCCTCCAATAAATTATTAAACATTCAAACTTATTTAAATAATGCAAGAATTAATTACAATACTTAATTCCCACATATGTAGAATTCAAAAGATAAAAATAGATACTTGCACACTAATTCTATTGACTAATCTAAAAAACTAGGATATTCACTACAACTCCTCTTGAGGGGTCCCTCCTTGCTTGGTTTTGAGTTCCAATCCTCCTCTTAAGTTTTAACATTTTTACTTCAAAATACTAATATCGTTCATAATTATACTTATATTCAAATTTAAATTTCTTATTATTTCCTTCTTCATGGTCTAATTCCCTACTGCATTATATATAGAGATGGCCATCTATTATTGCCTAATAAAAAATGTTAAGAATATAAAATAGAATTAGGAATTAGTCTAATATAGGTTAATGCTACCAATAATGGCTATATAAAAAAAGAACATGGTAAGTTATATTTGAAAGCTAATAATAACAAAATTTTGGTCCAATGAGGAAGATCCATTCCCAAATTTCTTCAACCATAGACATCATATTTTGACATGAAAGATCCATTTTTCAACTTCTTTCTTCGTGGGTAATAACCTTAACATAAAATTACAACTAATATAGGTCAAGACAATCTGTTATTAGTTGTTATGAGTTGAACATGATAGTCTCCAAGTAGTTACAAGCTTATCACTTAGTTACTATGGGCTGCCATTACCCAGATCTTTTTAGTTAACACTTTGCATAAGTGTTACAGACTGTCAGTACCTAGAATTGATATTTTCTAGTCATGTTTGCTCACATTACTTAAACACATAAATTAGGAATAAACCAACATATAAAATATAACTATAATGCATATTATTCATAAAACAAAACTATCTCATTTTTATAAACATAGATAATTTATGCATCATGTTTCTTAGTGCTTTAGTAGGAAAATATACAAGACATGGGTAAAGAGTTTTAGTAATGGGATGCTCAAATAAAGGATTTTGGGGGTTTAAATTACACTAATACATGACTCATCACTACCCTCTACTCTTGACTACTCTCAATATTTTCCTTCCACTATTAATAATTTTGGCTAGCTTCTAGATTAGTCAAATTTAGATCTTGAGCATTCTTACTTGTGTCTTTGGCCTATTTACTAGTTTTATAATGTTTCTCTCCTTTATTTTATGTTCTTTAACCTTGATTATATTTCTTAAATTCTATGAATTTTATTATTTCATGACCCTTCATATTACACTTAGAATAAATCTCTATTATTCTCTCGTATTTGATCTTTTGAGACTATTCTATATGCTTATATTTTAGTGTTATATATGTTATGAGAATATTCTCATAAGGGACATCAGCGAACAATTTTTATTTTTATTTTTAAAAACTCTTCTAGACTTCGTTATTATTTTAATGGCTATGATCTACCCTATATATTTGGGTATACCTGTTATGATTTCATCTTCCTAAAACTCCATGGAGAGACCATGTAATCTAACTCACAAAGGGGCCTCTTTAAGGATTCCTTTAGTGGATGGAAGCTTGGTTTCCCCTTCTTGAGGACCAAATTGGCCTTCCCTATAAACCAAGTTCCTCCCTCCATGATATTGGAAAAATCCTTTTGGTTTGTAAGGGTGATACGAAAAAAGTCATTGACCATGACTAAAATTTATAATTGACCATTAGTTCTCCATTTTATCTTTGCCCACCCATGAAATACATCAATATTACGTCTAATTCTCATGAACTTACCAATCAACATATTTTCCATCTTGAAACTAGGTTAATCCATAATCTTATCCAAAAAAGTAAGACAAATCCCCTTATCTTCAAAAATAGAATTGAGAACCAAGGACTCATGGGTTAAGGGGACAAAATGAGAATATGTTAGTAACCTGCCAGCTCATGATTTGTTATCTCGCATGTTCCTATGACCTGAAACTTATGGGTCCTTTGAATTTTTTCAAAATAATGTGATTTAAAGTTCAATGGACACAAAGTAGTTAATTAATTAATTTTAAAAAAATTAAAAAGTGGAAATTAGAAACTTTTCAACAAAAAAAGTTAGGATTTAAAAAATATATACATGATTTAATGTTCAATGGGAATCAAGACATCAGATCATAATAATGAAGTGATGTGAATAAATAGTAAATTTTATGGATGCGGAAGGTTATCCATCTTGTTACTTCAACCCTAATGACAATTAACAAGTAGATCTACCTTATCATATATTGGTTCATCCTACAACCTCTAAATCAACCTAAAATTTTAGAGCCTCCATAAATTTCTCCATATCCATGAAATTAGAGGTAATGTCTATTGATTGAGAAGGAAACCTTGATAGAATAAATAACACATAGGGTCCTTACACCATTGTCCAACATTTGCTCAACTATTAACCAACTCATTATAAATTTAGCTTGGTGGTCTTTGTGAATGAAATTACAAAGAACTAAATAGTCCTCTAGTGGAAATCTTGTAATGAAGTGAACCCATCATGCCACATGATGTGTGGAGTGACCTATAGTTAATGAGAATTTGCTCGACATAGTTCACCAGAGTGTGTGGGTTTGTCTAGATGTGAATAAATATCACTCTAGTTTATAGACATTTTTCAAAGAGAAATGACAAAAATAATTCTTGCTACCAATTTGTGGGAAACCCTGGGAGGTTTTATAGAAACAAAAAATAGATATCCACCATTTGCATGTAAACTATTTTAATCAGCTATTAGTTTTGATATCAAACCAACAATGTAATTATTTTTTCTCAGGTTTATATAGTATGGTAATATTTAGTTTTTATAGTAATAAAAAATTATGTAATAGTGAAACCATTAATATTTGATCTATGCATGAGATACTAGATGGTTGGATGATCATTATGCAAAAAAACCTAGAATTTACTAATCAAAAAAATAAAAATTGATTAATAACATATATAACCATAAGTGATTTATTCATATTTAACATACAATTGAGTTATATGCCATAAATGTTTTATTGATGTAGTGCATGGCATGGTTTAATTATGCATCCATTCATCTAAGGACTAATTTTCATGCTTTGTTGGATGCATAAGAGAGGAGATGGAATGGAATTGTCTAATCTAGTCTTCATAGAGCATGTATTATCATTAGAATGTCTTACAAACCTGAAAAACTTCTTGACATACATTATCCAAAATAAAATTATCATTATTAAAATAATTATTAATGTTACAATATTGATAAGATCTGGCATTAATACCTACATACTCAAGGAAATTCCTAACATATGTTTGTTGTCAAGGTATGAAATAAAAATTCTAGTTGGGTTTGACTTGGGTGGGTCTACTTAAAATCTAGTGGATGATTTTTTCAAGGCTCCAAATAAATAACCTTTGAATGCTGGAAACAAGATTGATTACTATGAAAATGAATTGAATTTGTCTTAAAAGGTTTTCAACATAAAATTGATATGATAGGTTTGTGTAAAGTAGTAACTAATGACCACTTGGACCAAAATTACAACTCTTGTGTGTTTTACATCTGCTAGAACATAATTCTAGGACTAAAAATCAAAATCAAAATAAATATGATTCAAATACCCCAAACCAACCATAATCTATAAGCTGATTGTATCAACCATGATGATATAGTTGGAAGATATTAACACAGTGTGGTATCAGCCAAGCCAATACAATACAACTATAAGAACATAAAGTTAGAACTATATTAGGCTTAATAATACATTATAATGGAGATAAATGTATGAAATAAATGGTATCTTCTAGGATGATACTACAAGATATAAGGAACCTAACAAATTTAGATGGAAGGTAAATGAAGAGGAAAGATAGATAGAGACATAAAGTAGGTCAAATTAATATGAGTGTTGGGGTGACATGATAGTATGCAAAAATCTCTCTAAAATTACCATGATTAGATCCCACCTCATCTTTGATGTACCCTTTAAGGCATGTACTCAGGGATATTGATGTGTCAACAAGTTGTTGTAAGAAAAAGCTTTAGTAAAGTGATAAAGTGAAAAATATCGAGTGTATATAATACCCATTAGGGTTTTCATTCTTTGAATGCATCCCACATTTTTATATCAACCTCTTATGGTAATTATTTGAATCTAACATCCATAGGATAATCGTTTATGTTTTATAATTTTGTATCAGTCATTGTATGAGATATCCTTTAGATAGCGAGCAAAATTTACTATGAGGGATGAATACTCTATCGATATGAAAACTAAAGGTATTGATATCTAGTCCTTTAAAATTTACTATGTCTCCTTCAACTACAAATTTTCAACATATTTGATTGTAGATGAACACAAAAGGATCAATTTGACAACTCTCATGAAATTCAAATTGTGTTTATCATCCTATACAAAGGAAAATCCATATAATTGATCACTCCCTTTAACCATTAAGGGGATTATTATTTTGAGAAAAACTACCTTTTTAAGTGGCCAAGCTATTAGTTTATTGAGTTTTAGATATTTTGGGCAATTAGAACACAAATGTACCATATTTTTGACCATTGAACTAAACTTTAGGGGTCCCAAACTCTCTTCATAAATTTTATGATCTTATAACATGTGTTATAATACCTTGGGCTATGTCTCCATCTCTGCTAGAACACTTATGTTTGAGAATGCCATTGTATGCAAAAAAAATGTTTTATATTTAGAACATGTATTCATGGTGCTTTCACTATCATCAATATAATCCTCTGAGTCACTACAAATTTTATCACTCTGAACATGTAGAATTGATGAATCTATGTGATTTGAAAATTCCCTCTCTTCCTAGGAAATGTAATATCTTTTATATAGACATATGACAAGGTTTAAAATTCATCAGTTGAGAAAGGAAATAATAGTTTTTCATCTAGTACCATGTTAACACTAACAACAAAAATCCTCTTCCCATATTTCTATAATGTAGTGTCCTCTTATTTGGATACACTATACCCTTTATAACTTTGGTGACTCTTGAAAAGAAGACAACCCGATCATCCTCTCCAAACGTAAGATACATTGATGTTATAGTACACAAATTAAATATGAGATGAAAGAAACTATGTAAAATTATATCAGGTAAAGAAATTTTTTTTAAATGTGAGATGAAATAAAATATGTATATAAATGCAATCTAAGTCTCAAGTAAGGATCTATGTGTTTCTATAAATAAGTTTGTATATAAAACTAAGAAAAACATGTGAACAAGATGATATGTGAAAATAAATTATGTCATCAGATCTGTCACTAATCTCAACATATCATGAAAATAATGTGACATTATCTTCTTTACCATCATCTAAAAATAATTTTGATTGACTTAAATTTTATACAATAGATATAGATTTGTTTTCTCCTAAAATTGATAGATTACTTTGATTACCTTAGAAATTTATTATTTAAAAAAAAAAAAAAAAAAAAAAAAGAAAAAGAAAAAGAGCATTGAACCTTGAAAGGTTGAATTAGGTGGGACATCTATTATTAGATAATAAAAGAGATGAATCTTTTGGTATTATGATCTAAATCATAAATCATAATGTTAAAACTTATATTATGATCACAATCTTAAGGTTCATATCATGGTTTAAAAACTAGTTATATCCAAGTCATAGGCACACATACTAAACTAAATAATTAAATTTAATGTTTTTTAAAGAAGCACAAATAGATAGTGGATGAAACCAATGTCAAATAAAATATAGCAAGATCAAATAAAATGTCACAATGGGGATCTCAATTTTATATAAATAAAGGAGTTGTTATTTAAGGTAATGGTGAAGTGGTGGGAAATGGAAAGGGCATACATAACATCAAATTGGTAAAAGATTTCAAGGTGAGCTAAACAATAATGGTGAGGTGAAATGACAAGGTATTTCAATAATTGGACTTGGAAAATCTCGATCATATACATGTGAAAAGTTTAATGACATGTCATATATGTCAATGATATATATAGATTCCACTGAACCATTTTAGTTGCCTAACACATAATTAAAATAGGTATCATATAATTGATGAGATGTGGGTAAGTTGGTAAAGTGACTTAGTTATTTCAAGAACCACCCAAGTTCAAATCTTAGTATGGTATCAGAGGCTTGATGTGGCCAATCGTTAATATTCTTGGGTTGATTATGGCCATTAATGGTATTTTCAGGCTGGTTATAGCCATTCATTGGTTTTCTCTAACTAATTGTGGCCATTGTTGGTATTCTCAATCATTTTTTACCATTATTGGTAAATTTGATACTTGTGATAGATGATCACATTGTATCCTAAATTAATTGAATCTCTGATCAAAAATGAATATCTATCTTTAAAAAATAGGTGTCATATATCTAATAAATATGATCAAAATATAGATAATGTTAATTTAAATATGTAAAACTAATATTTATGTAATTATAGGTTATAAAATAAATGTAGTAGATAAAACAAATGTAAAATTAAAATTTAAGTTTCTTTTTGAGTTTATACTCTAAATATGGATATATTTATTAAATAAATGAACTAACTTAATTTATATATAACACAAATTTTACTAATAATTTAACATTGAAATATTATCTTTATCTCATCTAACTATTAATTATAAAAGCTAAATTACATTATGCATGTCAATGCTATGTCCACCTCTATTTATAATTTTAATATGGATGTTTTATGTTATAAAACATTAAAAAATTAAATTGTATTACAATGCATTGAATTGGACAAATTAATATCTTACATATTAGAGAAAAATAATTAAGGTAACAATGTTATTAAATAAAATAAAATAATTTGGGCATTATTTTATTGAGAACCTTAGTAAAAAGTATAAGCGTATATAATTTAACAAGATATTTAAATAAATCTAATAAACTGATTTTTATTATCTATTTCAATTGTAATGCTATGAAAACCTAATCGTTATGAGGTGATTTGCAATAGTGGTGTCTATACAGTGGTAGCATCAGAGCAGGAGATTGCATAAAGAGTTGTTGAGGCTTTAGAGCTTAGCTTTCCACCTAGGTAGAGTACATTAATAAAGAATAGAAGGGATGGATACCCTGACCAAATCCCAAGCATTGTAGATGTGTTTGGAGGGAGATTGGTGATCAATGTTCCTCTATTGACAAAATGTTGTGCATGGATAAGGAATAGCCAATCCCAAGTGCACTCTCCATAGAATATATAAAAGATACAATTTTTGAGAGATCAAACAGATCTTGGGTTAGCAAGAAAATGGAAACAGTGGAGGACTAATCCCATGCATTGGGAGGTTAAGACATAATCCAAATCAGGTGCAAAATCATTTGTTGAAGTTGTGGGAGAACACAAAAGTCTTCATGTGATTCCAGCAAAGGAACCCCCAGTTGTTCTCTTTGATAAACAATAGATTGAATTGGTTACTGAGAGAAAAGAATGGTTAACTATGCAGGGTTTGATTTATAAATTTGAATCATTGTGGCCAACTCTACCAGTATTGAATGAGTGGATCTCATCCCAATGGAAAGATATGGTGGAAGGTAAGATTTAGATTTATCCCTGTGTTAGATGTTTTTTTATTATGATTTTTTATTCAGTAGCAGATAAAGAGTATATGTTTAAAAATAATGTTTGGGCATGGAATAATCATAATTGATTGGTTAAGCCTTGGCACCCTGATTTCAATGCCTAGAAACAAACTTTTAATGTTAAACTAATTTGAATTAAGCTTCAAAATCTTCCCTATTAGTTATGGGTTGATTTGGTATTCATAACCATTGGAAATACATTAGATAAATTTTGGTCTACTAATAAAATGATTGATGATAAGGAGCATACCACTTTTGCCTGAATTTTGGTTTATGTGGATTATTCTAAAGATCTACCTACTCAAATAGAACTCAGAGTGGGGGAAAAATGGATTCAATCCTTGGACTATGAAGGGATCTTCTTTAGATGTAGAAGATGTTTCTAAACAGGGCATCTGTTAATGATTGTCCTAGCTTCAAATTCAATAAATCGATATCGTGGTATAAAAATACTAAAATTAAACATAATATGGTTCTAGAAGCGAATGATAGTGGAAGTGATAATGAGGGATTAGATCCAAAAATCCCTTTGGAAGCAAAGAAGCAGAATCAAATGAATTAGACTCTTAGTTGTGAGGAAAAGACCAAGAAGGGGCGAGGAGTTCGGGGAAGGGGGATGGGGAGGGTTGTGATGTTACAAGAGAGTTAAAATGGAAGTGAATAGATAAGTTTAGATCTAGCAACCTAGACTCCATTAGAAATACAAGGAGTGTTTGAATCAGAGCAAGCAATAAATCAAGAAAAATCTCTAGAAATCTCCATCCTCGTACTGCCAAATCTTGTGGAGGGAGGAGAATAGAAAATAGTTAGTAATAGAAATAAATGCAAGGGTAAATTGGGTTTGAATCCCATAACAATGTCTCTCAGATCTAACAAATAAAATCTCTTGGGAGATGCCTAGTTGGTTTATTTTTATTTCATTTTGGGCAGGAGCTATTGTTATAAATTTTGGCATTTGTGATCAATTTATTGCTGCTCTTTTGTTGTTATTTGGTTGTTTTTCAGCCTTCACTTTGTTGTTGAGTGTTGTGTCGTCTTGGTTTTTGTTTCACTCTTCAAGTATGAGTCCCTAGCTCAAAAAAAAACTGCCCTTTATCCTTATTAAAAAATAATTAAAAATATATAAGTTAATGTAAGTTGATTAAAAATTATACACTTAACTCCCAAAATCATATCACATAATTTAATATACTATAAAAAACCACCACTTATATAAAATCATATCACATAATTTAATACATTATAAAAAACCACTATCTATATAAAATTAATAAATTAATAAAATCATTTATTTTTTATATAAACTTATTGATTTATTAAAAATAATTATATAAACCCAAAAAAAAAAAAAAACATGAAACATTTCTTTCGTCTTAGTGGAAACCATACCACTAATTCTTATCTCGAAATTAGAAACTATTTTAAAAATTATCACATCAAAAAAATAGGTATTCATAAAATAATATTAAACCTCAATATAAAACCCCAAGACTCTTTAATAAAAAAAGGGTCCATTTACACCTTTAAATGGAGAAAATGACATCTATTTTTTATGATTATTTAAATATAATCGTCAAAATGATATTTTTAAAGAAAATAAAAGTTCTAACATTTCAAATATTAAAACAATTAATATCTAAGATATAGATATTAAAATGTCACTATGAAATAATTAAATTACAAAAGCATTCGCAGACAAGGTTAGATTTGATTTGACCATACGGTGCCACGAAACCTTTTATATGCAGATGAGTAACCCTTGTACATGACTATTTTTTTATTAAAACATATTGAATTCCAAGCTTTATGCAAAAGCTTATAATAATGTAAGTTGCATGATATAAATAAAATAAAAGATAAATGGAATGGTCAACGTTGAAGCCAATCTCTCTCTCTCATATATATATATATAATGATATAATGTTTGACGTTAATTATCAAGCATATTTAACAGGTAGGTGTTGATGGATAGATAGTTGTAAATAACTAGCTCTCCCTAAGGGAATAATAATGGAAATCAGAGAATTTATGTATCACAATGGTCTCTGTGAAGGACGTTTTCATGAAAATGTACACAAATTTTGGATAATTAAGTAGCAACATCATTATCATTTGTCCTCAATCAATGCCCAGTTTGACATTATAGAGGGATAAAAATTGCTTGCCAATGTGAATTAGGAAGGAAATGAACTTGTGACATGGAATTGGTCCGGTGAATACAAGGATCAATAAAGAATGGTCTTTAAAAATTATTATTAAAGAAGTCAATTAATATGTTTAAAAATATTATTGATTTAATACATATTAAGTTTGTGTGTGTTGGTTAAGTTTATATTTATAGAGGTGAAGGATTATCTAACTTATTACCTCAATCCCAATGACAACCAACAAGGAGATCTACTCTATCACATACTACTTCCGATCATTATTTTTTTCTTTTTTTAATCATCGGCTTACCATGTTTAAATGGAGAAATGCCTAAGCCCAGAAGGAGAAACTTTCTTATTATTACACCATCGAACCTGTTAGAAAACTAAATACTTTACACAACAAATAACCAATAAACAAAATACAAATTTTCAATAAAAAAAATAATTCAATTAAACACATGAATGAAATAAAACACCAGAATTATGTGGTAAAACCTTAGCAAAAATTAAAGAAACATTTATGATATATGATATCAGAATTTATTAATTCAAAAATTATATATAAATTTGTTATAGAATACATAAGAACTCCATAAACATAAATATGTTTAATTGGCAAAATAAGTTAGGATTCTTCCTTCTAAAAATAGAGAGCAAAAATATCATTAGGACTTTTCTTTCTAAAAATAGAATTTGGTAGAATTCATCTTCCTAGAAACAAAGGTTTTGACTCTTTGATTTTTTTCTTTGGGGATGTTGCTTCTGAATCTCTACCAGGAAGTTCCATAAAATTTCACTGCCTACTGGACCCCTGATGATGATAATGGAAGGTGTTGTCCCCCACACTCCTATCAAAAACTATACCACAAAAGAATCGAACATTTAACTTTATTATCACATATCTAACAAATCCATTATTATTTAAATATACAAACCAACCCCATAAGCACTGCACATCAATTGATGCCGTAAATGGGACAAAATACTTTAAAACAAACATCAAATTACAGTGAAACAGGAAAAAAGAAAATTGCATATCTTAATCACTTGTGATAATTTCCACAAACCATCTAATTTAAGAAGTAAAAGATCTTAATAACAAGGAATGGAAAGTAAAAAATTACAAAACAGTTCTGAATTAAGACAATATATACGACAGTAAGGTGTCCTTCAGTGCAGTAGATGACACAGAAGAGAGACACTTAAAAACAATTGTGGGAAAGGCAGTGTTCAAAATTCAATTACCCTGACTTTGTTTTCCTTCATAGACAGTGAGCTTCAAACCTTCAGTGCAATACAAAATAAAGAAGAGAGACATTAAATCAATTGTGGGAAAGGCAGTGCTCAAAATTTAATTACCCTGACTATGTTTTCCTTCATGAACGGTGAGCTTCAAACCTTCAATGAAATCTTTCATATTTTTTTCTGAAGATCCTCCCAACTTCATTGCACTCCTTGCACTATGTCTTAGTGCCATGACCTTGTTCTTCATCTCCTTTCCTTCTGGACCTGACACCAATCTTCTTATAGCGTTGGATATTTCTTCTCTCCGAATCACCTTATCATCTCTGTGGCCACCTCTCAATCTAAACCCAGTTTTCCATTCGTCTTCCATGAGCATGCAGTTCGTGTATTGATCCGCCCAGAGAGGAAAACCCAACATGGGAACACCCAGAGCTATGGATTCGATAACGGAGTTCCACCCACAATGGGTAAAGAACCCACCTATTGATGGATGGGATAATACCTGTTCAAAAAATGACCCAATTGTTTTTGGAGGGGGTCAGTACTCTACCAACCAATTTATTTTTCTTTGGTCTAAAGAAAAGTATAGGAACAAGTTAGTAAGGCCTTACTATCCTAATTTCTTATTTTTCAAAAAATACCTGTAGCTGAGGCAACCATGGAACAATCAGTCCCTGGGTCTTGCAGGTCTCCTCCATAAAGCCATCAGGTAAGCAGTCAGAGACCTCAGAAGATATCAAATCTAGACGAAGCACCCACAGAAAGGGCTGCCCACTTTCCTTCAATCCCATGGCTACTTCCTCTATCTGAGCTTTGGACACATGAACTAAACTACCAAACGAAACATATATGACTGACTCGGGAGGCTTAGTGTCTAGCCATTCTGAGGGCTGGTATTCTGTCAAGAAGCTAGTTCCCACTGTCATGTCCTTGGGATTTTGGCTGTCAAGATAACTGGACGGAAGTAATGGACCAACAGTTAAAATTGGGGTTTCTGTATTCATTGCTTTCATTGTTTCTGGTTCGAGATTGTAAAAGGAATTGCAGAGAACCCAGTCTGCTCGACGAGCTGATTGAAATGATTTCAAGAGCATGTCCAGCGCATAATCTGAACTGGGATCTTGAAGCTGTAGGAATGATGGAAGGTCTCTGGATTGTATGCTTCGAAGTCCAGGAATATAATCAATGCAATCATCCAACTCACCTGCAAGTGAAACACAAAGTGGTCTGAAATTGAACAGTACATATGATAAAAGGATGTAACATATAAGCTAAGCTTACCAGTTTCTTTAGGAGGGTAGTGACCATGAGACCTCAGGAGATGAAAGTTGTAGTAGATTGAGTATACACCTACAGGCTGTAACCAAAAGGAAATCCAAGGAATCCCAAATCTCTTGGTCACATCCAGTGACCAGAAAAGGAGTGTATCTGCTATAACACAGGATATGGCGGGTTCTGTCTTGTTTAGGATATGTATAAGCTCTTCTAAAGCTTCACCCATCTTATCAACAGACTGCATAAAATCATAGAATTTGGCCGACCTGTCAAAATCTAGGGGCAGTCCATCTGAGATTTGAGCCGAGCGAATATCTAGGCCCAACTTACGAGCTTCAAGCAGAACAGGATCTTCTGAAGAGGAATTAGCCTGAGTGATCTCGGCATGCCTGTGATGGGTTGTAACAAATGTGACTACAAGACCTTTTGAGGCCAGATTCTTTGACAGTTGCATCATCGGATTTACATGGCCCTGAGTTGGGTACGGAATAACCAGAGCATGAAGAGGTTTTCCATTGTCTCCCATATCTAACAGCAGCAACACTTTTTAATGTGTAATGGTTACGTTTATGGGCACTATTCAAAGGGCTTATGGGGTGCCCTAATGGTATATGTAGCAGAGGCTCTTCCCTCTAATGACAACAATACCTTATGGTTGAGTTTTCAGACTCTATTGAAATGACCTATTGGCATAGATTATATGTTTAAAGCTTAAACAGTTGTGTTGACTGGTGTTAATATATTAGCGGTTTTAACAGTTTTGTGTGTTGATGCCTTATGATTAAATTCCCATGACCTATAAATATAAATTATATGGTAAAATTTAAATTGTTGTGTTACCTGGTATTAATATATTAAAAGTTTTAACATTTTTATATGTTCATGAGTGTTAAATAGCATGTGTTTAATATTATTCAATGTTAATATTAATTATTTATTTACAATTTATATTTATATTAACATTTGGGAAATCTATATTAAAATATAAAAAGTTTTTAGTTATTTTTGTTTCAAAGTTTTCATCTGAAATCAAAATTTGAATATATTAATTTTATAAAAAAATTAAATAAAAGAGATTGATTACAATTTGTTAGTAGTGTGGAAGTAGTCTTCATTATAAATGTTTCCCTAAGAAAATCTATTGATATTAGATATAAAAAAATGACTTATAATTTATTAATATTGTGGAAATAATTTTCATTATAAATGTCTTCACAAAAAAATTTATTAATATTAGAAAAACAATCCAAATTATTAATAATTATTTATAATAAAAATATATATATTTAACTTTTTTTATTTCAAAATTTTTATTTAAAATCAAAACTCTTTCAAAATATAAAACCAACATTTCAAACTCAAACTAGAATGAAAAGGTAATTGAGATCTAAAATTTCAAATTAATCATACCTGTCAATTTTAAATTTGTTAACAGACATAGATATAAAACTATTATTATTATTTTAATAAAAAATAAAAAACTCTTTACAAACAACACGATTATTGCCAGGTTAAATCATTGGCAATCTTAACTACACCACACAAACTCATATCACAGATTTAATACATTGAAAGATACTTGAATGAATAGTTTTTGTTTTTTACTTTATAATTCTTCTCCCTTACGTATCACCAGTAGACTATGAGTTTGGTAGCTATCATATCACTTGGTTTGGCAGTATTCTTTGGCTCAGATTTTTTTTGCATGGCTGTGATTTCAGAAAATTGTATTATATAATATGGTGAGTATTAAGAATTAAAAAATATTCATTTCACTAAATTTATGTTGAATTAAATTATATTATTTTTTTTTTAAATTATTAATTTTAAAATTTTTATTATAAAATATTAAAAAATATAAAAGATAAAACATATTTAATATATTTTCAATTAAAAATCTGTTCAATTAAATTAATTATATACATAAAATCAATCATTAAAAATTAAAAAGTCTATAATTACCTTATACAAAAATATTGACTTCTATGATTATTTTAAAAATCATGGTGCTTACACTTTCACTTTACATTTACTTTTTAAAGAACCAAAAAACAAGAATTAATGGATCATGTGAAACTAATGGCATAAGCGAAAGTGATAAAAAGTTTTTGAATAATATTTAAAGTTACAGAAGGAATAGTTTTTTAATATGAAAAACTGAAGAATTATTCGTTGTTTTATTGCTAACAATAATCATTTTTTTATAAATAATTTTGTGGGAGATTTTGGCATGATCGAATGTAACATTGAAGTTTTTTTTAAATGTATAGTATATTTAAATTCAATTACTAAATGATAAAATATTTATATATTAATTATAAATATAATATATTATATTAATATTTAAAAATATATTTTTATCAGAAATTAAAATTAATTGGTGTGTTTATTGTAATTAATATTAAATTAATTGAAATATAGTAAACATTATGGATTATTTGTCACAAGTAAAATGAAAGTAGAATGTTGAAATAGATTTTAAAAAATGATCGAATCCAAGTAGGTTAATTATGAACAACCTAAGATAATTTATCTATTTTTTGTTTGTACCCTGATTGTGTAGAACTAATAGATGGAATGGAAATAAACAACTTAGATTGATCGTGCATACGAAACCAGAAATGTGGTTACAATTGATTAAGTTAAGGATCGTTATAAACGGGACAAGTTCAACTGGCATTATGTCCTCTACTAACCAATTGTATCCTTTACAAAAAATATAAAAAATTAAGGCACATTTTCCCACACCTACTTGAAACATGCATGTGTATGGAAATTTGGCATTTGGATGCATGTAGTTGACTTGCAAATGACTCCTTCAAAATTGAAAACCTAATAGGGCTTGCACTCGTTGAAAACCTACAAGAAGAAAGAAGGGAGTGTAATAGGTTAAACTAATCCCAATCACTCTCATAATGACTGATCATTACTTACGTATCCAGTATTACTAAGAGGAAATTCAAGTCCACATAGTTCTCCCACTTAAATTATTTTATGAAATTCTGTTCCTTTTGTTACATGCATGCATCTAGAGATGGCTTGAATACTTGATAATATTTTTTTTGACCTAAACCAATTGGGCTCATGACTTGGATAAAAACTATTTTAAACGATTAAAATTAGATTTGGAAGGAATAGAAAAGCTTTTCTCAATGTGCAATAGTGTAAGTGTGCCTCAATAGTGAAACTACTTGATATAATAAGTGACTTATATGTGCCTTTATAACAATCTAAAAGGAAAAACCTCACACTACCTATCCTAAAAATGCATATCACCTATCAGAGATGGTCTAAATTTAAAAATTAATCATTATAAAAGTAAAGGAAAAGATCGACCCATAGGGGTGAAGACCGATTACCACTATTGTGCCATATCAATTGATTTTGTCCTGAAAGGTAACATGTGAAATTTAGGATTTGGGATGTCTATACAAATTCTTAGAGAGATTTTTAGTGATTAAGAATATTTATTTAGGCATAATAAAATAACTTAGAAAAGAATAGGTATGTAAAGTTACTTAGAATAGAGTGAGGTGATGAAAAAATATCAAATTAAGTGCTCAATTAAATTAAAGTGAAAGTGAACCAAAATTGATATGATCATATTATAGTGACTACATTTGGCCCCCTCCCTTCCCTCCTTTAATATAAGAATCTAGTGTAATATGAAAGATATATTTGAATGTGTACGACACACTTTGCCTCTGAGAAGATACTTCACTTGTGCATGACACTTTAGCATAGCCAACCCTACAATAACTCATAAATTAGTCATTTTATTATTTTAAAATCTGAAAATGATTGAACTTTAAAAATTAAAAAATCTAAAGAAAGCAAGGTAGAAATACACATGTATGTGTGAAACTATTTAACCCTAAAATCTAGGTTATGAAATCTAGGGATAGAGGGATAAATATAGCCTAGGGAACAAAGGTGATAAATTATCTCTATACTAATCCAATTAATTACAAAACTTAGATAAACATATACTAAATTAATTATGTTGAGATACGATAAAAATTGTAAGTACAACTATGCTAGATCTTGTAAAGATAATGAAAATAGGATACTTACCTGGTTTTGATATTAATACAAATTTTAATGTAGAACATGAAGGAAATAGACTACATCTAGATTATAGATCTATCACCTGATTCTATAAACTATACCTCTATAGTCGTAGACACTTGTGTTGATACTTCCATCTATCTTAGATTTAGGTGGCTAGCATAGAATACCTATTGAAATTGGATGTGACCATTTAGATGCTTCTAGGTTCTATGCCATCTTCATTTCAGTGTATTCAAATTTAGGTCATAGATTGTCCCTCCTTGTCAAATGATAAAACTTTAGTTCTTCATCTTCAAATTTGTTTTAAAAAAAATGGGTTAGTGGACACACGATGTTGATTTATGCCAAAGACCCCTCCTTCAATGAGTGTTACCTACATAGCCAATACTTTGAAGAGGGATTCATATTTATGTAGTTCTCCTCTACATGTTGGATTGTGTGTGCATAAAGATGCAATGTGTGATAAGAAAGTATATAGACTAACCTGGATTATAACTTGACAAATATGGCTTGTGGGATGCTCCTTCAATACTTAAGATGTACAGATGTGTTGTAGATATGACTTATATGAAAATAAGATAAAATAGGAAGGTTTTCCTCACTTGAATGCTTGATTGAATGCTTTTAATATTTTCCCTTGTGAGTTGATAGGTATGTGTTAGGTTTATGTTAGGTGAGGAATCAATTAAGACTAATCATGTATTTATACCAATCCATTTGGATAATATATCACATTAAAGCACTTGGGCCAATCATAGGCATATGTTTCATTTATAAATTAAATGATTTTAGTTCATAAAACACTTGTGTCAGGATAGGACACTTACATCAACTCAGGGATCTAACTAGGATGCAAGTGTCTGGATAGTTGAAAAATAGGCATACATCCATAACTCTCAGAAATAGAAGATAAGCAGGGTTAAAACAATCTAAGTATGATAGAAGGTCTAATTCATCAGCATAGTATTGGTTAGACTAAGAGATAAGTAGTAAGCATAAAGAGATAGTGTATGTGATCCTTTTGGTAGTGAAAATATCTAGAATATAAGACCTACATTCATGATATGTATTTTCTAAGTGTACAAGACTGAAGTTATATATAATTTATAAATAATGTCTATATTTTTGTTAGAAGAGGTTCTTAGAAATACTCTAGAACATACTAATTACAAGGATAGCTTGCATAGTGGAGAGTAAAATAGGACATAGAAGAGACTACAATATTACATACCATCTATGATATACAAAGATGCACCTAAAGAGCAAGAATAAATCAGCTACTAACAAAAGGTGAAACATAACTAGCATAACATTTGATAAATATATTAAAATAAATAGAGTAATCACTATGTATTAACCATATATAAAAAATATTAGGAAAATTTATATCAGAATGATTTTATTAATCTGTATCAATCCATTAGAATCATATTTTATTACAACAAAGTGTTATATATAGCCTTTTATAAATCATTGTCTCTTCACATTCTAGCCTTTTGAGATACAGAAGGAAAGACTCTTCACATTATTCTATTTTCTAATTAAGTTTAACACTTTCTAAGACTTACATAGTTGTCTCATCCCGAGACAAAGTTGCAACCTGATCTGAATTGAGTCAAAAAGATGAGCCACAAATAAAAGTTTTAGTTATTTTTCTAAGTGTAATTTATCAGTTTTTAACCTTTACACACTACTTATCCATCCTTTCAGGTTTTCAACTAAGTATCATACTATTCTACCGCTCTTTCAATTTTTCAATAGGCTAGCATAACCAGGTGACTATCTTTTATAGGTTTTCAACCAATATGGACCTAATCCTAATGGTTAGGCTATCTCAAAAAAAACCAATATTCTTAAATTCATAAAAGAGAAGTGTGAATTACTTACTACTACATTGGCGGAGGAGTTTGACTGGGCTACTATGAAGGTTTTTGTTTTTTTCCTAGATGTTGACCCATTGGCTTTTGATGAACCCAATGGTGGAGGTGGTTATTGAGACTTCACCTTTGTATCCAAATTCCTCTTTTGTAGGATTTTTTAGAGCTGTTGTAAAGAAATGAATTATTATTCATCTATTATCTAGGTAATAGTCAAATTAACTTGAGATAGATCCTACTTAAGCTTTTTTAATCTATGAGCACTTCACATATCAATACAAGCAGAATGCGTAGTGGTATCATCATGTTTTATAGATCACCATTTTTTATAAATGTGAGCAACACCTTGGTATTAGATAATTTGATTTGAATATCCAAGATGAACTCATCCAATCTATCTATTGTCCTTTTGGCTTGGATGGCTGCAAAAGTGTTGTGTATTATTTCATTATGCCACACTTGCAACTTCTATATGGCATCATTCCTGGAATCCAAAAGTTTTTTAACTGTGATGCTCATCATTTTTTCAATTGCTATTTTATCCTCCAATATGGCCTTAGATTTATTTATAGTGGTAAATTCAAGTTTTGTAGTAGCCAAGGATTGATTAAGATATTATCTCTAATTCAACATATCTTGGGCTATCTGCTTGGACTGTTATGCAGCTTTGTCTAAGACATGTACATAATCTTCAATGAGTTCTCATATAAATTTTATTTCATTCCTAAGTGATTTCCCTTGTGCACATAATGCAATCACGTTTTGTTCAACCCCCCAATTCTTTGTAATCTTTGTCAATAGACCAATGAATTGCTTATCCTCTTACATAACTTGATCATCTAGTACTTGTGTAACTAAGGTGGGATAGACATTATTTATTAGTTTCATATGAATTTTTCAATTTATCTTATACTTGAGCCTTTTCTTCATTTAGCCTAAGAACGTTTTCCAAATATGTAGCCTTCTACGCTATCAACCCTTGAAATTCAAATGCTCCTTCAATCTATTTTGATAGCGACAGTTGGGTCACATTCAAATATGTTTCCATCACAGTGGTATAAAATTCGATGGAGGTGGTCATAAGTGTCACAGGGGCAGGTGTGAATTGATCCAATACAAGAAATAAATTATTTCATCACATTGATGTAACAAAGACATCCCATAGCCATTAGTTAGAGATCTATGATGCTTCTTCTATGGCCTTTGTCCGAGTTGCACTTTCTACTTTTTTCTATTCTTTGGATTCTTTGTACTTCTTGGCCTAAGTTTTTGCTTCAACCTTGGCCTTAGCATCAACTTAAACTTCCTTTTCAGAATTGGCCTTATCATCAACTTAAGCTTTGGATTTAATATCCACCTCAATCTTAGCTTTGCCTTCAACTTTAGTGTTAACTTTGGCTTGGGCTACTTGTGCTTATGTTCTATGTCTATGTTGTTCTTTAGCATCCTTGACTTGAGATTCTTGTTCCCTATATTTTTGTTATGTAGCTTGCACATCTTGTTATCACCATTTAGCTTCATCTTTCTCTTTCTTCTTTACCTCCACTTCTTCATCTTACTTCTACATAACTTCTGCTTCCTCAACTTTTTTCCTTATAGCTTTAGCTTATTTCCCTTAATTCCATGCAACCTCTACTTCCTAAATTTTCTTCTATGTTTCAATTCTTATGTCTTGATGCTTTTGCTTTTGACATTGTGTAGATTATTATTAATTTCCTTATTTCTCTTGTGTTACTTCTTTTTGTGTTGATTCTTGTTATTTATTGCTACTTTAGTCCTCCTTAGCCTTCTTAGGGACTAGTGTGTCTTATGTAGTTTGATGTTTGTCTACTATCTCGAGCATAATTATATACATGGGTTTCACATCAAATTCAAGGTCTACGAGATCAATGTTTGATTCAGTATGCTTGGGTGACTCCAATCTGCTAAGATGGCTTTTAAGTACCAATTTATTTTTCCTAAATTTAGTTGGAGGAGTGAGAGTATGCTTTTGCTTCTTTGGAAACTGGTTCTAGGCCTATTGTTGCACTCTTTGATACTATTGTTTCCCACTTACTTTTTTAGGTTTTCCAAAATACACCATCCTTTCCCACATAATTTATGATGGTCTGGTAGAGGGGTGTGTGTATGGTCATCAGAACAAGAGCAATGTAGGATTGCCTTCTTCAGATAAATCCACCATCTACATAGTTGATGATCCTATGACTGAATCTATTTAAAATATCTCAACCTCCAACTTGAACTAAGTTGCTTCTTGTCCTACAGTATCAAAAATAATAGAAGGAGGTGGTTGAGTAATATCAACCTAAAAGTATTTTCCTACCTGATTTTGTACTTGGCAAGTTTGCATTACTTTCTAAAATAAGAACTCCTTCTCCTCTTTATCATACACCTCTTTTATGATTTCTTCCAACATCGATTGGATCATTTTCTATTCTTATACACCTAGCTTTCGTAGATCACAATCAAATTTTATCTTTAGAAGCATGTGATTATCCATGTAAGAATTTGTTTGATGTGTTCTTATCTTTGGTGGTGTTGGTAAGGCCTCTTGCACATGTGCTTTTCTCTTTCCTTTATATTTTTGTGGTGAATATTATGGCTACATTGGTTATGGTGGTGGATCATGTTGTTGTGCTTGTTGTTGCAATGGTGCTTTCTCTACTTCTACTTATTTCACCTATGTAGGAATAGCTTGAAAAGGTGGAACTGACTTCATAGCTAAGTATTTTTGCTTGTATACTTTAGCCTTCAATCTAACCATATAAATTAAAAATTTCATTGGTGTCACATTTAGAGTGTCCAACTCATAGACCTTAATTTGAATACCATTATGCAACTTGGTGATTGAAGCATGTTGTCTCAAATATTGCATTACATCCTATAGGATCCTAGGGTGTGTTTTGATCAAAGCTAGTAGTTTGAGCTGCCGAGTGTTAAACTACTCTAATTGATCATAATACTATTGTATTTTAGTCCATGCAATATTTTTGATAGAATTAATAGGCCAAAATTCTACAGTTACATTGACTAGCCCAAGTGGATATTTCCACTGCGTGAAACATAATAAAAGAACCAAAAATTGGTACTACAATATTTGCATGCTTCCCACAAGTACATTCTCTATATTAGTGTTGAGTTCACATTCCAAAAACTCAAGATAATTGAATTCCTCCCTAATTCTTATCATATGATAGGGAATATCAATTACTCCTTTTATCACTTATTTTACTTGCTTGGTGGTTTAGTGGTTTGCCAAAATATTTTTGTGGTACTTCAAACCAAAATGTGCAGTGAAGCATCCTCAATTGAGTCAATGGGTGTTCCTCACCCTACCCTTTTGTATATTTTTCCCTCACATCTAAATGGATTGGTGGTGTTGTAGACTTATAAGGGAGGAGAGATTTTCCACAATTAAGAAGGTTGGTAGCATGAGCCATGGTGTGCACAGTGATCCAAATTATAATGTCTTGAGCCAAATGAACATCTCCTTAATTTTAATAGCTCAACAGAGTCATTATGACTTCATCTAGATTCCTAAATGTAGGTATCTTAATCAATGTTTATGTATTGAAACCTTGCAATGGATATTGAAGTATGAGGGCTCCTACTTGTGTTGTTCCTTAAGTATCCTATGCAAAAAGAGTACTTTCTACTATGTTTACAAAATTGTATAGATCTAGATCATTTTAATTATTTTGGTGAAGACCTAACCTAATCCCCATTTCCTCTTTTCACACATATGATAGTGGAATTAACAATTGACCTCTTTCCGTGACTCAATATATGGTCGGGAATGAGTGATTGCTTGGCCTAGTCATGTTCTAATTGGAAATATATTCTCAAGCAAGTATATTGAAATCATATCATAGAAGCCACTTGTTAGTTAAAGTCTTTAATGTTTTGGCGTTGTCCATACCCTACTCTTATATATCTATTTACGCCCAATTTCATATCACTGGGTACTTTGAATGCATTGACTACTTGTGTACAAGTGTTTCTTTTTTAATTAATATTACTTACTGTAAGTTACTTTGATAGGGACATTTTGAGCTTAGAATATTTGATTTTCTTCTTTGGTAGTTATTATATTTGAGTAACTATACTTTCATCTATTCAATTTATCTTATGAAACCACTTGTCCATTTACTACTAAATTTTCTTTGAAAAAGATGTAATCTTTCTGAAATGCCATATTAATAATGGTCTATCATGATTGTTGTCCTTTCATTCATCATACCTATATTTTCTCTACCTTCCCAAAATTAATTAATATGCTTGATGTAGTTATGGCTAGTTGTCTTCTATGAGTTATCTCCAAAATGTGATTCCACCTTGTGATGATAGTTGCTCCTTAGTGGTCACGATGTGTTGCACTAAAAAAAATAGAATATACAAAAAGTATAACTTAATAAAATAAAATAGGATAAAATAACATTAAATAAAATCCTAAATACATGGTGCTACTTATCACCCACTCAATTTTTTAGCTGAATGATAGAGATTAAAGATGACATGGCTTAAGCCTAGAACGATTTATATGCGTTGGTAATATGGTTCCCTACAAATAATTCAACACTATGAATGTCTTTGGTTATACTTCATGAATACTATAGGGTCCTTTTCATATAATGCATATATTTCATGAGAATACTTTAAATCTTTTATCATAAAGTAATACCATTTGTTCAAGGTAAAATTGCTTAGATTACAAGTTATGATCATGCCATGCTTTTTGACTCTACTTGTGAATCTGTTGAATCCATTGTGCCCTTTTTATATTTTATGCCAACTTTGTGAAGTCCATTTTCCATTATTTTAATGAATCCTGATCCCCTAATCACATAACCATCATAATCCACAAGCTAGGAACAATATACTCCATAGGCATTCCTAGCTCAATGCCATATATGAATTGAGACGAAGTGAACCTTGTATCTCTCTTGTAATGTGTTATACAAGCCCAAATAATCATATGAATTATATCTTTCCAATCATCCTTTTAAACATTAAAAATGTTTTTAACATTTTCCCCAATACTTTATTGAACACTTCCGCTTGTCCATTTACCTATGAATGGTAAGCCATGATTTTTTGGTGTGATATCATTAACTCTTCAATGCGAGTCTTTGTATTATTATTTATGAAATGCATGCCTTTATCAATCAACAAATTAACTAGACATCCAAACTTGTAATGATGTTTTCATATGAAAATTTGGTAGAATATTTTTCACCACAACTTGGATTGGCAACAGCTTCCACGCATTTCGTGAAATAATCTATTGTAGTAATAATATATTGGGCATGACTGAAATTACTTGGAGGATATATATGTCCAACAAAGTCAATTCCCCACTACTCAAAGTGGTTTTCCTCAAGAATGGGTACTAAAGGCATTTTGTTGCATTGATTTAGCTTGCCCATTTATTGATAGACATCACAGTGTCTAGCAACTCTATACGCATCCTAAAATAATATAGGCCACCAAAGACCACTCTGTAATATTTTCCTTATAGTGTTTTTTTTTGAAATGACCCCCTATAATTCCATAATGGGATTATTAAAGAAGTTGTGGTCACTCGTGCTCTAGATCTACTCTGCACAATACATCATTTTTATTGAGATTGTACAATAATCCATTAATAAGACTATATGGTATGGCTTAGATGACCATTTGCTTCTTATCTTGCTCAGTATAGTGTGAAAGAAAAGTTCATTGTTACAATAAATTTGAAATGTCTTCCATGTTATCTAGAACTATAGAATTTCTAAATAAATGTGCATCTGGGGATTCATCTTCAAGTTTTTCTAGTTCCTCCCCATTATTAATTTTGTTAAGGTGATCTGGCCCCACATTCTCTCAGCATAGCTAAATTTTAATCTAAAATTTAAATTCATATAACAACATTAACCACCTTGATTATGTCCTCCCAGTATTGGCTTATTAATCAAGTATCATAATTCTTAATGATCTGTGAAGAACTCAAATGATGTAGCCAACAAGTAATGCTAAAACTTTTACAGTGTGAACACCATGGCTAGTACTTCTCTCTATGGTCATGTATTTATTTTCTATAGATGATAGTTTTCTATTAGAAAAATGTATTGGGTGGTCCAACCCACCTTCACTTGGATGTGCTAAGACAACTCCTAATGCAGTGCCAGAAGCATCCACATGTATGTGAAATAGCTTCTTCCAGTCAAGATCATTATTGTTACTAATCTTTACTTTAACTGAATAAATGTTATTTGACATTCTAATGTCTATTTGAATTTGGTATCCTTACATAGTAATTTTTCCATGGATGAAAATATAACTACATACCCTTTAATAAAATTCTTATAATACCTCGTATGACCAAGGAATGTGTGCATTTAAATTGAGTTAGTAAGAGGTGACATATCTACTATCACAACAATTTTAGATGGGTCAACAAAAATATTGTCGCTACATACAACATGGCCTTGCAAGACACTAAAAGGTGTAAATAATAGACACTTATTTAAATTCAAAGCGATGCACAAAGTGCAACATCACTCCAACATCAATATTAGTTTTGATAAGTGTTATTTAAATAGAGAGAAGATAACCCAATCATCCAAATAGACTTCCAAGAAATCATGAATGAAATCTTTGAATGCATTTACCAAAGCCCTAAAAACTATAACAGGTACATTCTTTAAACCAAAAGGCATTACCTTGTATGTGAATGATCCCCATTCAGTAGCGAAGGTGGTCTTAAACTAATCCTCCTTTGAAATTGGAATATAGTGATATCTATTAAAGCCATATATAAATGAAAATAATTTATTCCCTACAATAGATTAAAGGACTTCATCTGTAAAAGAAATTTGAAATGGATCATTAATGCAAGGATCATTGAGTGGGCAGTAGTCCCCACACACCTAAATTTATCATATTTTATTAGGTTGAAAAAACATGGGACTCACCCACTCTAACTTTTCAACTAGATAAATGATTCCAACTTCTTGCATTTGATCAAGTTTAGCCTTTACTTTGATTTTTATATTAGGATTGAGTCGATAAGTTTATTTTTTTAATAGGGCACACACACTCTTTTATTTATGTGTATTTCTTCTAGAGATGGATCTACACCTTCTACCTCTAAAATTTTCCTTAAAAACACATCTTGATAGTCCCTTAACAGCTACAAGGCCTCAAAACTTTTCTCTTATCCCTAGTAATCTCTCACTATTGCAATCTAAGGAGCCAACTCTATCCCAACATTCACTTCAATATTTTACAAGGTTTTTTATATATCTTTGCCTGATCCACTAAATAGAGCATCTTGCATAATGTGTTTGCCTTCATTTTGTGAAATATTGATATTGCATAATTTTTATTCTTCCACTTGCTTTGTGTTTTCCACTAGTTTGGGTTCATCTTTGCGTTGTAGCTCAAATAAACCTTCTAGATTGAGATCTCCATTATTGTCACTGTCACTTGACTCTATTATATCATTGATTATTATATTACATGGTTTAACAAGAACTTTTTATTTTTGGTTGATTTTTTAATTACATAGTGTGAGATCCAGGTCCTGTGCCAACTCCTAATGAGATAATGATTTAGTTATAATTAATAAATATTCTACTCATCCATGACATAGAAATTTTTTAATTTTATACAAGTAATTTTATACTAAGGGGTTATCATCATCAAACATAAAATTTTGAATGAAATCTTTATGAAGTTTCATCCAATGTTTGGTTTCTCTTCCGAACTCTTAATGTATATACTAGGGTGTTGGTAGAGGTGCTAGGCTGTGGCTGATTATGTTCATCTAATATCATGGTTTTACTCCTTCTATGATCCATATATCCACACACTAATGGATGTGCAATTTTAGGCATTGATTTTCTTAGAAGAAAGACAATTTTGATTTGACACTAGCTAGTAGCTGAAACCTTGCATGCAAGACTTTGCATGCTTCTTCTCATTATACTTCTAAGTTTCTATGTACTACCACCCATGTCATAATAGTTCATTTTAGTGCATGGCTAAGTTCACTGACTCATTAATCCACCTCTAGTACATGGTGTTCAATCCTTAAGATAAATGTATTGAGATCCTCTATTGCAAAGTATTGAGGTATATGGCATTTTGCAATGAACACCATGTGCATAGCTCACAACTCATGATTTCTATGATCCCAATTCAATATGTGTACATATGAGTCACCACTTAGGGGTGATGTGGATTCCCAAGGTAGAATACCTTTTGGGGTTGGTTCAGTATAGTCCATCATAGTTACACTAGTATTATACATGAAATCCACTTTAGATGTTGTTGGAGAGTTCACTAAAGGAGAAACACATCATTCTATGTGAACCTGATTAGCTAGATGCTTTATTATAATAGGTTTGAATACTAGTATTTGTTCTTGTGCATTATGTGGTTTCTAATCTTGACACTCTATAGGCCACACCCCATTTTACCTTTCATCTATACCCATTTAAACAAACTATTAGCCCCATAAGCATAAGGAGACTTTGGATCTTTTGGGATGATAGATGGATTTTGCTCAGACTTATTTATGTGTATCACCACTATTTTATCTTTTTGATGCACATCTAACTAAGTATGCATATTATTGATGGTTATTTAGCCATTGTAGGCCCATTTCTTACTGATTAAGGTTAGGTAATGAGTCTTTGTTGTATTCATGTCAATGTCCTCAAAGTATCCTCACAAGATGAGCTCAACCACTTTAATTTCAATATCTTCTAACCTACAAATGGGTTTGACTCTTCCATAATCTACCAAAGTCAATGCAATTAGACTATAGCTCAAAGTTGGTTGACCAATGGCTTCCCAGGTATATTAGGAATTGTATTGACTATGCTTCTAAAATCAAATACTACATTTAGAATTTCATATCTATAAAATTTAATATCCATTCATGAATTCACATCCCAAGGCATCTTGGTCATGACATGCCAAACTACTTTATCAACCCTTTTTATCCTCACTATGCACACTCTAGGAGATTATGTAGGAGATTAGTGATGTTATGGAATACATCATCATTGTGCAATGTGCTAAGTAGTTTAATATTAAAGTATTCATAACACCCTCTTGCCTCATTATCCTAAAAATTTATCCATACATTTGGGTATCAATAGTTGTGTTATCAACCTCAAAAGTTAGTTTTTATTGTATTTACTATAATAAATGTGCATCTTGATACATTAAATTATTTTCTATAGTAGTATCATGATATTTATCCCACTAAATTTTTATAATGCTATGATATTGAAGAATTTTTAAAGGTGGTAAGCCTTATTCAACTCTTTGTTACCATCTGATGGACTGTACAAAAGCATTTTCTTTTGGTTGCACATTGATCATATTTATATTGTGTGTTGTTCCAAAAATCCGTCACTTGATTTTGTGGACAATATGTTGACCATTTTGGTCCTACAAGCCAAAATTATTTCTTCATTTCTTTCAAAACATTCTGAGTAGTTGAATTTTTCAAATATTCAAGCCTTTTCAGCTAAAGAAGCCATAGGTTCAACAGGCAGGCTTTCTTCAAAAAAAAATTCAAAACACTTAAGGCTTTTCCTTAGTGTTTTGAGAATGGTTCAACACTGAAGTTCTATCAAAAGACTTAAGGGAAAGCTTCAAACAATTGGAATGAACCATTGAACCATTAAACCCCACCCCCTTAAAGGTTCAATGGTTCAACGAGTTCAAAAGGTTCAATGACTTCGGCGCACTTAGAAAACAAAAAAAATAGCTTCAAAAGAGTTAGATTGAACCATTGAACCTTGAACCTCAACGGTTCAATGGATTCAAAGGTTTAATGAGTTCAATAGACTTACAAAAAAGAATAATTTGAAGAGATAAGGTTGAACCGTTGAACCATTGAACTGATGAACTTTGAACCAAAATGGTTCATTGTTTCAAAGTTTCAATGAGTTCAAAGGACTTAGAGAATAAAGAGGAATCAAAGAGTTGAATTGAACCATTTAACACCGACTTCAAAGGTTCAAAGGTTCACTAGTTCAAAAGAGTTCAACTATAAAGCAATGAACCAATGAACCATTAAACCAATGAACCAAATGGTTTAAAAGAGTTCAAAGCTTCAAAGCTTCAAAGCTTCAAACAAATAAATGAAGTGGAAGATTATAGAAAGAGGTTCAACTGAATGGTTCGACCGAAAGGTTCAAAGAATTGGTTCAACGACGCCTTGAGCGTGTAAACGAAAACATTGAATTGTCGAACCATTGAACCATTTAACCTCTGAACCAAAAGAGTTCAAGGTTCAAGGTTTAAAGAGTTTTAAGCAACCACCAGTGAAGTCCCCATGGATGTCAAAATTAGGGTAATGGAATAACCCTTAATATTCAAAAACAGGCACAAACTTGATAACAAACTCAGTGATTAGTAAAGAAAGAAGCTGAAGGTGCCAGCAGATAGTGAGAAGATAGCCCTGAGAGCTCAGATCACCAAGAAAAGACAAAATGTGGCAAGGAAAGAGGGAATGACTATAGGAAAACTAGAAATATCTACAAAGGAGTTATTTCTAGTAGGTGGAATAGTCCACCAGGTAGACATCAGAGAACACCAATATTCAATGGCGTGGCCTATTTTTCTCCATAGAGTAAAAGTGAATGGATAGCCGTGTAAGCGTCATAAATAAGACCAAGAAACTCATGCTTAGGAGGAGACATTTGAGATGATTTAGAATGCCAAAGTCAAGCCCAATAACCTATTCTAGCATGGCCCTTTCATAGAATTTAAAATGCATTCAATACAGCATGGGTCGTTTCATAAAAACAAGTGCCCAAGTCTTTCTTTGGAGGCTGTATATTGTAATTTCTCATGTATCTAAGGAGGGATCTCTCAGTTATCAGAAACAAAGCTCTACCTAAATTTAAAGGCATTCTTGAGACTTTGAGCTCAGACTATTAATCATCTTTTGTTAAGTGAATGAGAAAACAAGTGACTTTTCAAACTTTGTGTTGGAATAAGCTTGTGTCTTCTAGGAAAGTGTTATTATGTCTATTTCCTAAATATAGTCTTGTCCATTTAATTAAACAAGCAAAACAAGTGGAAGTAAGCTGAAAGATGTCCTGAAGCCAACTGTGGGAGACTTTGTGCTGCCATAATTGCTTTCAATTTGTGTTTTGTGTAAAGGATACTGGAGAGACTTTGAGCTCCCCTTATCCTTCATAACCTTTTCCTCTATTGTAGTTTAAGTGGAGACTTTGGGATATGCTTCAAACTACTATGTTCCTTTGTCCAAATCAGTGGAAGGAACAATGAAAGACTTTGTGCTTTTGTGAGTTTCTTTTGGTTTCTATTACTACATAGAAAGAATCATGTTGTTAACTGAATATCACTTCTGAAAGAAGAGAAGTGCCTTTAGTAATTACACTAGAATTGTCCTCAATTTTGTTCTGTGAACATCATCTCTAAAAAAAGAGAGATGGATGGTATGATTTCACCCCTGTGTGTATTTTTAGCTTATGTCATTATAGTACACACACACACACACACACACACACACACACACACACACACACACACACACACACACACACACACACACACACATATACATATATATATACTATAAATTATAGGGAACCTCTCCTTGCTGAGAGGAGAGATTTATCTCATTCTTTCTATGGTCACCACACCCATCTTGTCGCATAAATATCCTTATGCTATGGTTGATGTAGCCATTTTTTCATCAGTCAGTTGATGACAAAATATTCACCCAATATTTAATGGTGACTCCACTTGGGACGAATGCATAGTTTGAATCCTCAAGCTTCAAATTGAAGCATTTTTTGTTCTTTTCCAATAGCATTTCACACTATGGTAGATCCATGATATACACGAAGCCAGATATCTCAAGGTATTATTGACCTGATATTTGAGTTGGTATAGCTAAGTAATTTTGATCTTTTTCCTCCACTATCTCATCTTTAGCAAACAAGGAGTTTCCTCCTACAAACATCAAGTCCCCAATACCAGGCAAATCTGTCCCTTCCTCTACTAGTAGAACTTTGTCTATATATATCCCACAGAGATTTATTATCCCTCCTTTCAATAGCCATATCATGGCAGCTCAAGGCCCCTGGGGTAATACTTTTGGTCCTCTGAATCTAACCCCACCTCTACATGAACTACCATATAGTTTAAAAATTAATTTCTCCAAGTTTTATGGTGATGGGAAGGTTCATCCTGATGAACATATTTCAACCTTTTGCATAGCCTGTGGTGTGATATGCATTGAATATGAAGACATAGTAGTCAGACTATTTGTGGAAACATTGCAAGGTGCTACTACAAACTAGTTTTATCATCTGTAGGCACAAATAATGACTGACTGGAACACTCTCAAGTCTAATTTTGAGGCTAGGTTCAAACTTGCAAAAGATACACATGCCCTATTAGCTCAGCTTACACAAATGAAGAAGGAGCTTCATGAACCCATGAGAGACTTCATTGCTAAATTTGACAAGCTGAGGACCAATATTCCTACAACTTCTTAGCTAACACCTAAGAATCTTAAATGCTTCTTCATCAATTCTCAGCTTCCTAAAGTGAGTCTCCTATTGAGGTGCGCTGGTCACACAGACCTTATTGCAACTCTAATTTTGGTGACTGAGGTTAAAGATGACCTTATGTTAGCAAGAAAGATAAGAAGAGATCCTAATAGAGGTAAATATTTTTCATCTTCTAAATATTATTCTACAGGCACCACTGATCCTATGGTGCAAGAGCTAACAAATGAATTGATAGCTCTAAAAAAACAAATGGCACAAGGGATGTCTACTTCTCCTTCTTATCGGGATATACCAAGGAGGACATTTCCCAACCAGTCATATTAGGGTAATGCTACTAGAAATCAAAGGCAACCAAATCACCTTCCTCCCCCACCAAGGAAGCTTGCCATTGAAGCAAAACTAGCTAACTCAGCAGTTGGTTATCTTGAAACTGAATTTGATTTTTCTTTCCAACCTGAGTTGAACCAAGAATATGACATTGATCTCTTTGTAGAAGGCCAAGAAGAATCATCTGGAAACTCCAACATTGGTTTCCTGAATTATAAGGATGAACCCAGAGGTAAAGGTGAAGCATTTGATGGATCATACATTGTATTTACAAGATCTTAGAACTAGTCAACTCAATAAGTTGATAAATAAAAAATAGAGGAAGAATCACGCTTAGTAATTTCAATTGATAAATGAGATACCTCACTACCTTTCCAATCAAAGGACTCGGTGAGCACTAAAAAATTAAGTACCTCAAATATTCCTTCACCTTCTGCTTCAAATCTGTAGACCAGTCCCACACCCAATAAAACCCAAATTGATGGGCTGCCTTCCTATATTTTGAATTCATTTCAGTCATTTGATATAATTGACCATATTAAGAAGACCAAATTTCAAATGTCTGAGTTTATATTCTTGCAATCCAACCCTGAGCAATTGGATAGGTTAGTTCAATGCATCAAAAATAAAACCATCCTTGCTGGATAATAAATTTTGAAATTAACTCCTATTCCCCCAAAAAACACACCTACCCAAAATAATCTTGTGATTACTCCTCCAGCTACCCCTAGAAAGACAGAACCATTTTATGTCTCCCTACTGATAAATAGTCATTAGCTGAATAATTGCATAATAGGTTCTGGCACATCTGACAATGTCATGCCTACCAAGGTGGCAAAATATCTTGGTCTCACACTAACTAAGACCTTTGGGAAATGTTTCTCCATGGAAAACAAACAAGTGCCTCTACTGAGACAAATCAAAGATGCTCAATTTATATTTTCAGCCTTCCTAGGTAAGAGAATTAAAATGATAGTCCTAGTGGTTGACGTCCCAGCCTCCTACAACATTCTTCTTGGGTAAAATTTTTTCAAGGATGTTAATGGAGAATTGAGCATGAACTTGTCTAAGGTGAGGATTCCTATCAAGGGTGTCATGTAAAGGCTACTTCCTGAGAAAGAGTCAAAGTACATTGTCACCCAAATGTCAGCTCCTAAAGCTCAAATTTTGTTTGAGTCTTCAAGCATGGGTAATTACTTTTTGACTTCTGAAGATGTTTTTGTTTTAGTAGATGAAAAATTACTAAGTAATAATCCAAAAAAATTATATAACACATCAGAAGAATTTGTAGGGTGCAGTACACATAAAAAAGGGTCTTCCCTTCATGATGAGGAAAATTTTGAAAGAGGATCAAATTCTGATGATGTCTAGATTTTGGAATTTGATGGCAGTAATTCTTCTACTGATTCTAGAGATAGATTTATTTTGATATATCCTCAAGGAGATATTCTTCCATATGCATATAAGTTGCAGTTCAACAACACTAACAACATTGTTGAGTATGAATCGCTGGTACTAGGATTAAAGGATACTTAGGACAAAGGAGTTAAACTTATTCATGCCAAAGGTGACACTCAACTGGTGGTTTTTTAGGTGAGGAACTTGTATCGCAATCTGGTATGGGACTACATTGAAATCTTTGATACTTTCAGTATTTTTTCTATGCCCAAAGAATTCAATAGCTATGCAGATGCATTAGCCATATCTGCAACTCTCTTGGTCCCTCACCAAGATTTCAAAGAGGACAAGTAAACTATCAAGTTGATCTTTCAATCAAGTGTACCTAATAATGCAGAGCATTGGTAGGTGTTCAATGAGAACAACCAAATCATTGTATTTTTGGAATAAATAGATAGCTTTGAAAAGCTTTAGTTTGAAGGTAGTGAATCTGCACTGTGAGAATCAGCTCTAGAGACATATCCAAACGCTGATAAAGAGTTCCTTCAGCTTAGAGGGAATAAAATTCCCAAAGGATTAGTTTCTCTTGAGAAGATTTTCAACAAACTAATACAGAAGACAATCTAAAAATGGTCAACATTGGGAATTATTGTACCCCTAATGAAAAACTCAAATTCATTACTGTACTTCACCATTAAATTGATGTTTTGGCATATTCATATGATGATCTGAAATCTCTCAGACCTGAATAAATCAAGCACAAAATTCCTCTCAAGATTGGGTCGATACCTCAAAAGTAGAAATAAAGGCAATACAACCCCAAGATATCAAGCACAATTTTGTCTGAGATATAGAAAACGCTGAATGCAAGGATTATTTTCCCAATCCATCATTCCACTTAGATTGTGAATATAGTACCTATAAGAAAGAAGAATGGATAAATTCCCCCGTGTGTTGATTTTAGGAATCTAAATCAGTCATCTTTAAAAGACAACTATCCCCTACCCATCATGAATTAGTTACTGCAAATAGTGACTAGCACCGAGATGTTATCAATGCTAAATGGTTTTTTAGGATATAATCAAGTGGAAGTTGGTGAAGCAGACCAACATAAGACCACTTTCACAACACCTTGGGGCACTTTTTGACCAGAAAGCAAAGATCCATAATTTTTAGATTGGAGATCAAGTCTTGTTGTGGGACAAGAAGAGAGAACCAAAGGGAATGCATGGAAAATTGGATTCCTTGTGGAAAGGCCCATTTTCCATTCATAGTTTAAATAGTGAAAATAGTTTCTTGCTAAAATATCAAGATGGGACACCATTTACTCTGCCTCACAGTGGGCAACATCTGAAACACTTCAATCCTTAAAGTATCAGATAACTCCATTTGTATATATGTACATCTTTCTTTATTTTGTTTTTGGAATTATTTGGTTTTTGGCACCTTTTTTTGGGTAAGCATGACTCCATAGCCCAATGGCATAGATGAAGGTACTGAGATTCTAGTTTCTACTCCCTTTGATTGTTTTAGTTTTCAATCGATGGAAGTTCCCCAACTGGAGCTAGCTATTGTTCCCAAAATTTGTCACTTGCTTTTTTAGACAATATGTCGACCATTTTGGTCCTACATGCCAAAATGCTTTCTTCCTTTCTTTCAAAATGCTGAGAAATTGAGTTTTTCAAATATTCAAGCCTTTTCAGCTAAAGAAGCTACAGGTTTAACAGGCCAGCTTTCTTTAAAAGAAGTTCCAAACATTAAGGCTTTTCTTTAGTGTTTTGGGAATGGTTCAATGCTAAAGTTTAATCAAAAGAATCAATGGTAGGCTTCAAAAAATTAGAATGAACCATTAAACCTTGAACCATTGAACCCTGCCCCCTTAAAGGTTTAAAGGTTCAATGACTTTAGCGCACTTAGAAAACAAATAAAAAATGTCAAAAGAGTTAGATTGAACCATTGAACCATTGAACCTTAAACCTCAATGGTTTAACAGGTTTAAAGGTTCAATGAGTTCAATGAGTTCAACGAACTTAAAGAAAAGAAGGATTTGAAAAGATAAGGTTGAACTGTTGAACCATTGAACCGATGAACTTTAAACCAAAATGGTTCATTGGTTCAAAAGTTTAATGAGTTCAAAGGACTTAGGGAATAAAGAGGAATCAAAGAGTAGAATTGAACTATTAAACCCTGATATCAAAGGTTCAAAGGTTCAACAGGTTCAAAAGAGTTCAACCATAAAGCAATGAACCAATGAACCAAATGGTTCAAAAGAGTTTAAAGGTTTAAAGCTTCGAACAAATGAATGAAGTGAAAGATTTTGGAAAGAGGTTCAATCGAATGGTTGGATCAAAAGGTTCAAAGAATTGGTTCAACGACGCCTTGAGCATGCAAAAGAAAACATTGAATTGTCGAACCATTAAACCATTTAACCTCTAAACCAAATGAGTTCAAGGTTCAAGGTTCAAAGAGGTTCAATCAACTACCAGTGACGTCCCGATGGATGTTAAAATTGAGGTAATGGAGTAACCCTTAATATTCAAAAAAGGGCACAAACTTGAGAACAAACTCAGCAATTAGTAAAGAAAGAAGATGAAGGTGCCAATAGAAAGTGATAAGATAGACCTGAGAGCTCAGATCACTAGGAAAAGATAAAATGTGGAAAGAAAATATGGAATGATTATAGGAAAACCAAAAATATCTACAAAGGAGTTATTTCTAGTAGGTGGAATAGTCCATCAGGTAGACATTAGAGAACACCAATATTCAATGGCACAACCTATTTTTCTCCATAGAGTAAAAGCGAATGGCCAGCTGTGTAAGCGTCATAAATAAGACCAGGAAACCCATGCTTAGGAGGAGACATTTGAGATGATTTAGAATGCCAAATTCAAGGCTAATAACCTGTTCCAACATGGCCCTTTCATAAAATTTAAAATGCATTCAATACAGCATGGGCCATTTCATAAAAACAAGCGCCCAAGTCTTTCTTTGGATGTTATATATTGTAATTTCTCATGTATCTAAGGAGAGATGTCTCGGTTATTAGAAGTGAAGCTCTGTCCAAATTAAAAGGCATTCCTAAGACTTTGAGCTCAGACTGTTAATCATATTTTGTTAAGTGAATGAGAAAACAAGTGACTTTTCAGACTTGGTGTTGGAATAAGCTTGTGCCTTCTAGGAAATTGTTCTTATGTCTGTTTCCTAAATATAGTCTTGTCCATTTAATTAAACAATCAGAACAAGTGGAAGTAAGCTGAAAGATGTCCTGAAGCCAACTGTGGGAGACTTTGTGCTGCCATAATTGCCTTCGGTTTGTGTTTTGTGTAAAGGATACTGGAGAAACTTTAAGCTTCCCTTATCCTTCATAACCTTTTACTCTGTTGTAGTTGAAGTGGATACTTTGGGCTATGCTTCAAAATACTATGTTCCTTTATCCAAATTAGTGGAAAGAACAATGAAAGACTTTGTGATTTCATGGGTTTCTTATGGTTTTTGTTACTACCTAGGAAGAATCTTGTTGTTGACTGAATATCACTTCTGAAAGAAGAGAAGTGCCTTTAGTAATTACACCATAATTCTCCTTTGTTCTGTTCTATGAACATCATCTTTGAAAAAAGAGAGATGGATGGTATGACTTCACCCATGTGTGTATTTTTAGCTTATGTCATTATAGTATAGCTTTTACATATATATATATATATATATATATATATATATATATATATATATATATATATATTATAGGGAACCTCCCCTTGATGAGAGGAGAGATTTATCTCATTCTAGCTGTGGTCACCACACCCATCCTGCCGCATAAATATCCTTATGCTATGGTTGATGTAACCATTTTGCCGTCAGTGAGCTGGTGACAAAATATTCACCCAACATTGTGCACTATCTTATCCTTTATTTGTTTCTCTAAAATTGGAAATATTTTATTTTATGTTGACCTTTGACCCTATAGTATACATAATATACTTTTATTTGAGGATTAGTGGGGTAGTTTCTCACATAATGATTATATGTGCCATATAGATAACATTGCATAGGGGTTGAGCTTATCAATTATCATTTTTATGACCTCCTTGATATCTACTATGATATCCACCCATATATCCCCCACTATATCCACCTCTATTTTGTTAATATCCCTACCCTCATGATTTTTTTCCATCATGTCCTACTTGTTGATTCATTTGCACATCATATCCCCCATATTGGTATAGAGATGTTAAGATCTCTCATAGTAACCTCTCTTCTCTAACATCATTTTCTTGCATTTCCCCAACTCTAACACTTTATTATCTATTCCTAGTCCTATTCAGAGTTACTTTTGGGTCTTTTACCTTATTCCACCTTCTTTATTATTGTAGTTCCCTTTCTAGTCCTAAAATTTTATTATCACTCTGTCTTTTCACCTTCCATTTGTTTGGATAAGGTTCAAATTCTTTTTACTCAGCTCTTCATCATTTGTTTTCTCTCACACATACCCTTATGGTGCCCGAAGTGACTACTCCATGTTGGTTAGAGTAGTTACCATGGCCTTTTACACAACCAACATCTTTATCAACAAAGGTAGTCATTTTCAAAAATTCCCTTTGATTTGTTTGACAAATTGATCTTATATAATATAAAAATCTATGTATCCTTCTACTATGAACTTGGTAATATAACTATCGATTAGAGTCTTCATTCAATAATCTATTATGTAGTTTTTCTAAATTTTTCTCAGTCAAGACTATATATTCTATTCTCCTTAGACTAAAGTAATAGTTTCAAATCTAGCAAGCCAAAAACCTAATAATCCAGGTAACTCACACTAAATATTTCATAAATTTTTCCATATATGTGCTCTTGGATAATCCTCTCTACTATTTTTATGACTCTTCGTGTTTTTTTTGAAATTAGTTCTAAATTATCTCATCTAACCATATCTTTACATCTCTCTACCCTAGCAACCACCTCAGCATATTTAATCTAAATGGATTCAATGTTCACTGGACCATTAGTAGAAGAGGTTGCTATAAATACTCCAGAACATGCTAAGTATAGGGATAGTTTGCCTAGTGAAGAGTACAATAGGACATAGAGGAGATTAAAGTATTACATACCATATGATATAAAAAGATGCACCTAAATAGTAATAATAACTTAGATACTAACAAAAGGAGGAACATAACTGACATAACATTTGATAAATAGATTACTCACTACACATTAATCATATATAAAAGAATATTAGTAAAAAACATATCAAAATGATTATATTAATCTCTATCAACACATCAAAACAATATTTTATTAAATCAAAGTGATTATATATATATATATATATATAACCTGTTGTCTCTTTATATTCTATCATTTTGAGATACAAAAGGAAAGACTCTTCCAATTATTTTATTACTCGATTAGGTTTTACAAGACTAAATACATACAAAATTTATATAAGAGACAAAATAATATACTTCTCACATGTGTCTTATTATTCTTTGTGATTTTATCATGCTTTATTATAAGTCCAACAATTATACCTCTTTTAATCCAGTAATGAAATTGGTAGTTTAAAGGAAAAGAAATTCATATATAGTGTGTATAACACAACTTGTCTTTGCATGAGTCCAACTTTAGTGTGTTTTTGGTGACTAACCTAAAACCAATATCATGTTATATTATATAATCAGTGCATATAATCTAAAATTGAAAGAATTAAAATAATAATATTTTAAATAATAGTGGGTGATGATAATTAATAAAAGTGTTTTAAAATTTGAAGGTAATTTTGACTTTGAAATTTATGTGCCTTCTTCATAACATATGCACATTATGTATGTCTCATGCTAAAACCTAGGTATAACAATGGTATCAATGTATAGAATTTTATCACAAATGTGTATCTCAATCATATAACTATGATTTTAACCAATTTTTAACTATGTAAATGTGTAGAACATGTTTCTATAACATGTACGCACTATATATCTAAAATTGAAACTATAAAAATGTAGAGGACATATTTATATAACATGCCCCCACTGAAATCTTAATCTATGAATATTTTGAAAGCCATGCCTCTATGACATGACCCCATTAATATGCCTCCATTTTTAGGTGAGGAAAAGTAGAAAATAGTAACTACCTTACCTCAAAAGGATAAGATAATTGCATAATCTTTGTGTGAATAATGTAACATATAAAAAGAACATGTCTAGGTAGATATATCATTCAATTATGAAAAATGTGATCACATAAAGTCCTAAGATGCATGATATAGATCATGGTAACATCTAGATAGTAATAGTATAAACTCAATAAGCAACCAAACACACACACAAGCACTCAAAATCAGGTCAAAATATAATGGTAAAAAGATATCGCAAACAAGAGGCACAACACAATATCAAAGGTACATGGCTTAGTCAAATGTCCACAAAATCAAGAATGACATATTCAAATATCAAAGAGGAAAAGAAGCTACCAAACATAAAGCTTATTAAAACACTCAAACAATCAAGACAAGATACTCAAGGAAGTACATAAATTAAAAGTATGAGTAACCCACATAAACATATCATGCTAGTCTCTAGATATACGTGTTATCAAAAAATTCAAGTACATAGAATATCAAGTACACTATGAAAGATATAAGAATGAATAAAGGCATGTATAGGTACATAAACTCAATCATGATAATGGAAAGTGATCATAGAATGACATAACTTAGGTGTATCATTATCATGTATAGGTATAATTTCTACTATAACTTAGGAATATCATCAAAGATATGACTTTGTGGAGGCCCCGTATCATATGTGTCATACTCATATGTTTTGTAAATGATATCATCAAGAATCATACCAATATTCTATATTATTATGATCATAATCACCGATATAATCATTATTATAGGATAAATGTTTCCTCTTATTTTGTTCTTGAACATGTGATATACCATTTAGAGTATTTGTATACGAATAAGGAACCATGCCAGATTTAGTTGTGACCTTTTTGGTATGTCACTTTTTGTATTCGTGTGCACCTAAGATGTTAATAACTTATGAACATCTTGAGCTACATGGTTTGCATTTATATTATTTGTATTTGGTTATGTATTAGTAACAGTATCACCATTTTCATAATCATTTGAAATTATCCCCTCTTATTATTCGATATTGACTAACAAAGGGAGGTCATATGGTTTATTTTTTTGTGGTTTTGGTAGCATTGGTTCCTTTGGTAATTGTATATCATTTAGAATTTATGGAAGCTTTAGTGATGGTACTTGAAACTATTTTTGATCTAAAAATTTATTTAGTAACCACATTTTTTGTTTTGGTATTTATGGTTTAGGAGAGGTATTCATAATGTGATTGGTTTTATTGAGTGATGTATCGATTCTAGGATCACCACTAACTTTGAGACTTTGTATTTTTAGGGTTAGTGCAAAACAACAATCTATAGGATTCCCATGCATTCTATAATATACACAATAGTACATGGATCTCATTATAGCATTTAGAGGAGGTAATTAAATAACTTTATTTTGAAGCATGTCTCTTAGGATTTCACTTGAGATCTTAGTATCCTTTGGTATAATATTTGAAGCACTTTTTTTATATGTATGTTTTTTTATCTTTTCATTTTGATGTGAAACCTTGTTTAGCACAACATTGGTAGATGAGGACATAAATGCATGATTAACACTACCATGTTTTGGATTTTATAGGTGATAACTTGATTTTGTAACTTTTTTATTAACTTTCTCATACTAGTGATCTAATCTTATAGGGATTCACAAGCACAAACCCTAGTTATCTTGGATTGAATATGCATACATACACCATCTACCTTACTCATTGAAATAGTAATAACATTGACTTGGTTAGATGGAGGGTAGTTATCACCCTCCTTAGGGTTGGGAGGAATATTCTCAATACTATTGCAATAAGAATTGTAAAAAGGGCTTAAATTCTAATTTTGTTTTGAAACTCTCTCATTATATTGTTCAATTTGGTTACTCCTTTTAATTTATTTCATCATACATGAATTATAAAAAGTAAAAACTACCATGATTTACTGTAAAATGAAGTAGCTAAGAGATATATCCTTATTTAAAAAATTTGTATAAAATGGAAAATTATAATTTTTGATTTTGATGAAATCATAATTCAAAAAATATTAAATCAAAAAACCCTAGGTCAACTATGGTTTTGAGACCAAATGTCAAGTTAACAATTCTTTAACCTTAAAATATAGATTAAGGAATCTAGGGTTAAAGGGATAGAGATAGCCTAGGGCACAAGAGTGATAAACTATCTCTATAGTAGGCTAATTAATTATAAAACTTAGATAAATATATATTGAATTTATTATGCTAAGATATGCTAAAAATAGTTTGTAAAACTACATTATATATTTAAATGATGATAAAAACAAGATACTTAGTTGGGTGTGATGTGAATATAGATATGGATTTAGAATAGAAAAGTAATTTATTATATCTAGATGCTAGATCTGTCACTTGATTTTGAAAATTATACCTTTATATTTGCAAACACTTGCATGAAATTGGGATGGTTACTTTGATGCTTATATCTAACTTGGACTTATGTGTCCAATATAGAATACTTGATGAAATAGGATGTGACCACCTAGATACTTTCAGGTTCTATGTCACCTTCATTTCGGTGCATTCATATCTAGGTCATGTACTCTCACTCCTTGTCAAATGATAAAACCCCAGTTCTTCATCTTCATAATGGTTATGGAAAAAAATTTAATAATCACACTGTATCAAGCTTCCCTAAAGACCCTTATGTTAATGAGCACTTCTTTCATATCTAATACTTCTAATATGGTCTTAGACTTATGTATTTCTCCCCTACATGTTGGCTTGTATGTATATAAGGATGCAATGTGTGATAAATAAATACATATATTGACCTAGATTGTAACTTGGAAAACGTGGATCATGGGATGATATTTTAGTACTTTAGACTTTTATATATCTTATCCCTATGAATGACATAGAAATAGGAGAAAATAAGAAATCTTTGATAATTTGAGTGCTTAATTGAATGATTTTGGTAGTTTTCCTTGTGAGTTGTTAGGTATGTGCTAGGTGAGGAATGAATGAGGATTGAGCATGTATTTATATCAATCCCTTTAGATAATATATTGTATGAAATCACTTACTACAATAATATGAATAAATTTCATTTGTATATTAGATGACTTTAAGGCATTGGACACTTCTATAAGGATAAGACACTTGCATCGACGTAGACTTCTGATTGCAATGCAAATAAATGTGTAGCTAAAAAAAATACACATCCAAAACATGCATAAATATAAGATAAAAAGGTTTATAATATTATGAGTATGATAAAATGTCTGATTCATTAGCATAAAATTGGTTAGACTAAGATATAAGTAATAGGCATAAAGAGATAATGTACATAAACCTTTTGATATCGAGAAGGTCTAGAAGCAAGAGATGCATCCATGAAATGTATTTACTAAGTGTATAAGACTAAAGCAATAAATAATTTAGAAATAGTTTATACATAAATCAATATATATTTTTTAACATTATTTTAAGATGATTCTTCCTTGAAGCATTTGAGAATTGGTGCTTCCAATGAAACACTTGGAGAGTTTTAGTTCTTTAGTTGAACAAATGGTGAATTGAGGTGATCAAGCCTCAATATAAATTAAATTGTATATAAAATAGAACCCATTGAGGGACATAAAAACCTCAATTTTTATTGTTTGTATTTATAACCTTAATATGGAAGTGGTTTGGAATCCACAATGGATTCACATGCAATAATGATAAACGACACTAAACCTCCAAGTTATGCATTATGCACTTTAACTGAATCAACCATTACGGACAACTTGTACATTAGATTTTAATTTTTTTCCTTAGTTTATATATGCATACTAAAAATAGAATTCAGTGCATCGATGATCCTACCATGACTATGAATAACAAATAATATTTAAAGTATGGCATGAATCGGTATCATGGCCCCACTGATAAATGTAAAATTATAACTATATGTAGATGCAAATTTGTAAATTTTATTTGAATTTTGTACATGAATCTATACCATGCACCCATAATGGTATGAATTTATAAATTTATCCTATAATTTTATTGCATATGCATGGCATATGACCTAATAGTCTATACCAATAACTAAATTTTAAACTATTTTAAATCCTTTATAACTATATTTTTTACCCAAAACTATTTTTTTCTAATGGAGACTTATCTCATATATTAAAATCCAGCTTAAATGTCCCCCTTTTAAGGTGAGGGATGCATCTTAAAAGTATCTTGTCTCAAAATAAAACATAAATGTATCAAACATATCAAGATGTAATCATTAAATATTGTAGCATATGTGAAAAGTATGCCAACATAATATATGTACCATTCAAATAATGTATATAACATATGAGGTAAGTCATAAAGTGTCAAATGTACATAAATCTATCAATTAAGTTAATACTAATAAATTTGAAAAGTGTAAACAATAGCTAGTGCATGATATTTATCATGGTAGTCAACAAGCACAAAATGCACAATGTCATACAATAAGGAAAAGAGCCACATATAATGGACATGTTTAAATGTCACATAATTAAAGATTGAACACTTAAGGTCAAAGGACATACAAAAATGATATTAATAATGTCACAAATAAGGGAAATGTTCCAATTTTACACAAAAAATATATATCAAGGGATACAAACAATGAAAATGTTCAAATTTTACCCAAAACAAAGGGCTAATGGCCTCAAGAAATTAACATGTTCAAATGCCACACAAAAAAACAATAATCTCATGGATATTTTCATGAATTTTTTCACACAAAGGACCAAGGGCCATACATAATATAAAATCAAATTCTAATCTACTATGTATAAATAATAGCATCAATAGAGCCTAGAACTAGAAATATTGTCTACCCATGTATAGATAATGTGATCATATCCTAAAAAATAGCATATCCATGTACACAATATAAAATAGAGATGTTATCTCAATCATTTGTAAAAGTTATATTACTCAAAAATATAATATTTATATAATGGTAACACCTATAAATACTATAACCTTTGGATAAGATGCCCCTAGTTTAGTATGTCCACTGAGTAGAGGCAAGTCTAACATTTTAGTCCATGATAAATTGTATATCTTGAATAACATTCATAAATACTAGTGAAATGCATGTGTGATAGAAAAAGATTATTTTATCTACCAATCATGAGATAAATAATGTATGATAATTATGTAAACTAGATGTCTAAGCATACTCATATCCTAATTTTGAAACTAGCAAATTTTGAATGTTTTCATATTTTGGAAATATTTATGTTTTTTTAAATTTTGAAAATAGAATCAAGAAATTAAAGATAAACTATGGGTTCAAAAGTAAAATAAATGGAAGGGATTTGAATAATTTTCAACATATGTCAATATAAATTATGTATTAAATATGATGACATGGTCATATGTGAATGAAATTCCCCTATTGTATACATGAATGTAAGTGAGAACCATTTATGAGATAGAATAAGAATGATTGTACATCCTCATTTCATTAAATTTATAGTTGTCAAAGTATATAATGTGAAAGTATGAGAATACATGAATAAATATTTTTATTTGAATTGAAATTGATGATATCAAGAAATTGAATGTATTAAGGCTTTATTTACTTAGTTTCCAATTTAGCTATGAGAAATTCTACAATACATAATCAACTAGCTCATGACAGTAATGACAGTCAATTATATATGTTACTAGTCAATAATGTATTTGATATTAAATTTTAGTTTACTTTTTTCAAACTATGAAAATATGTTAATGGCCAAATTTGGCAGCATAAGCCATTGTTTTAGACTGTTCAGATCTAGGAATTGAAAAAAAAGTTCTAGGAGACCAAAAAGACACAAATTTATCTAAGGAATATAAAATTTATCATGTGTAAGAAGTGAAATAATAACATTATGAAGCAAAAAAGAAGTTATGTACAATCTATTTTGGCTTTTTGTAATTTGAATGTTTTTTAATTTCTTAGAATATATTGATATTACAAAGTGTTAACTAATTATCCCATCAGGATATGAGTCATAATAATAATATGTACTAAGTTGTGGAAGGATCACCTTTCATGGAATTTTTTTTTAGATATCGATGAATCAAAATCATAAAATACATAAGGTGTTCTAATGAAACTATCTAGATTACTAATCGTATAATTCCATATGGGAGGAGTAGTTGTAGGAGATGTAGAATGGTTTGAAATAAGATGAGGAGTAACATAAGATTCTACCAAATTTTATGATCATTATGGAACATGTTGATATGTATGTATAATCAATTTATAATATGTTACATGTGATAATGTTTTTGGTGAACTTGATAACTTTTTTTTAAATGCTTGTTTTTGCTTTGGTTACTTTTGAGATTTTTGTTCTTTTTTCTGAATTGGATATATAGAAATATTTTGCACCAGTATGATAATTGTAAATAATATTTTTTATTGAATATATGCATCAATTAATTATAATGGTGGATGAAGTGGAGGAGGTACCATAGATTATAGAGTGTATTCATATCTAATTCTTGAAATTGTGACCATTTGGTTGCAATGAATGCCCTTTATGTATCTATGTATTGTATAAGGTATAATAAAATACTTCTTTAACCAATTGAATCATAATATTATTTCAAAGACCCAATTATATGGTATAAATATAAAATGAGTGGATAATATAGTAGGTTCCACTTGAAGAGGCAACATAATATGTCCCAAACTAGTTTGTTGTTTCCCATTGAATGTCTTAACACTTTTAGATGTTGTTTGTATGTCATGCTATGTGTAACCCAATGATTGGATTAATGTCATTTTACTTGCATTTTCAAAAGATCCATTATCAATTAGTACACTATGAATGTATTTTTAATCAATGTATGCCCATATACATAAATCATGAAAATCAAAGTCATCATCCACTATCTCACTATCATCAAAGGTGATCATAGGATGTGGTTGACCATTTTGACTAATTTTGATAATAATTATATCTAATGGATGAGTGTATGACTCAGGATGTGGATATGAATTATAGGTATGATGCATTGTTGAATTATCCTTGTTTGTATCATGGTTTAGAAATGGTTCTCTAATTTGTTTTTACTTGGCAATTTCATTTAGTTGATGCTTAGTTTACTCTATAGGAGTACCTAGCTCAATGAAATTTTATTGATAAGATTTTGAATAAAATTCTTGATTTTGAATAATATGTTATTAGAGTGACTATTGCATTTATGTTAATCACAATATACATTGTTATTGAATGATTTACTTCAACGTCTACTCATTTCAACCTCTAGTGGTGGAGGTAGAGTAATGATATTGCTCTCGAGTCAAGTTTATAGTGATTTATGGGGTAGTTGTGATAGTATATAAACTTTCCTCATTGATTGAACTTATGGGCCATGCCAATGTTGGGGACATATCCTTCCATTGGTCAAACTATTATAGGCTATAGTTTTTTATGACCTTTCCAAATTTTATTATGTTTAACTATACATTATTGCTTATACATGTCATATTATTGCTTATAATTTTTACAATGCTACATTTAATGGATATGCCTCTTTAATATTTTTTGGCATTGACATAGATTGATAGTATAGATTAGTTACACTTATTATATGATTTATTTATGTTATTTTATTTACAATAGCTTAATCATATATTGTGCTTTGATTTCTTCTTGCATTAGTACAACGTTGTTTGGATTGACAGCATCGTTGTATTCCTATAATGAAACAAGCTTGTTGTAAAGTTGATAAATAACATTAACTATGATTTTTGAATTATATTTTGTCTATTATCTTAGATTTTTAATATGGTTTGATACGAAAATTCATTTTATAAGTTTAAGTGGATGTAGGTGCATATTTGAGCTTATTCAAAGCAATAATTTTGACTTATCTTTCTCTAATTATATGACAAAGTTATTCAAATGATATGAATTTATTTAGGATAATTGACTCATGGAAAGGTGCAAGTGAATTTTTTTTGAAAATATCTTTTAATTCATTATTTGCCAATGTGTTAGTCATTTTGGCAAGCTTGGTGTTGTAAAAAAGTACATAGTCACTTTCAGGCTCACTAATTCTTTGATTAAATTTATAAATGTATGCATAAATTTTTCTCATCAACTTTGATTGTTGTAGACACCTAAATCTGGCCACCAATGACCTCCAAGCAGGCTTTTCACCAATTTCCACCCAAAACGCATAATTTAGCCTAAAAACACTAAAACATGATAAATGATGTGAAACTGACATATTAAAGTGTCAATTTTGGCCAAGGTATCCCTAAATGAGGCAATATAATTTATAGGCCAACTAACTTTGATCAGATCATTGTGAGTTAAAATGCCAATTTTTCACCTAGGTACTCTGGATTGTTTTTTTCGATAAAATATCTTACACAAGACATATGCATTTGTTATTTTATATTGGTAACATCCTAAATGGGAATACAGATCCAACACATCTAAAATTTCCTTCCAATTCTAATCCAATCAAATTTTGGACCAATAACAAGGCATTCTGATCAATTTGAGTCTTTTGTATACAAAGTGCTTAATCATGCTTAGAGCTAATTAATCCAAATTAGAGCCTAATTAATAATTCCATAGAAAATTATTGAATAATTTATTTTAGAAATGAATATTGAATATCTACATCATCAGGTGACCTCATTTAGTGGGAAGACATCCCTAAGCCATAAATGCCACAAATATCAAGATTCATGCCTCCCATGCCTCATCAAAGCCCTCCATGCCTCTTAATTGTTCCTATATCCAAAATATTGATTAGTCTATTTATAAATTTTAATTTTATAATTAGATTAATCCTTAGCTACACATCTCAATCCTGACATGGATGGTTCAAGTTGATTCTAGTCATTTGCAAAAATATATAAATATGAGGCCTTACTACATCATTTTTAAGACTTGATAATACAAAGTTATAATGAAAAAATGATTCCAAAAGCCATTGAAACTAGTTTTACCATGCCAAATTGATTCCAATCTAAGTTAGACACAAGCCAAAGGTGTCAAGGAGAGATGGAGGTAGCCAAGCTTCCATTGCCAAGGACTTCATGAGCACAAACTAAGCAAGCTACTGCAACAACAAGCATTTTGAAGCATCCAAGGGAGGTAAAATAATGTTTCTTTTGCATTTTAGTTGTGTTTTGTATTCATATTTGTTAACTAAGCTCTCCTTAGTGTCTAGGCCTAGATATTTTATGTTAGTTAGTGTGTTTCTGTCATTTTATTTTCATTTTGGAACAAGCACGATACTAACCATCCTCTCTTTAGTCAAATTCTTAGATCACATTTTATCATGCTTATGTTGTTAGGCTACTCAATTTATTTCAAGACTTATTTTACCTTGTATCAAAAATCATTATTTCACACCATGTCACATTAGTCATTTGGACCTCGTTTATGTACCATCATGTTGTCCACTCTTGTCTAGCTTGTTTGGTCAAATCCTAGTTTTTAACATTGAGTTTTCAATTAACCTTGGAAAATTTGGATTCAAACATTGATTTATTTCTATTTAGGCTTTAATTTTTAGGGATAATACACATATCTTTCTCTTTTGGATTGCATAACTTTGGTTAATCGATTACCCAAATTTGAAAACTATTGATGGTTTATTTGTTTAATGCCTATCCTCATCACTATTTGTGATTTTATTTGGGAAAACATAGTCTTTCTTCAAAGGTCCTTTTGCCTCATGCCTTATGTCAATTGATCATGTTTATATTTATGTTTGATTATATGTGCCAAGTCTATGTCAAAGTTGTTTCCAAACTTGTTAGATCAAATCAAATAACATCATTCATGTTTTTTTGAGCTTATTTTTTGACTCCACATTTGGACAAAAGACCTAGCAACTCAACTTTTCCCTTTCCTAGTTTAGACCTTGTTTAGATCACTTTGACCTAGACCTTTAGCATGCCATTTTTTATTCATATGCTTGACCTTTTTTGCATATGACATTTGACATTAGATATTTGATGTTAGACTATTTTGTTCCAAGTCTTATCACAAACTATTTTGGAGATACATCTCCACTTTCAGATCATATTGGAGATACAGCTCCACCTTCGACCGAGTTAAACCAAGTTTGAACCATTTATCTTTTGGACATAGTTTTTCAAAGTTTTTAAAACTTTAAGCCTTTTTGTTTCAAAGCTTTCATCATTTATGTAGATATGTCTAACTACATCTATGGTGGAGTCATAGACATTTCAACTTATGATAGAATGACTACATAAAATCCTATTAGGAACCCCTATAGAGAAAGATTTTGTTAGGAGTTTTATTATTATCCCTACAATACTCGATATGGGGAACATAGTCAAAATACACAAATTCTAAATCAAGACATTGATTGGTATGAAAAGGCTTGTGAAGAGGACTTTGAAGACCTAACTATAGATAATGTTGTTTGGGATAGAATCCATACCCTCTTTTCAATAATTAGTATGTGGAACATAGTCAAGAACCAACTTATGAGCCAACTCATGATTGGGATGATATGGTTTATGAAGAAGACTTAGACGCATTAGCTTATGTGAGTAATCAGGATCTACCACATCATACCATTTCTATTCCAGGACCACAATATCACACCATTCTCATACCAAGAGGAATCAAGATCTATAATATCCAAGGAATACCATTACCATTCCAAGACCTCATATTTTAGATTGTGTGAGCAATCAAGCTCCACAATGCCCCTTCATCATTCTAGGACCTAGTCCTTTGGCTTGTGCAAACAATCATGCTCCACATTACCCTATTGTTACCATTTCAAGACTTCATCATTTGGCTCATGCAAGCAATCATGCTCTCCAATGCCCTACCATTATCCAACCAAAAGTCATTCCTCATCCAGTACCAATCCCATCTAAACCTCAATCAATCCAATCATTCGAAGACCAATTTGTGTTCAAAACTAGTTTTTTCCAACTCATTGGAAACCAAGGCCAAGAGAATCAACTAATCCAAGATGTTTCTATTACACCAACCACTTATGATAAGTCAACCTGTGATAAATCACCTATTGGTCCTATACCAATTATCAAAGAGTCTCACACTGACAAGCTAGTCTTTATTGAGTCACTTCTTAATGATTATAGCCACCTTTGTGAAATTCATTACCTCAACCATGTGCCTATTTTTTAAGAGACCCCTATTAATAAGCTAGTCTCTGAGGAGTTGTCTCTTGACCTATTTCCCATCTTATAGAAGTCTCACTTTGATAAACTAGTCTTAGTGGAGCCTATCATGCCATTATAGGTTATAACTTATCTAATACCAAGAATCTAACAAGACATCATTATAACAGAGTACCCTTTAGATGAAGAATCAAAGTAAGAGTCAAGTTCTATTATTGAACCAACATCAGATTTACCATCAGAATCTAAATCAACATCAATCTCAACATTAGATTTAGAGTCCCTTGAGTTAGAATCAGATTCAGAAGAAGAGTATGTTTGTGATTATTACAACAGTGGTTATGCATGTCTTGTAGATCAATTTGAATACATTTTTTTATCCTTGTATAGTTTTTGAGGATGAGTACTTCAACTTTGACACAAATTATCCTAGTATCTTCTACAAGGATTATGTAGCCTTTCCCCATTCCATTAGCATTCCATAGGCCATTACCATCAACCAAAATAGCTATATCATTGACATTCCATCTCCCACAAGTGTCGATTGGGATCGACAAAATCACACTTTGTTGAATTTTATCCATGGCGATATAGAAGAGCAAGGAGGCCAAGACCACATTCATATAGTAGAAGAACACTCTCCTAGTGAAACATTTTTGGAGGCACTAAGATAATCAAAGTCATAACTCAACATCTTCTAGTGAAACTTTTTCAAAATCACTAGAAGACAATCAAAGTCAAAATTCAACATTCCTTACTGAAACCTTCTTAAAGGCACTATGAGACAATCAAGACAACTTCATCAGTGAAAACCTTTTTGAGGCACCAATAGTTGATCACAAAATTTCTTTACTACTTGATGTAGACAAAACCAAAGATCAAATCAAAATAGTTTCTTATCTACAACATAATTAGATGGTAGCTACTCTCAAGATCAAACAACAAAAAAATTGGTGGTCTTATTGAGAGAACAAGTCTTCAGTCCCACTACAACCAAAATTATGTCAAATACAACATCAGTAACATTACATGTGACTGAACATCTTGATTTTCATTTGTTTCCCTACCATTATACATTCCATTTTCATCGATAATTCCATTTCAAAATCAAACCTACCATCCATTATTTGTCCTTATTTACCATCCATGGCTGTAATTTTTTTATAGAGGCTATAAAGATACCTTGTCTTGACAATTGAAAGAATCAAAATTAATGACCAATGAAGATCACAAAAGCATTCTCGACATCCAAATCTACATTGAGTCTTAATAGAGAAGCTATTTAGATGAGGTGTGGGATAGAAATTAACATAATCAAGTATTCTATTTATATCATTTTTTTATTAGGACGTGCATCTCCCTATTTGTAGGAAAAATAAAATCAAAAACCACACCCAGGCCAGAAACATTTACCATATCATTTCAAATTTTTCATAGTTATTTGCCATTATTCCTTACCCTTCCATTTACCTTACGTTACCACCTAGGGGCAACCCTCTTACCATCCTACCAGTCCATCATTATCCTAGAGCAAGACCATACCATCCTATCATTCCATTCTTATCTATACCAAAGCCTATTTTTACTCATCGTACCCAATCCTATTTTGATCTTGGTTAATTTGGTTCTTCTTGCACCTTTTATGGGAGGATTCCAATCAGGTTTCAACAAGCAATCAAATATTTGTTTATAATGATAGTCTATGAAAGTAGTGTGATAATTGATCTAACAAGATATCTTCCATCCTATCAAGCTTGTTTATGTGAGCTTGATTATAACCGCTTATGGGCAAATCAGTGTCTCACTAGTCTTGCTACTAATTATAATTGCATATGGTCAAATTATTATCATTGACTTATTACATTGTATCCTAGTTATAACTACCTATGGTCAAACTAAAGGCATCACTTATTTACCATGCATTGCGGCATCACCTTGCCATTACTATTTTCATTTGACTGGCCATTTGCCAGATTTGAGAACTTGTTGGGACCTAGTTGGTTTTTTCTCACCTTTTGTGTGGATGTAATTACTATGACTTGAGGTTATTTTAGGAATATGTGGGTCATGCTCAATTCATGTTGAGGTCACCTTAGTCCCCCTTTTTATACGCTCTCACCATTTTGTGAGAAACCTAAGCCAAATTCTCTCACCATTTTGTGAGTAGGTATCTTTTCATTCTCTAACCAGTTAAGATACCTCAAAATGCCAAAAACATTCATAACATTTCAAAAATCCAAAAATATTTGTCCTATCTAAGCCTAGTCAGTTATCTTCAATTTACCTTACTAGGGCATTATCATTGTTAGGATGTTTTCTTTTGTTTATAAGCTTTTTATTTGTTTGTTTATTTCAGGTTGTTTGTTTGTTTGTTTATTGGTTTGTTTGTTTGTTTATTCACTTGCCTATTTGTTTGCTTTCATCACTATTGCCTCAACTCAGTCTATATGTGTTCATTGGGTGATTCCTTGAGCACATTATTCTTGAGTCTATCCATATTCATACGTCAATATTATCATCATGTTTTTTTATCATTTGTGTATTATTTTTGAGTGTTTATTAGATATTGGGAGTCAGTCCTTAAGCATATTTTGGCCAAGTCTTCATTGTGTTCTATCATAAAGCCTACCATCATATGCTACAAAAACAAATTAGCTTCAGGAAGGTCTATAATCAATGGAGCCATAGAATTTTCTCTTTGGTACCTTGGCAAATCTGCCCCCCACCTTGATCAATATAACTCATTTGACCATTCTAGTTATATCATTGCTAATCAATATGAGCATCTCCTCATTGGTAGGTAAAACTGAATCATTCACACTGATCAATCTTATTCTTCTATTCATCTATTTCATCACTTTGCACCTGCTCATCTTTAATCTATATTCCAAGTTATATATTTGAGTTATACTTGTTAATCAGCCATAACTGAGGCACAATCATCTTTAGCCAATCTAGGTCCTCTTAATGATTATTGCATCATTTATAAAACTTGATAATGCAAAGTTATAATGCAAAAATGATTCTAAAAACCATTTCAACTAGTGTAACCATGCCAAATTGATTCCAATCCAAGCCAAGCCATAAGCCAAAGGAGAGATGGAGGTAGCCAAGCTTCCATTGCCAAGGACTTCATGAGCACAAGCTGAGCAAGCCACTACAACAAGCATTTTGGAGCATCCATGGGAGGTTAAAAAAAGTTTATTTTGAATTTTAATTTTGTGTTTTATTCATGTTTGTTAACTAATCTCTCCCTAGTGTCTAGGCCTAGAGATGTTATGCTAGTTAGTGTGTTTTTTTCATTTTATTTTCATTTTGGAACTAACACGATACTAACCATCCTCTCTTGAGTCAAATTCCTAGATCACAATTTCAAAATTATTAAGAAATTGATCTAGTAGTGGGTTGAAATATTTGACTAATTGAATAGGTAGATCATAAAAACAAATCAAGGCACAAGATTATAGACTACTTGGAAACAACTTAGTTAGCAACTTGTAATTGAAATCACAATCCAAACATGTTGCATGAAAAGGTAGAAGATGTTTTTTTGGATATACATTACCCTTATATAATTAAATATTTGGAGCTAAAAAGATTTTAAATAAAGGATGTGATGTGATCTTAGGTTATAAATTATTATGAAGTAAGTTTTGTGAATATATTTATTGGCTAACTTCGGTATGCCTTACTCTAACTACAATACCTTAATATGCAAAAATGAAATATTTTATATGAAGTATTGTGTAGTAAGATGGGTAGATGATGTATTATGAATAGATATCAAGGGTTTCATACAATTAATTTTCTTAAGCATGGGTATATATATTGGTTATAATCAATATGTTTCCTCCAAACCAAAGACTTAGGTGCACATTGGTGAAATATTTGTCACTTTGAAAAATATGATATTTCAATACAATGAAAGAGAAAAAAGTGTATACTCTATTTAGATGGAAGGTTACCTTTATTTAAAATAGTAAAAATATAAACAAATTTATTTACAATATTTATAAGTTGAACAGAGTATTTGGTTTTACTACTTTCAACCAAAAATAAATATAACGAGAAGGAAGATGAAGGTTCACCCATGAATGAGCAAACATATATTTCATCATATACACGACGAGAATGAATTCTTGAAAAGTAAAATGATTTTTTGAGAATAATATAAGTAATTTTTGAATTGAGATATATGTGTTAAAACTAGAAAAACATACATCTATAAAGAAAATGATATACCCATAATTTCATTTGTATTCCTTGTTGGAAGAACAAATACGAAGTTTATTTCTACTTTTTCTAATAAAAAATACAATCAACATCAACAACCCTTATTTAATTTCCATTTCTTCTATTTATAGAGAGCATAGGGAATGGTTTGACCCTTTACATTAATTTTGACCTTAGGTAATCTAAATTTTTATTTTTTAGAGGAACTTGGGAAAGGGTTAGGTACTAGTACTATCATCATTCCAAGAGCACTTTTGTATGTTGAATCAGTGACTTAGGGTCTATTATGAATCAATGGCATTTGGAAACAAGTGCCTAAGTCAATCAATTATTGAGGAGTCATTAGTAACTAGAGGGTTTTAATTAAAAATTGCATCATCTGACCATGGACTAAAGAGGTTATAGGGACATGTGCATAAATTGATTGATGATTAATATGCCATCAAGAATTGAAGAGGGTTTAAGAAACCACTTAATTAGATAGATTAGTGAAAAAGGTCCCTTCAAGAATTGATGACTTATAAGGAATAAATGTACATATTGATAAATTTGACACATTTGGGAACTCATATTTGGGACTCAAAATGAAAAATATATATTAAGTGAATAATGAAAAAAACTGATTCAACTTGGTCTACGAAATGGAATAAGAATTGAGAAAAAATGGGGATTTAAATTTTTGATGATAACAGTTGGCTCCAACTAAGGACTTAAATTTTTAAGGTTCAAAATGCTTGTCCCAATCTTACCAACTTGAAATAAATTCACATATCCTAGTCATATGGGAGTGAATACACATTTTTGGGATAAATCATTTCCTTGTAATCTTGATGAATTTTATTGTTATAATTCTTAGTAAATGATGTGTAGCACACACTCTATCATGATCCAACCAATTGGTAGCCATTTTTCCTCACCCAATAGTATGGGAATGAACACATGGTTTCAATCTAGATCATTTCCTTATAAACACCATGTATTTTTCTTGGTTGAAATTATGGGCATTTCAAATGTTTGGTAGGATATTCAAGGACAAATTTTCTTTGTGTTTAAAAACATAAGTTGAACCAAATATTTAATTTGAATTGCACTTAGATTAACTAATGCCCCGACTAAGACTTTTTTCCCATGACTTTGGGTAGTTTTTTATGTTTAAATTTTTTTGAAACAATAGGTAGCTCGATATGGGGACATGGAATTTTAAAATTACATATGATAAACTCTCAGAATATCTATTTTCAATACTAGTGCTTATCCATTAGGCTCAATAGTTTTATAAAAATAACTGGAATGAGAAAAGAAAAAGGAAATACTGGTAGAAAAGGAAACATGAAATAAAAAGAACACATGTGACACAAGACAAGAAATGAAACACATAACACAAACGTAAATCACCTATAAGGAATGGTAGGTGACAACCTACCTTACCTATTTATGGTGCTCCATATACTTCCCACTATAAGGTAGTGAAAGGTAATTTATGTCTCAATATGCTAAGTATTATGTGTTCTCATAATATAAAGGGCTAATCTTAAAAGGCCCTATTAATAGGGAATCAAACATTCCATGACTTTCCCTAGGTTCTCTTATTTTGTCCCAAAGGAGGTCCAAGAATCCAAATTGAAAATCCCACTATCTTGCATTGTGATCAAATAATTATTTCACTTTATCTTGATGAGATGTGATCTTGTTAATAACCATCACTCCCTCTTCCTCCAATATGGTTAGTTATATGATCATCTTCTCCAATACATCCTTAAATAGGTCATCCTCTACATATTTGGCTAGCCACACAGATAGAAACTCCAAAGAGATTGGATTAATTACATATATACCATACAATATTTGGAAAGGATACATTATAATATCTCTTTTAGGATTTATTTGGTCGGCACATATAGCATCATATAGTTTCTAGTGCCAATTGTTTTGATTCTCATCAACTAGTTTTCAAATGATAGTAGTGGTGTTAATTGTTATTGTATTTTTCTTGACCATTACCTTGAAAATAATAATTATAATAGTACACTACTGATATTCCATCTCCATAACAAAATCCAATAAGTTCATCTAATGAAAATTTTGAATCGTTATATGGTAATGTGTATGGATTTGGGGGATAATTCCATGGACATTTCCTATAACATGATCACATTATTAAATAATGTGATTGCATTATTAAATAATGTGATCGCATTATTTAATAATGTGATCGTATTATTTAATAATGTGATTGCATTATTTTAACTATGGCTCGGTAATTACCGAGATATAACTTGATCACATTAATACATAATGAGATCACGTTAATAGATAATGCAATCGTGTTATTGTTAAAGAATGTGAACATGTACATGAAGCTAATCTTGACATGAAGCTTATATTTATATTGTTATATTTATTTCCTTATACTTTAAATTTTTTTTAGTATTTTTTATTAATAAATTAGGTTCACTATGCATCTAATAGAGTTGGTCTCACAGCTACATGCCTTATGATGTGTAAAATAGTTTTTCAAAATCTAATATGGTCAGTACATAGGTATATTTAAGGTCTAAATATTGAACCTAGGGATTTTAGGGCATAACAATTATAATTGATGTCCATTTTTGGTAAACATATAGTCATTTTTTAAGTTTTTGTGCCTTTTAGATTACTTAGTATTTACAGGAGTCCTAGGTTTGTCAAAATTGAATTTTTAAAACCACTCACTTTGAAATTAATCAATGGTGGTGTGAATGGGGTAGCATAGGTCACATTAATGACCTACACACATCAAATGAACACTTTATGTTAATTTCACTTATTCATCATCCCTCCCTCATCCTTGATCACATCATAATCATCCTTCATCACCCATAATCACTCTTTCCTCATTCCTCACTATCCCTAATCACTCTCTAATTTACCATCACTTTCCTCATCATCTCTAATTAATCCCTTATCATCTCTAATTACTCTATCATTGACCCTCACTATCCTTCATCATCCCTAATCACTCACTCCTCATCCCTCATCATCCCTAATCACTCCCTCATTGACCCTCACCATCCCTCATCATATTTAATCACTCTCTCATCATCCCTAATCAATCCCTCATTATCTCTCATCATCCCTCATCATCTCTAATCACTACTTCATCATCTCTAATCACTCCCTCGTCATCTATATTCATTGCTTCATCATCTATAATCACTCCCTCCTCATCCCTAATCACTCTCTTATTGACCCTCACCATTCCTCATCATCCCTAATCACTCCCTCATTAACCCTCACCATCCCTCATCATCCATAATCATTGCCTCATCATCCCTCATCATCTTTAATTACTCCTTTCTCATCCCTCATCTCACCTAATCACTCCCTCATTAACCCTCACCATCCCTCATCATACCTAATCTCTCCCTCATTGACCCTCACCATCCATCATCACCCTAATGACTCCCTCATCATCTCTACTCAATTCCTTCTTGTCCCTTCTCATCCTTAATCACTCCATCCAATACCTTGGCGGTGGTATTCTTTTGGGGTTTACTAATGCTAGGAGCTACAAGTGGAGCATTTAGTGCTAGCATAAAATATAAGACATAATAATCAAAATGATGTGGAAGCAAATTTGAAACATAAATATTTATCACCTATGAAAAAATATGGGCCTATTAAAAATGATGTAGTTCACAACTGAATATCTGCAAGAAAAAGAGAAGTAAAACCACCATAGCAAAAATGAGTAGTAAATATGAGGATCACCAAGCTATGTGATTTCTTGAAACCAATCAATTACTTTCCATATGAGGACATTTTATGATCCGAATAATTACATCGAAGGCCTTATATTTTTATGTCTATTGATTGAGTCATCATACCAGAGAGTGTAAAATTATTTTTAAATGATTAGAATAAGTACTCCAAGATTGGAAAATGGTGTTTAATTCATAACTTAATATTCAATCCAATGAAGAGTGTCACACTATGAGCTTGAGAAGTGGGTATAATTTATCTAGCACTATAAAAAGGTAAGTAGATAATATATTATGAACCCAATGATATGGTTGGTACTAAAAATATCTTTGCTTCCCCCAATAAGAAATTATATGAATTAAAAATATTGTTTCATTAACAAATGTAGATCAATGGTGAGCTAATACACTTCATCATTTCCAATGGAAGTCAGAAGAATTTAATATCTTGTAAAACATATTTTCAAAAATCTAACTTAAAATTGATGCATCATCCATAACCATATGCTAGTGTATGGTCTAGTGTAGGCCTTGATAAATGGATCACTTAGTAGTGTTACTTGGTGTACAAAATAAATTTTTTTAAAGATGAAATCCTTTGTGGCATCTCAACATTAGAGTTGTGTGATGTTTTACATGTGGTCAACCATATAGTTACCAATGACATGTAGTCTATGAAGTAAATCCTTGAAATGTTGTGATAGATTATCATGATCTAAAATACCATATATCATAGTTCATAAGCTTTCAATCATTAGTGATAGGAAGTGAAATAATCTTGTCATTTCTAGTAAGAAATATACTCTCGATGGTAATAAGTAAATGTAATAACATAATGATGCAGGAGCATCCTTTGGGATGACTCAAAATGATGGTTATTCAAGCAAATTTTGGTTTTGTTTAGTCATTTTGTAGTCTAATAACATGTTTAGGGTGTAGAAAGTTGTTAGGAATCATGAATAATAACACCATGGATCTTTACCATGGAATGTTGGTCGCATTTGTATGGAAAATATACCTTGGGATTTGTGCAAGATGTTTTCCTATTGGCTAGTGACCATTAGGAGTTAGTTAAGGAAGTTTGATTAGATATTAAGCTTGTAAAATTCTGATTTTTAGTTTAGTTAGTTCCCTTGCATTCGAAGGAACAAAAGAGTTAGACTCAGGGAATAATGGAGGGAAGCTCTCAAAATGTTGTTGAAAATCTTATAGCTCTATTTTATGTGTACAAACAAATTGTTGAGAGTGTCTTTTTTTTTAATGCTCAATGAGGGCAATGCGATTGTGATCTATTTTGGAATTTCAATACGAATTGGTGAGTTCAGTATGCATTGTTTGATTGTGTTTCAATAGTTTATAGTATTTGTTTCTTATTATCTTGTCTGTGAGCACTATGCTGCCCTCTAAGATAGCACACATAGACTGTGAACAAATAGAGTATAGAGAGATGAGATAACAAAATTCTCAAAGGAGTTGGAGTGATTTTTAAGAAAGTTACAAAGCTTTTTGTCATACCTATTACCATCAGTCCGATTGTAAATCCATTCGAGATTTAATAAACTTCAAGAATTCACCTACGGATTATGTCAATGGTAACTAAGTGTAATCAAAATGTAAAGAATAGGGAATAGAGTCACTAAAGAACTTGAAAAATGATTTGAAATAATGAGTTTAGACGAGGTCTATCTAGTCATTTATAAACTTTAAATGATTCTGGAAATTCAAGAAACTTTGAACAAATCTATAGACCCTATGGGTAGCGTCTGCATATATAGAGTGTGAACTACTATGCGCAATATATTTGAAAATTGGAACAGACCCTTGTGAATTTAGACCAACGCATGGAATAATGTGCAGACTATGTTATTTTACACAGAGGTGTCAAAACTCATTCGAATAGAGGAGTAGAGGCCTCATTAACTCCAACTAAAGTGTGGAAAACAAGTGGGAGATTGAAATAGATCTCTAAATCCAATTTCAATACTTGAAACCTACTCAAGAATGTGCTAGGGCATTTAAATAACACTCAAGTCCTCGCAGAACCATCAAGCCCAAAAAAAACTAGGTTTTGGGTATTCAAAAGCAAATTGAAAATAGTTTGTACAAAGAGCTAAATAGAGACAACTTAACGATGGGAAAAGGAATACGAAGGTGTATTGAATCTTGGAGAGATTGAATAAAGCATAAAACTGAATTGGGATTCCAATAAACTATAAAAAGAGGTCCTATATCTTGCAAAATTTGTGTAGGTTAGAGAACATAACAAGAAACAAGAAAATCAAGAATTGTTAACACAGAACTGAAAACCACTGATTGTTATTACAATTTCTTGAAATTAAGAATTTTATTTATCTTCTTTTTCCTTGCTTACAATGCTGTTCCCAAGGCGTCTATAAATAGAATATGAATCCAAAAATAATTGAAACTAAACTAATTGTTTAACTAAGTCTAAACTAATCATCTAACTACTTAAACAAACTGATTTATAACTGTCAGTTAACTAACTGAATGTGAACTCCAGCATGCATGAGAATTGAGGTGGACTTGGTAGTTAAGTTGGAGATGGAGAAATTATCTCCAGTTAAGCTTGAGTTTTTAACACTCCCCCTTAATTTCTACCACTAACAACTTCAGCATTTACAATGCCTAAATTTTTTCTCAGATAATCAAAGGCCTCCTTTGCTAATGCCTTTGTGAATATATCTGCCAATTGATCTTCAGAAGTCCAGATGGATTTCTCCATTGTTCACTAACTCTCTGATAAAGTGAAATCTTGTATCAATGTGCTTGCTCCTCTTATGAAAAACATGATTTTTTGATAATGCAATTGCTGATTTGTTGTCACAAAAGATTGGTGTTGACTCCTTCTGTGCTTGTAATAAATCTTTCAATATTCTTCTCATCTAAGTTGCTTGACATGCTGCTGATGTGGCTGCTACATACTCTGATTCAGCTGATGAAAGTGTCACTATATGCTACTTTTTGGATGCCCATGTGACCACACCTGTTCCTAAAAGAAAGGCATGTCCAAAAGTACTCTTCTTGTCATCAATGCTACCTACAAAATCACTATCAGTAAAACCAATCAAACTAAAATCGTTAGTTGTGGAATATAAAATTCCATATTCTATAGTTCTTGCCACATATCTCAATATCTTTTTTTCAACTTGCAAATGTGAGTCTTTTGGTGACTCCATGAATCTAGAGATTAAACTGACTCCATACATGTCTAGTCTTATAGCTGTAAGATACATCAAACTGCCAACTAGTCTTTTGAATGTTGTAGAATCAACATTAGACCCTTGGTCTTCTTTGCTAAGTTTGGTCCCTGTAGCAACTGGTGTAAGTGCTAGTTTACAATTCAGCATCTTAAATCTCCTTAACACATCCTTTGCATATTTAGTTTGACAAATAAAAATTCCTTTCTCTGATTGTACAACTTTTATGCCCAAAAAATACTTCATTAATCCCAAATCTATCATTTCAAATTCTTTTTTCATTGTTGATTTAAATGTGTCTACAGACAAATTTCCAGTAAAAATTAAATCATCAACATATAAACACACAATCAAAATTTGACTTCTTTATTGATTTTTGTGTACAAAGTAGGCTCACTATTGCTTTTGTTGAATCCATTATTTGTCATATATGAATCAATCCTGCTATACCATGTTCTTGGTGTTTGCTTGAGACCATAAAGGGCCTTCTTCAATTTGTAGACTTTTTCTTCATGTCTTTGTACTTCATAACTTCTGGGCTATTTCACATACACTTCTTCATCTAGGAAACCATTCAAGAAAGCTGATTTTACATCCATTTGATATACATACCAATTATTTTGAGCAGCTATTGCTAAAACCATTTTAACAGTATCCAGTCTAGCAACTGGAGCAAATGTTTCATTATAATCAACTCCATGTTCTTGTGTAAAACCTTTTGCTACTAACCATGCCTTGTGCTTTTCAACATTTCCATCTACATCAAATTTAGTCTTATATACCCATTTGACTCCAATACAATCCTTACCTTTAGGTAAATTAGTTAGATCCCATGTTTGATTTCTTTCAATGGCATTCATCTCTTCATCCATTGTTTTTATCCAATGTTCCTTATTAACTGCTTCTTCATAATACATAGGATCATGAGTGAAAAGAGCAAAATTTGAAACCAAATCTAATTTCTCTTCTTCTTGATTATAAATCCCATTCAAGTTTCTCATTTTCTTACCTTTAAATCTTGATCTTAAAGTAGCAAGAGTTGGATCTGCTTCATCACTTATGAATTTGGAGTAGGGTGACATGCATGACTAGATGATTCACCTTGTTCATACCTCCTAGGTGTTCTTATTGGAGTGCTTGTTCCTGCTTGTGGAGAGGATTGATCACCTTGAAAATTTTGTTCTTCAGATTCTTCTTCATTCTATGGAATTGGTTCTCCAATTGTGATGGTGCTACCATCCCATGCTTCTTCTTCCTTAAATTCAACATCTCTGCTAATAATCACTTGCTTTGAAATAGGGTTATACAACTTATAAGCCTTTGACTCTTCACTATAGCCAATAAAAATGTATTTCTCACCTCTATCATCAAGTTTTCTTCTTAATTTAGATGGTATAAGAGAATATGCAATACAACCAAAATTTTTGAAATGATGTACACAATACTTCTTACCACTCCACACTTCTTGTGGAATTCAATCTCTGACACTCTTTGTTGGGCTTCTATTCATAATATATACTTCACATTTTACTACTTCTACCCAATATTCATTTGACAAGTGTTTGGCTTTCAACATGCTTCTAGCCATCTCCACAATTGTTCTATTCTTTCTTTCTGCTACACCATTCTGTTGTGGTGTGTACCTTGTAGTCAATTGCCTTTTGATGTCATGATATCTACAAAAAATTTAAAATTTATTAGACATATATTCACCTCCTCTATCTGATCTAAGTACCTCGATATAATGGCCACTCTACTTTTCAACCATAGCCTTGAATTCTTTAAACTTTCCAAAGGCTTCAGACTTATTTTTGAGAAAATAAATCCATGTCTTTCTGCTAAAGTCATCAATGAAGGTTAGAAAATAAGTACTACCTCCAAGTGATATAATTTGCATTGGTCCACATAAATCACTATGGACTAGCTCCAATATTACCTTAGCTCTATATGAGGCTCCTACTGGAAAGCTCTCTCTATGTTGTTTTGCCAAAATACAATTGTCACATGAACTTCCTAGCTGTTCTATTGGTGGTAATCCTTTCACCATATTTTTCTTTTATAACAAATTCAAACCTCCAAAATGTAAATGTCCATACCTTAAGTGCCATAGCCATGATTGGTTTAGATGCATGGTTTTGAAGTGGGCTTGCTCTTCTCCTTGGATGCACTGAATATGAAGAGGGAACATCTGATTCTTGGTCATCTCCATTTTTCCTATCAACCTGTCACTTGGAAACTTCTCCAGTATTGTGCAAATAGTATCCATAAAGGATACTCTGTAACATTTTTGTAATAACTGTTCAACACTCCTAAGATTATGCTTTAGGCCAAGTACAAAATAAACATCACGTATAAACCTTCTTTCACCATTTTTTGCCAAAACATTTATTACACCTTTACCCATTACATCCACTTTGATATCATTTCCTAATTTCACTTCAGATCTTACAGAATCATCAAGACTAGCAAAAAATTATTTATTCCCTATCATATGATTACTGCATCCACTATCGAAGAACCAAATATCTCTAGCTTTTTCTTGAGTAACATTATAAGTAAGAAATAAGCTTCCAGGATTAGAACTAGATTCACCTGTGTAATTAACATTCTGCTTGTCCACATATCCTTGTTTCCTTCTGAAGTCACTTGCATAATGACCATATTTTTTGCAGTAATAACATTGAATATTAGATTTATTAAACCTCTGTGAACTTTGCTGGAAGTGATTGTTGCCACGTCCTCTATTGCTGTAGTTTTGATTATTGTTTTCACCTTGATCTAGATTATTCCTTCCAGTTTTTCCTCTACCTCTTCCTCTGAAGTGTGACCTTTCTCTTCCTCTTCCTCTGCCAAATGATACATGTGACTTGAAAGCATTCTCAAGAGAAGTATTGTTATTCCTATTCATTCTGGATTCATGTGTTAACAAAGAACCCATTAATTCATCTACAGATAATTGTTCCAAATCCTTGGTTTCTTCAATAGCTACAACTATTGCATCAAATTTACTAGGTAAACACTTGAGTATTTTTTCTATGATCTTCTGATCCGTGATTGTTTCTCCATTAGATCTAATTTGATTCACTATATTCAAAACTTGACCCATAAACTGGTCTATTGAATCTGAATCATTCATTTGCAAATTTTTAAAACTTCTCCTAAGAGATTGCAATTTAGCAAATTTTACCTTTGTATTACCTTTATAGGTAGTCTCCAAGATTTTCTGTGCCAATTTAGATCTCGCTGCTGCTACAACTCTCAAAAAAATTGATTCATCCAATGCCTATTGGATTAGAAATAAAGATTTTACATCTTTTTTTCTATTTTATTTAAGCTCTTCTTTTTGTGCTCAAGTTAATGCCTAATGGGCAACCTCTTCCTACGATTCTACAAAACCACTCTCTACTAGATCCCAAACATCTTGTGAGAAAAAAATGTTTGCATCTTAATTGCCCAAAAATTGTAATTCTTACCAGTGAAAAGAGGAATTTGAGGCTAAGAGATACTATTGTTTGTGGCCATGTCAATCACTGAAATGATTAAATCAACAGAAGTTGTAGAGTGGATTGAAATGCACTTCTTCATTGTGCTTCTTCCACGATCTGACTTTTTAAAAAAATTATTTTCCCTTCTTCACTGGGATACGAGGAAATGTGAGGAATTGCCATGATTTACTCGACCACTACAAGAAAATAAACACAGACTTTGTTGTGCTCTCTTCTTCTAAAAGTAGTGATCTTCAATTGCTATACTTCTTCTTTGGTGGCATCTCATTGGTTGTGTCTCACCCACGACCCTGCACTATGCTAACGCTTCTTTCCTTAGACAGCTCACGAGTCTACTATTTTGTCTTCTTTTGGACTGCTGCACGCTTCACCTTTCTCCACCTATGACTCTACTTACTCACCCAACTAGGTGAGATTTTGTGAACAACTACACTTTCTAGCTACGTGATTTTGCTACGCTTTCTTTGGATATGACTGCTAGTTCTTCCTATGCTTTGACTGCTAACAGCATGCATTCAAACTGTTAGCTCTTCTCCACTGAGCATGCCTCTCCAATCTGCACTTCACTCCTGCGCTCCTTGCTATATTTTCTTTTGCTATCATGACCTATCTCCTTTGGATCTGATACCACTTTATAGGTTAGATAACATAACAAGAAATAAGAAAATCAAGAACTGTTAACACAGAATTGAAAACCACTAATTGCTATTGCAATTTCTTGAAATTAAGAATTTTATTTATCTTCTTTTTCCTTGTTTACAATGTTGTGCCCAAGGCATCTATAAATAGAATATGAATCCAAAAATAACTGAAACTAAACTGATTGTTTAACTAAGTCTAAACTAATCATCTAACTGCTTAAAGAAACTAATTTCTAACTGTCAGTTAACTAATTGAATGTGAACTCCTGCATGCATGAGAACTGAGGCGGACTTGGTAGTTAAGTTGGAGATGGAGAAATTATCTCCAGTTAAGCTTGAGTTTCTAACAAGTTAACTATAGGTAAGGTTGTGTATTTTCAGGGGAAATAAGAATATAATCAAATGCAAGAACACATGCATTAAAAAGTGTTTTACTAATTATACAAGATGCAAGAGGTGTATTAAGTGTGTTAATAGTGAATATGGTAGAGGAGCGAACAAAATTCAATATTGAGATTCCAATATCCTACAAACGGTGACTGTAGGTTCAATACAATCAAGAAAGAGAATGAAAGATTGAACAAAAGCAAAACTTTGTGAATTAAAATGATAGAAAGAGGTTAGTAGAAGTCTCACAAGCCTAAAATAATTATCATAGAGTTTTGAAACTGAGTGTAAAGTGTGCATTAACAATTAGGGAGAAATCTGTGTGTAAAAGAGGTAGAACCGGCCTGTAGAGGTGGTAGGTCGAGAGGAGTTTGGACTTAGGTGAAACTATGATAATAAAATAAGAGGAGTGAGAAGTCCAAAATAATTCTATTAAGTTTCTCAGACTCATCGATTAGATCAATTGAACTTTAGAATCATTAAATGCACATTGAACTCCATGATCTATTAACAAAGAGTTGAATCAAGAACAAAGCAAGAGTGAGAGAAGTGTGCATTCTGTCTGCATCACATAATTATGGCACCATATCATAGTGTGGTTTGTCCAAAAATAACAAAGACATAATAATTGAACCATAAACTAGATGAATAAAAGGATATCTTTTAGTCACTTACATAAGTTCCTATATATTGTACACTAAACAATATTATTGATTTGATCCCTTAACTACCTCTACCTCAAACCTCTTTATACAACATATCATTTCTAGAGAATGAATAGATCAAGTGGTAGATGCATGATATCATGGATAATAGACACATAAATCCCAAATTATTGCCTTGCAGAAGCCCAAATGTGCTTACACCAAACAAGGATGGGACATGAGATTGTGAATCAATGTAAAAAAAATTAACAAGATTAAAGTGAAGAACTATTATCCTCATCTAAATATTAAGGCATTTTTCTACCATATCCATGGTATAGAATTATTTTTCAAAATTGATCTTAAGTTTGGGTATCATCATATTCATTTTGAACCTATAGACATTTGGAATATAGCCTTAAAAACAAAGGAAGGATTGATTGACTAGTTGGTTATGCCTTTTAGTTAACTCATTTAGAGAATTCATTCATTGAGATGTTGAATGGCATCATTAGGATCTTTAACTATGCCATATTTTTAATCTACTTTGATGGCATCCTAATCTTTAGAAAACATGGGATGATCACATACACCATGTTGAACTAGTGTTTCACATTTTATACACCATGTTGAACTAGGGTTTCACATTTTATAGAAACACATTTTTATGATAACATGAATAAATGTTCATTTTTCATGCAAGAGATAAAATATTGGGATACATTACACACACAAGGAGTGTATGTGTGAACCTAACCAAGATTCAAGTTATACAGGAAAGAGAAACACAAAATAATTTTGCATAGATTTAAATATTCTTAGAATTAGAAAGTTAGAAAGAGATTTCTGTTAAATTTTTATCCTTTAAACCAAGCTACTAAAGGTAGAACCTAATAAATTTTTATCTAGTCAGATGCACAACAACAATAATTCAATGAACTAAAATTTAGAATCTATTTTTGTGCTAGTACTTGTGTTACTCAACTATAAACTTTGAAGATCGTCTAATTCATTTAGTAATAAAATTGACTATAACAAATGGGTATTGACAACACAAGTCCTAGAAAAGAGTTAATTTCTATTATAATGGTTTGAAAAACATATGATTGGAATCAAATATACCTTTAGAGTATATATTTACATCAGATGATGAGGGAGTGATTAGAGATGATGAGAGATGATGATGGTCAATGATGGAGTGATTAGGGATGATGAGGGATGAAAAAAGAGTGATTAGGGATTATGAGGGATGAGGAGGGAGTGATTAGGGATAATTAGGGATGGTGACATTCATTTAAGGAGTGATTAAGGATGATAACCCTGAGTGATTAGAGATGGTGAGGGACAATGAATGTCAATGAGGGAGTGATTAGGAATGAAGAGGGAGTGATTAGGGATGATAAAAAATGATGAAAAAGTAATTAGGATGGTGAGGGATGAGGAAAGAGTGATTAGGTATGAGGATGGATGAGGAAAGAATGATTAGGGATGATTAAGGATAGTTATGGTCAATGGAGGAGTGATTAGAGATGACTAGGGATAGTGAGGGTCAATGAGGGAGTGATTAGATATGACTAGGAATAATGAGGGTCAATGCATGAGTGATTATGGACAATGAATAATGATGAGAGAGTAATCAAGGGTGATTAAGAATGAGTATAAAGTGATCAGGGATGAGGGAGGGATGATGAACAAGTGAAATTAACACAAAGTGGTCATTTAATATGTGCAAGTCATCAATATGACCTATGTTACCTCAGTCACACCAATTTAGATCAATTTCAAAGTGAGTGGTTTGGAAACTTTAATTTTGACAAACCTGGGACTCCTATAAATTTTAGGAATCCATTCAAAAATCTCAAAAACTTTAAAAATGATTATATGTTAACCAAAAATAAACATCAATTACAAAATTTATGCCCTGAAATCCATAGGTTCAATACTTAGACCTTGAAAATGTCTAAGTATTAACCATATTATATTTTGAAAAACTATTTGCCACATCGTAAGGTGTGAAATTATGAGACCAACTCTATTAGATGTAGAGTGACCCTAATTTATTATATTTACTAGAATAAATTTAAAGTATAAGGAATATTTAGAGTAGCAAATATAAGATTCAAGACAAGATTGGCTTCATGTACATATTCACATGCTTTTATGTTCAAAATAACATGAATGCCATCACATTATTTCTTTATAATAACACAACCACGTTATCTATCAACATGATCACATTATCTATTAACATAATTGTGTTATCTATTAACATGATTACGCTATCTATTAATATGATTATGCTATCTATTAACATGATCGCATTACTAATGTGATCATGCTACTAACATGATCATATTATTAATATGATCATGCTATTTGAATTTGAATTCAACACCAAGCATTTTGTCTTGGGAATGGATTGGATCCCCAAGCCAAAGACTTGGACTTGTCAATCTATAGTCGAATCCAAGAGTTTTGATTAAAAATAATAAAATTTAACTTCAATCACCAAATACACTATGAATTTCAATGGTAAAATTCAAAAAATTAATACCATCATGACAATGATGCTCTCCTCTTTCTAAAAATATGATTTTTATAATTTTTAGATTAATTTAAGGTTTTAAACTATGTTGATTTCTAACTATACCTTTTTTAGACCACTACGTGCTACAAATATACATGCCTATACATGTTCATGTAATTTTTTTTTTCATTTATAAAAGTGCAAGACAAGCTATATGGTCACAAACTAAGCCCAATTCTACACACATTCAAAAAAAAATCATTTTTTGAGGTAGTTAGGCACGTCACATGGCCGACTATCCATTTTTGTCAATTTTCAAGATCTATTTACTTTAAAAATTCATTAAAAAAATATTCATTTAGAAATATAAAAAATATATAGGTCATAAACTAGAATATATTATCTAAAATTTTACCAAATGGTTTCAAACAATATTAAATGCTGCTAAAAATGGTGCACTACAAGGTCATCTATTTTCTTTAAAAAATAGGAGTTCCTATTAAAATTTTATATGTTTGACCTAGTTATACTTAACCATTTTTTTTTTTTAAATAGTGTTTTATAAATTACACTCGGAATGTTACATTTCATGTTCTTAAATCATCTTCAAATTTGGAGTGTAAGTATCTCAAATTATCTATAGAAGTTCAATTTTTTAAATTTTAGGAAAATCATGTCCATGAGTAGGTCCCTTTTTGTCCACCAACTTTGTGCACTTACCCATGTTCATGAAAATATTTTGTAAAATCCCAAACCAAACAAATATATTCTCTTTGATAAAATTATAAATGACCTCATAAGTGGTAGACTTCATTGGAATTGATTATACCCACTTTTTGAAGTAGTTAGTTTTTGTCAAAACATGAGTGTGACCAACACTAAAATGTGGGTTCAATATTCATATGAAATCCAAACCACATGTTTGAAAATATTATTCAATAACCATGAAGTAGATGGTAAATATTACAATTTAGGTTTACCAAAAAAGTATTGACAAGCCTCACATTTGCAACCCATTCTTATGCATCCTTAAACATTTTTTCCCAATATGAGTAAGCTTGTAAAATTTTAAAAGCAATAACATAAAATGAGAAGTGTATACCACAAGCTTGATCATGGAAAGCCTCTATCAATCTAATTTTTATTTATTTTTCCATGCATCTCAAGAAGCTACCATCTAGGGATTTATTGAAGAGACTTTTATCCCAAATTACATATTTGAATGTCTTCAACTTCAATGTTTGTTTTTTTTTGGTGATTTATATGGGTAAGACATTCTTTGTATGATACAAAGTATGCAATTCTAGAATATCATTCTTTAATAAAATCAAGAAATACTACCAATGTTAGCTTTTCTATTTTTTCTTCTCACAAAAAGTAGTGTGTTAGGGATTAATCCTAACATTTGTTAGCACATACCATGTTCTATTCAATATGGTACTTTAATTTCACTTTATGAGTTGATAGCCACTTTATTTTTTTATATTTTTATTACATTATATTACAATAAACATATCATTTTTATATTATACTCTTTTTTATCTTATTCCAACTAAACTTATAAAATAGTTATAACACATTACTTAACTGTAATATTTTATTATTAACATTTACGAATTATGGTTTCAACCCTGCACATATTTTAGCATAATATTCAAACTAAAATTCCTCTAATAGATAGTAGTCTACCCAATAACAATTAATGATATATTTAATATCTATCATTAGTGGTTTACATTTATATATATGTCTGTTTGGTTGGTACTATACGAAAATTAAAAATTCCATAGACCAATATGGTTTTAGGATTAAATCTTAACAGATTATATTGTTCAATGCTAATTTTTGTCTTAAACAGAATTAACTTACCATATTTTTTTCAAGTGCTTCTCATTATACATATGACACTTATAATATGAAATTTTTGTATGCAATTGCCATTACAAGTCCCTGCAAAGATAAAATCAACAAATTTTAATTGATAATAAATGTTAGGTTGAAATATAAGACTACTATTTATGCCAAGTGCTTCTCATTATACATATGACATTCATAATTTGTATACAAATGCAATTGGAAATGACAAGTCCCTAAAAGATAAAATCAACAAATTTTAATTGATAATAAATGTTAGGTTGAAATATAAGACTATTGTTTATGCCTAATATGAGTGGTTGGGTCAATTGCATCATTGATAAAAAGTATTACTAATACATCTAAGGTATGGAATTTTTTGATGGTGCTATTGATTTAGAAAACTTGAGTTTTTAGAGAATTTTGTTACTGATAATAGTGTTCAAAATCAATGATGTTATTAAACAATAGTTATTATATACAATCATTGGTTTCAAACTAAGTTTAACATTAACATTAATTCAACCGTATTTACTATAAGTCTTTTATGAATATCATTTATTGCATGTCATAACATTAGAGGTGATTTTTTTCAAATGTTCAGTTATATGGTGTTTACAGTTTTTGTTAAGTTTCAACTATGATAACAAAAAAAAATCATCAATAGAAATTATCCTTTCAAATAAAATATAATTTTTAAAACATAATAATTATTATATAATTTAGTATTTATGTAAATATGTTTACTATTCTAATTATTATTAAATGAGCTCTCTCTAACCTAACTTAATTTATTGGCATAGTAACAGGTACCAATTGTTTTTAATAGGAGTGTTTCTAACTACAATTTATAATATTTAAAAATGCATTCAAAATCCTAGATACTAATAAAATAAATTCAGTTGTTAATTATTATTATTGGTTTTCTAAAGTTTTCAAAATTTAAGACAATAATAAAACAACTAAGTTATTAATATTTTAGATTCTACATTGTTTGTAGCTAAAAGAAGAATAAAGTTATGGTGTGGAGAAAAAAGTTATCCATTTCATGAAAAAAAACTATAAAACAAATCTGTCTTCATAGAAAATTGGACCCAGATAAACAATATTATTCAAATATAAGAAATTTCACTGACTTATAAGAAATTGTACAGACCTTTTACAAGTACCGACAATATTTTAGCGTAACCTAAATTTGAGACTATAACTTCAAGATGTGTTTCGGTTCTCAACATTGTGTATAGATAAATTAGTATATTATATTTATTCTTCATTATAATTCAACAAAGAAAATGATTAATTTTACGTAGGTAGGTGCTCTTTATTTTGACCATGTATTAATATTAGTACAAGATTAGATGGGAATGGTTGTGATTAGCAGTACTTTTATTCTTTTAGGAGTAGAAAGCAAATAAATTATGTATTTGGTCTTGGACCAATAAATAAAAGGTTAAAAACCTAACAAACAACCTAATATTTCCTATACGATTTTATTTACCACACATATGCTATCCCTACGTAATCTTAAAAATTATAAATCTTAAGCATTCACAAAATATTACCTCATCCAGAATTTGCAATCATTTAATTTGAAGGTTGAAGAAAAACTAAAAACCACACAAATATTTAATATATATTAAAGTTAAAATAATTGAGACATCACACAAATATATGACCATTTAAAAATATAAACATAGCCTCAATGCTTGGGATGTACTAGTTGTCTTTCATCTTCCAAACATTTTCTTTGTTTCTTGAATTTTCCGCAAAATTTATCATTATATTTTTGTAAGAATAAAAATTAAACCTATCATAAAATTGATATATTTTACTATAGATTTCAAACTATTGTGAGACCTCACTCCTATAAATCCATTCCATTCCTACATGAATAGTTTAGTTCTTATGATTCTATACAATCAAAACCAAAGCAAAAAGGAATACATACATAGACCAAATTAACACTTTGATACCTAAATTTTCATTTAATCAATTAAATTTATAAAATAATTTAGTTTATATATTGATAAAGAATTCACCAAGGGAAATCAAAATAAAATTGTTGTTTCATATATATATATATATATATATATATATATATATAACATCCTTTTATAAATTCAATTGTAATCCTAATAGATATATTCGTCTCCTCATGCAACTGTCCTCTATTTAGGGGAAGCATTATTATTGTAAATCCTAGGTTATCTAGGACTTCAATTGAGGACCCTCGATCCTTATACTGGGGGCATTATAACACTAATATACCAGCCTTCATAGTGTTTATTTTCACCAATTGAAAGTAAATACTTCCATTTGATTTCATGCGACTTGACAGTCACCATGCAAAAGTGTTAAACAACATATATTTTTTAATGCCAATCAACTTTAAAGAGGGGTTTTTGAACTCTAAATGTAAACTAAGCGTCCAACAATATTATTGTTTGAAATTTTTATAAATAATCTATGGATTGTGGAAATTTGATCTCTTTAAATAATATTGTCATTTGTAATGATTTGTAATGTAAAAAATTGTACATGAATGCAATAATCTCTCAAGGTTGAGACAAAACACCATTTAATGGAGTGTTATTATGAATAGGGGAAGGCCCATAGGGAGTAACAGGTCCTTCAAGAAATAGTTTATATGAATTTGGATGCACCAGTCCCTAAAGAATAATTTAATTGAAGATTTATACATGTTGTTTCCTTCCCTGACTGATCTTTAATAGAGTTCCATAAAGGCCAAGCTAAGCATACTAAGATACATATAAGAATAGCAGTTACCTTAATATTTTTGAGTGAAAATCCCATCCTTGTAAAAAATTTAAATAGAGGTCTAGTGACAGTATATAGCAGAGGTCCATAACTCTTCTGTGCGGGTTTTGCTCCTTGAGAAATAGATCTTTTTTGAAGAAAAAATGTAAGTTTTGATACATCCATCTGGAAACAACTATGTTATCTCCAATTTTGTGCTATGTATTTTATGTTTCTTGTATTTCATTTGTTTACTGGTGATAAAATCAATTATTCATCAATTATGGTGCATGTCTAATTTATGTTTTTGCATGTTTGTTAGCTTATTTATTGATCATATATACATAATAAATTATTACTAGTTCATCACTATCATAATATCTTTATTTTACAAGAACTATACTATTTTACGTTATGTGGGACACATATATTCTCACATGCATAGCCACTATATTTGGATTTTTTGGGATAGCCTTTAGTTGTAACTGAAACGTGTTCCCTTGACTACCTATCCCTCACCCAAGTAGTAGTTTTAACATAGGTTTTTCTCTAAGAAGTCACTGTTAATGGTTTAATATTGAATAGGGTAAGGCATCTATAATCCTCATAAAATAGAAACAACTTGAAGTTCATAAATAAAATGAAACGTGTTACCAATAGGACTAAAATTTTAATTCTCACAAATTTATGAAACAACCATTTAAAAATATGGTATTAAAAAAATCATAGATGAAACAACAAAATCCATGAACATGACCCCTGCAATACAAAGTTAAAAAAACAATGTGAAATTTTAAAATAAAAATAAATAAATACCAATGCCTTGACTCTTGTTTAACAACTTCCTAAATACCTAATCTTTTAGATGTGATTAGAACTGCAAATCATGGAATGCCTATTTTTTAGAATTGAAAAACAAATTACACTACTAAGATAATACACAAGATTAAAAGAACTATAAACATGACCTTGTAGTACACTCATAACCACAAAATATCTTAAGTTAAGATAGTAAAAATGCAAATATTATTTTTAACACCTCCATAAACACCTAATTTTTTAGATATAATTAAAAGCACAAATCATGGCATGCCTAATTTTTTAGAATTCAACAACAAACTTTAGCTAGTAAACAATTTCACAAAGACCACAAAACTATCAGCAGGGCCTTTGCAATACACCCATAACAAGGTCTGAGGTTAAGTTAAAAGGGAAAAAATTAATAACATTTTTTACAAGACCTAATCACTGATCCTTTTTTATAGGATTCAAAGCAAAAAACATATATTTTTTTTAGTAATTGAATGATGAATTCAATCAATCAGCTACTATGAAACTTAGTTCTAAGAAAAAAACCATAAACATGACCTCTTTATGATAAAATCAATGTCAAATTTAAAAAAGACATTAGAATATGATCAAAATCACAAAATCAGGCATACCTATTTTTTTAATTGAACTCCTTAAGCATCTAATCATTTAGAAAACGATTGCAACAAATAATTGAAAACCATAAGAAAAAAAGTGCCAGTATTTGCAAGTAGAAACCTAGAGACAAATACCCTCAACAAGTGTTTGTAAAAGTTAAAATAAAATTTGAAATATAAATTTGAGGAAAATATATGAATATAAACATATAAAATGGAAATAAATAAACAAAAGTATCTATTTAACAAGGAAATAAGAATCTATATGTGATAAACATATTGTGGCCTCAAATCTTTTGGGAAAAATAGAAAAAAACAAACAAACAAAGCAAAGCAAACAAAAAAATTACATTGAAGCATATTGTCAAACACTTCACATAGATTCAGTTGATAAACATATTGTGGACTCAAATCTTTAAGGATTTCACTAATCCCTCAAGAATAATTTAACTGAAGATCCATGCATATTTTTACCTTCCTTATCTGATCTATAACATGATTCTATAAATGCCTAGCTAAGTGTACTAAGATACATAAAAGAATAACAGTTCCCTGTAATAGCTGATAAAAATTAGGCTTACTCAAGATTTAGGAGGAGAAACATGATACTATATTTTTTCACACTTATTTCAAATAGTTATTGCTTATAGAGAAATTGATTTATAAACTATTGCATACACATTAAAAAAACATGTTTCAACCTTTACATGTGGGATTCACTTCAGATAGAGTTGTAAATTCAATCAAATTGAACTGGTACTGGTGAAAGAGTATTTTGCATCATGTGAGTAATATATATTGATCTACCTTTTTATTTTGCAAATTCATTACTACTTACGCTTCTTCCATTATTCATCTAGTCTAATTTCTCACAAATTTAGTAATGATGTGAGTTTTGTCTTTCATTAGGAGATCAAAATAAAATTTGTATTATTTGAAATCATAGTTTTAGACATTGAAAATTTGATATTGAAATCATATTTTTAGACAGTGAAAAATGCATGAGAACATTAGATTTTTTTTATAAATGTTTGTAAATAATTTACAAATGTAAACAAAAAATGCCAAGTATGACTTAGAATTCTATTCTTATTTTCAATTCAAAATGAATAATTATGAGATTGTAGTATGGAAAGAGATGGGAGAAAATATATAGAAAATGTATTATTACCTGATGATGAAAGGTAATGTGATCAGGCACCTATGAAGCAAACTTATCACTAGATAATGGAGGAAATATCATTGTCTACCATTGTTTCTTTGAAAAACATTCACCACCTTACATGAATTATTTTGGATTACATTATAGTTCTTAGACAGGTGGGATTCTGCATAAGTGATCTTATTTTCATTGGGAACAATCTCTCTTTCATTTTATCCATTCCAAAGCATAAGGTATTAGGAATGGATGCAAAGTCACTATTTAATCAATTAATTTTCCATTTCCAAGTGGGTTTCAATGATATTCAAACCCTCACACACTTGTACCTCTTGAGTATTTTTGCCAATTTATTGGAGATCCTAGGAATGGGTGTTGTGATGATGGAAGATGTTGTAACCTATCTGAACAACCCTAATTTAGGGGGTTTTACTAATTTTAACATGGTTTTGGTGTTTGATTTATCTCTTTCCATAGTCATGTATGGATGATTTGGGGTGTTAGGTTACTTTTCATTTGGATCAGAGATAAAGGATATTATCACATTGAATTTAGAGAAGAATTTGGTGATAGATCTAGTGCAGTTGGTGTTCTATCTAAATTTTCTCTTCATGTTTCCTTTGATGATGAATCAGATGCATGAGGTATTGGAGAGAATATTTAATGTAGGGAAATATTCATTCATTTTAAGGTCTTAGTTTTTTCTTGTGACTACTCTTATGGATTTCTTTATGCTGAATTTTGTAGATTTTCTATCTCTCGTGGGTAGCAAAGTGTGTTCTATGTTAGGGTTTATATTGCCTACATCATTTCACCTACTTACTTTATGGAAGGAAAATGAATGCTTACATAACTATCTTGAGTAGCTAGTCTAGGGGAGGGGTAGTGTCATGAGCTATAGAAAATTATGTAACTGAAAGAGCATAATCAATTTTCCAAGTTTTGTTGTGCCTTTGCTTCTTCAATTGTTATCCAAGGAAGGTGCAATCGTGTGACTGACAATGTTAGTTTACATCCATTATCCCTATGATTCAAAGTGATTTTACTATCTACTACCTTGATTATGGTGAAGTTTCCCATAACATGTAAATATTTAGTCCAATCAAATTCTATGAATTAATATTATTTTATACCTCCAGTGAAACAACTTGCATATCACCTTTATTGATTATTTACATTTTTTCCATCATGTAAAACAATGTGATCTCATTGATCAATGAAATGGGGACTAATTCAAAGTTCATGCATATCAAGATGTAATCATGAAATATTGTAGCATATGTGAAAATTATGACAACATAGTATATGTACCATTAAAATTATGTATGTAACATATGAGGTAAGTAATAAAGTGTCAAATGTATAAAAATTTATCAATTAATCTCATAGTAATAAGTTGAATAAGTTTACACAATAGCTAGTGTATGATATTGATCATGGCACTCATCAAGCTAAGGAAAAGAGCCACATATAAGGGACATGTTCAAATGAAAAACAAGTAACTATTACTCAATTAAGGCCAAGGTACACACACAAAGGACATTAATAATGTCATAAATAAGGTACATGTTCAATTTAAATGTTCAAATTTCCCACAAAACAAAGGGTCAATGGCCACACGAAATCAACATGTTCAAATGCCACACAAAAAATAAAGATCTCATGGAGATGTTCAAGAATTTTTTCACACATGGACCAAAGGCCATACACAATATACAAGCAAAGTCTAATCTAGTATGTACAATTAATAGCATTAATAGAGCATATAACTAGAAATATTATCTACCCCATGTATATTTAATGTAATCATATCCTATAAAATAGTATATCCATGTACACAATGTAAAATAGAGATGTTATCTCAAGAATTTTTAAAAGGTATATAGCCAAAAAATATAAGATTTATAGAATGGTAACACCTATAAATACCATAACCTTTTGATAAGATGCCCCCAATTTAGTATTCCCACTAAGTAGAGGCAAGTCCAACATTTTAGTCCATGAGAAATTGTATCTCTGGCATAACCCTCATAAACCGTGAAATGAATGTGTGATAGAAAAAGAGTATTTTATCTACCAATCATGAGATAAATAACATATGACAATTATGCAAACTAGATGTCTAAGCATACTCATATCTTAATTTTATAATTAACAAAATTTGAATGTTTTCATATTTTGAAAATACTTAATTTTTTTTTGTATTTTTTAAAATTGTATAACTCGAATCAAGAAATTGGTGACAAACCATGGGTTCAAAAGTAACATAAATGACCTCCAAGAGATTTAAATAATCTGTAACATATGTCAATATAAATTATGCACTGAATATTATGACATGGTCATAGGAGATAGAATAAGGATGATTGTACATATCCATATCATCAAATTTACACTTGTCAAATTTACACTTGTACATATCCTAAGTTTGTCAAAATTTAATTTTTAAAACCACTCACTTTAAAATTGATTCAAAGTGGTGTGATTGGGGTGGGATAGGTCACATTAATGACTTTCACACATCAAACAACCACTATGTGTTAATTTCACTTATTCATCATCCCTCCCTCATCCCTAATCACTTCTTAGTCATGCCTCAACACCCCTAGTCACTCTCTCATCATTCCTCATTATCCCTAATCACTCCCTCATCATCCTTGATTACTCCCTCATTTACCCTTACTATCCCTCATCATCCCTAATCACTCACTCCTCATCCTTCATCATCATTCATTACTCACTCATTGACCCTAATCATCCCTCATCATCTTTAATCACTCCCTCATCATCCCTAACCACTACCACATTGGCTCTCACCATCCCTCATCATCCCTAATCACTCTCTCATCATCCCTAATCACCACTTCATCATTCTTAATCACTCCCTCCTTGTCCCTCTTCATCCATAATCACTCCCTTATTGACCCTAACCATTCCTCATCATTTAAAATCACTTCCTCATCATCCATAATCACTCCCTCATTGAATATCTTCATTTTTAATCATTTCTTCATTGATGTAGATATATTATTACCATCATCGTGCACTTCACTTTCACTTTGATTACAAACTTGCAAAGTTTCCTTAGCCAACACTAGGCCTACCTTGTCCCAATGGAATAAAACACAAACACTTATTTAATAAAAGTTTCAAGTCACTTAATAATTCATTACACACTGTATCAAACAACTTTTATCACTTGCATCTTATCCATCAATCTTCTTTCTCCTCAAAGCCTACTATCCCTGTTATAGTACAGATCTTTTATTCTATTTTGTACACCATCTCATCAAGGAAAAATAAATAGGTTTTTTACTTCCATTTACCATGAAATTTCTTCACATAAAATTTTATTATAAGTTCCTTTGCAAATTTTTCTCCCTGTAGGCTTACATGTCACTCTAATTAGCCCACCAAATGGACAAACCTCATTAGTTTTTGAAGAGTATGTTCAACCCAGGGAAAATACTAAAATTTTTGGGTACCTATTATCCTCATCTAGATTAATCAACTCTTTTTTCACTCCCACTCTCCAAGAACATACCCTTTTCTTCTTAGGCCTATTCCACTAGGTCTCTTCTAAGCCTAATCCAACTCAGTCCTAAATAATCCATACAGATGGATTTGTACACCTATGATACTATTTCATTCCCTTCAAGAATTATTATTTGGACCATACTAAAAAAATTTAGAAATTTTTTATGGTTATAATTCATTATATGCACTAAACTCTAGATCCAAGGTTTTTAGGCCAATGTATAGACCAAGAGCCTTCTAAAAGGCATAAATTTTGTTGTATTCAATTTAAAGACACAAAATCACTTGAATTAGGTCTATTTTTAATCCTATTATCCTTTATACATATGATATATATCTCATTTTATCCATTCCATAATGTAAAACATCAAATCTTAGTCAACTAATTCTACATTCTACCATCTAGAATAGGGGTTGGCAGGGTTTCTTGATCTTTATTACTCCAAAAGAATTCAAAACCTATATTAAGGTTCTTAAAACCTTCCAAAAATAATATAAACTCATTATAAATCACCTTTTAATCCAAACAAGCTACCAAAAAAAGAAGACAATACATAGAATTTTTGAGTTTTATGGATTGAGTTGCCCTTCTCTATTGTTAACAGGCCTAAACACAAAATATCAAGAAATCTAATCACTAAAGATCTTTACATACATTTAAAACTAACTAACTAACTTATTTATGGATTCCATACATCTCATATAATCCTTTTCATGGTCTAAATAACCCTACAATCTTATTCAGGAATGCAAAATGCATGCATAAAGAATGTTGACATAGTCAACAAATTTCACACAAAATATGAAGCATCTTATTAATCTGGAGCCTTTATTATAGGTTATAATTATATATTAATTTCAAATGGTTTTTTGGTTACACATCAAACGTTATCCATATATTTTTTACTTCAATATTAATCTCTTTCTCATCCTATCAAGACATAGAGCACAATAATACAGAATATGCAAAGTAACAAACCAATACATGAACTTTCCTATCCTCAGTTCTGGAAAAAAATTATTATCATTAAATATATTCAAATACACAATGGACTCAATTTATCCATCACTATTTCATTCATAGGAAACTTTAGTTCATTACAAAAGACTCATAGTCATACATTGATTTAGCATATCTTCTTTCATATTCAAACATGTCTACCTGTTTATCCATATCCTCTATCTCCTATGGAATACAAGCACTATATATTATATATAAAACTTTAAAAACTCTTAAATAAATATCAATAATAGTTTCTTGAATCAAGAAACCTCTTAACACACCTAGACCCATGTAGGATGATGAACATTAGGACTGCCACCTCACTCTTTTAACTTGATACATGACTCAATTTACTCTTGAGACCTATTCCCAAAAAGGTATATTACATCATTTTTTTTAACATTTACATACCTTCATTATGCACTTAACCCACCTAGAGCACTCTCAATCCCTCATTACAAGTCTGAAAATTCAAATTAAGAAAAAGGTAGGAAAACTTCAAATTCAAATTTGACTCACATTTATGACTCTTAAACCTACTCTTGGGAATTCCTAAGATTCCCCTACATACTTCATCATACCTCATCATCTCTAATCACTCCTTACTCATCCCTTATCACCCCTAATCACTCTCTCATTAACCCTCACCATCCCTAATCACTCTGTCATCCTCCCTAATCACTCCCTCATTGACCCTCACCATCCCTTGTCATCCTTATTAACTCCCTCATCATCTCAACTCAATTCCTCCTCATCCCTCATCATCATTAATCACTCCATCTAATACCTTGATGGTGGTATTTTTTTAGGGTTTAACAATACTAAGAGATATAAGTGGAGAGTTGAGTGCTAGTATAAAATATAAGACATAGTGATCAAAATGATGTGGAATAAAATTTGAAACATAAATATTTGACACCTATGAAAAAATATGGGCCTATTATAAATGATGTAATTCACAATTTAAAATATACCATAAAAATAAAAGTAAGTAAAACCACCATAGCACAAAAAATGGGTAGTAAATACATGAGGATCACCAAGCTATGTGATTTCCTAAAACCAATCATTTGCTTTCCATATGAGGACATTTTATGATACAAATAATTACATTGAAGTCATTCTATTTGTATGTCTATTGATTGAGTCATCATACTAGAGAGTGTAAAATAATTTTCAAATGATTAGAACCAGTAGTCTAATATTAGAGAGTAGTGCTTAATTCATAACCTCAACATTTAATCCAATGAAGAGTGTCACACTGTGATCTCTCTACTTTAACATCTCGATAAGTGGGTACAAGTTATCTACCACTACAAAAATGTAAGTATATAATAGATTATGATCCCAATGATATGGTTGGTACTAAAAATATCTCTACATCCTCCAAAAATAAATTATATGAATTAAAAATATTGTTTCATTAATAAATGTAGATCAATGATGAGCCAATACACTTCATTATTTCAATAGAAGTTAGAAGAATTTAATTTTTCCTAAAGCATATTTTCAAAAATTGAACTTGAAATTTATACATCATCCATAACCATACACTAGTGTATGGTTTAGTGTATGCCTTGAGAAATGGATCACCTAGTAGTGTCACTTGGTGTACAAAATCAAAATTTTTAAAGATGCAATCCTTTGTGAAATCTCACCATTATATGTGTGTGATGTTTTACATGTGGTCAACCATATATTTACCATTGACATTTAGTCTATTAATTAAATCTTTTAAATGTTGTGATGTAATGTCATGTTATGAAATACCATATATCATAGTTAGTTCATAAGCTTTCAGTCATTAGTGGCAGGAAGTGCAAGAATATTATAGTTATAGTAATAAGTATACCCTTGATGGAAAGAATTAAATGTAATAACATCATTATGTCACCATATCATAGTGTGGTTTATCCAACAATAACAAAGATAAAATAATTGAACTAAAAACTAGATGAATATAAGGATATCTTTCAGTCACCTAAATATGTTCCTACATATTGTACACTAAAAAATACTATTGATTTGATCCCTTAAGTACCTATACCTCAAACTTATTTATAAAACATATCATTTATATATAATTAATAGATTAAAGTCATGGATAATGGACACATCATGCCCAAATAATTGCCTTGGAGAAGCCTAATTGTGCTTGTGCCAAAGTTGTGAATTGATTAAATAAATATTAACAAGATTAAATTCAATAACTATTATCTTCATATAAATATTAAGGAATTTTTTACCATATCCATGGTGTATAAGTAATTTCCAAAATTTATATTAAGTTTGGGTATCATCATATTCATGTTGAACCTCTAGACATTTGGAATGTAGTCTTGAAAACAAAGGAAGGATTGATTTACTAGTTGGTTTTTCCTTTTAGGTTAGCTCATGTAGTGAAATCGTTCATTGAGATGTTTAATGACATCCTTAGACCTTTTACCTATGTCATTTTTATAATCTACCTTGATTACATCTTAATCATTATAAAACATGGGATGAACATCTACACCATGTTGAACTAGTGTTTCACATTTTGTATAACATATTTTTATGATAATATGAATAAATGTTCATTTTTCATGAAAGATATAAAATATTTTGGATACATTAAACACACAAGGAGTGCATGTGTGAACCTGACCAAGATTCAAGTCATAGAAGAATGGGAAACACTAAATAACTATGCATCTGATTCAAATCTTCTCATAATTAGAAAATTATATAAGATACTTATGTTTAATTTTTATCTTTTGACTAAGCTACCAAAAGTGGAACTAATAAAGTTTCATCTAGTCAGTTTCAAAAAAAAGATAATTTAATGAACTAAAATTTAGACACTATTTTGTGTTATTACTTATGTTACTTAACTATAAAATTGGAAGATCATCTAATTCATTTAGTAATAAAATTAACTATCATAAATGGGTATTGACAACACAAGTCCTAGAAAATATTTAATTCATATTATAATTAATTAAATAACATATGATTAGAATAATATATATATTTAGAGTATATACTTATGTTGGATGATGAGGGAGTGATTAGGGATGGTGAGGGTTAATGATGGAGGGATGAGGGATGGTGAGGGTCAATTAAGGAGTGATTAGAGATGATGATGGATGAGGAAAGATTAATTAGGGATAAGGAGGAATTGATTATGGATGATGATGAATGGTGATATTCAATGAAAGAGTGATTAGGGATGATAATCCCAATTGATTAGAGATGATGAGGGAAAATGAAGGTCAATGAAGGAGTAATTAAGGATGAAGAGGGATGAGGAGGGAGTGAATAGGTATGAGGAAGTGATTAGGGATGATGAGGGATGAGGAAAGAGTGATTATAGATGATGAAGGATGGGGAGGTAGTGATTAGGGATGATGTGGGATAGTGAGGGTCAATTGAGGAGTGATTATAGATGATAAGGGAGTGATTAGAGATGACTAGGGATAGTGAGGGTTAATGAGGGAGTGATTAGGGATAATGATGAATGATGAGAGAGTGATTAGGGGTAATGAGGGATGAGTAATAAGTGATCAAGGATGAGGGAGGGATGATGAATAAGTGAAATTAACACAAATTGGTCATTTTATGTGTGAAAGTCATCAATGTGATCTACACTAACCTAATCATACCACTTTAGATCAATTTCAAAATGAGTAGTTTTCAAACATCAATTTTGACAAACCTAGGACTCCTAAAAATGCCAAAAATAAATCCAAAAGGCATAAAAACTTAAAAAGTGACTATATGTTTACCAAAAATGGATATCAATTGAAAACGTTATGTATTAAAATCCCTAGGTTCAATATTTAGACCCTAAAAATTCCTAAGTACTGACCAGATTAGATTTTGAAAAACTATTTTCCATATTGTAATGCATGTAGATATGAGACAAAATATATTAGATGAAAAGTGAACCTAATTTCTTATAATTACTAAAATAAATTTAGAGTATTAAAAATAAGGTTATATCCAAAGTTGGGTTTATGTGCATGTCGACATGATTTTATGTGTAAAATAATAGGAATGTGATCGTGTCGTTGCTTTTATAATAATGTGATTTTGTAATCCATTAACCAAGATTCACTCTATCTACATGTTCACTAATTTAATGTGAAAAAAAATATTAATTCGATCATGTTATTGATTTTATAATAAAGTGATTGTGTTCTCTATTAACATGATCACATTAACTATTAACATGATCTCATTATCTATTAATTTGATTATGTCATCTATTAACATGGTCATGTTATCTATTAATATGGCCATGCTATTTATTAATTTGATCACACTATTATAGTAATATAGAGGAAAACAACTTTAAATAAACTCACACTTGTCTTGTTTCAATATGCTAATTATTTGACATTGTTCATAAGCAAACTTGCTTCGTACATGGTTCAGGGTTTCAATATTTGTTTATGGATTTGTGATCATCATCATGCTCATTCATGTACAATTTTATCTCAATACTAATTCAAATATTCTCTCAATACTAACTCACATACCCTCTCAATACAAATTTCACAACATACACAACTTCTTCTTCTTGACAGGGTTTCTTGTAGACTTTTTTTGGCCTTTTTCACTTGTAAAGTCAAATGAAGTTTGATATTGAGAATATAGGACTATTTGATGACACCATATATTGAAATATACCCATATATGATTTTTTTTCCCTTTATTATACATATAAGTCACTTTTCAATCACTTTTAAAGCTTTGTCTAGGTCTAATTAGGCTTCCACTACCCTATGGCACACATAGTTGTCCATAACCATACATTTTCATATTGTACTAGTCCAAAACATTCAAAATACCTTATTATACATTCACTTATTTCAAATTACAAACTTTGACAAACTTTTTCCAATGGAAACTCCTATAAGTTAAGTTTTTATCTATAAACCCTAGCACATGGTTAAAACGATATGTTTCAGTGAATTTCTACTTATTATTAGAAAGAGGGAAAATAATAAACTAAGTACGAGTATGGTTGAAAAAATTGATTGATAGTGTGCATTTTTAAATCAAAATATTGTGAAGAGATCCTCTTTGGCTTGGGAGGATGGCATGTAAATAAAAAAGTACTAAAGCAAACTTTTTTGTTAGATAGATAGTTGGGTGGATTGCCTAGCGATAGCTAGATCCTAGAAGTGATATATTATTTAGGGACTATCAATTCACACATTTAAAATAATTTAGATTATAAACAAAATATAAGTTACTTACATTAATGATCAAAAGGTACTAAAATTGAATACAAGGATGTTTGCTTAGAAGATAGACTAAAAATGATTAAATTAGTGACAAACTAATTAATACTAGTGATAGAGGGTTAGGGTATGCTTCAAAAAATTAGAAAGATGTCTATGAACAAGAAGGAACATGGAGAATTTGGTTTTATTGGGTGTAGATAGGTGAAAACAACTTGTTGGTTGTCATTGCCACAATAACCATCAGCAATTAGGCTGACCATCGGTGGTTCAAGTGACTGTCAATGGTCAAGGTGACCATCGATGGTTGGATAAACCATCAACAATTGATGTAACTATTAATGGTTACTATGTAAGGATTTGGGTTGGTAAAAATGGATAATTAATGATATCTAAAATATGGATTTTGAGAGATGGGTAAGGTATGGGTTGATTGTGAAATGGAAATAAATTAAATGAATAATGAGAAACAAGTACTTATCTTACCAGAAGTTGAATGGGTGAATAGTTGAGGTAGTTGACTTGTTGGTGGAATCTAATTTGATTTTGATAGAGTAATGGTACTTGAAAACTTGGTAGAGAGGTAGTGTAAAATTTACTCTCTAATGTGATTGATGGATTGTTGGATTGTTGATGGAGATTGACCTATAAGAAATAAACTCTTGGATACACAAGTACCTGATAATAATTATAGATGGACTTCACCTCCTAGCTCCTCTATTCTTATAGGCAAAAGTAAGAGGTGGAAGTGAAGGTTCAATTAGGTTATTTAATTATAAATTATCCATACAAAGGCTCGAAATAGGATTTAGAGAACTTATATTTAGAAAAGTAAAGTGGGTGGTTTACATGCTTTTGGTTAAGGAGGTGCACCCTGACCATCAATGGTTAAGGTAACCATCAGTGGTCAAGGTTACCATTGATAGTCATCTTTACCATTGATGATTGAGAGTAAAGGTAAAAAGGTGTGTAAAATCTAGGTTTAGCTAGATGGGTAAAAATAATTTTAGTTGGGCCCAATTAGTGGTCAAGGGGTGAAATTAGTCCCAAGGGGGTACTAGGTAGTATAGGGGTGTTTTTGACATTTTAAATCATAGTGTGTATATTTATACTGTCTACATTTTTCCCCTTTTTATTTTACAACTTGGAATCAACCAGTTGAAAAATAAAAACTGATATTGGTTAAAGGTCTAGTTACCCTAAGCATGGGAAGAGGTGTTCCCCATCAAACTGGGAGGTAATGAGTTAAATTAGAATTTGACAAGGTTGATGAAGGTGATGATGAGGGTAGATGATAGTTTGGGCACCAAAGTGAAAATAGGTGCATAAAGTGTGATAAAGGTGAGATATCCAAGATCATGCAAACACAAGGTTGACATGGTTAATAATAATAAATTTCAATTCTAAGGGACAAGTGACCAGTGTACCACATGACCACATTTAGGTGTGGTGGTTGGGTACACCTATTAGTTTCCTAGATAGAGCCAATGTCTCCATGGGTATATAAGGTAGGAAGTGCTCCCATGGAAAACACAAATAGGTCAAGTATCATGGGTATGCAAGGTAGGAAGTGCTCTCAAAAGACAAAAATAGGTCAAGTAAGTGTGAGGTGGCACTAGTTCAAAAGTTCAACATGGCAATGTTGTCACTATGATCAAAGGATCAAGAAAAAAAGTGTCAAAAAAACATGCTATTTGGGCCAAAAATGGCCAACATAGAAGTGGGTATGGTCTAATGGGTGGGTAGAGAATGGTAATTTCTAAGATTTCAAGTTTGATTTGGAGGAGAATGGGCGATTTCAAAGGTTGAACACTTAAGATATGTGCCTCAAAAAGTTTTAAAAATGGGCTCTCTTGACTATTGATGGTCAAGGGTCCTAAATTCAACCATCGATGATCACCCTGACCATCGATAGTCAGGGGGAAACCCTAAAAATCCAGGGATAAAAAGTGAAAATGAAATTTGATTTTGAATTTCAACTTGTTTGACCTTCATGCATTCTAGAAATATGTTGATCTGGTTTTTTCAGTTGAGTGGGTTAACTAAGTGTCTGCTAAGTAGGTTGATTGCTAACGGGTCTACTTATTGATTGATGTGAAGTGTGGCTTAAGGTGATCAAACTGAAACCAAGATGTAGGGCTGACAAGGATGTGGCCAAGAAACTAGATGTGGGCTCTAACATTGAAAAAGGTCAAGGAACGAGGTAGGAGATGTTTCAAAATTATTAGTTAGTTGATTTTCGTTTGTTGATAGGTTGACTTGTCATAATTTGTGTTTATTTATATATTGGTTTTGGGTGGCTTTTTACCTAAGAAAGGTTTTGGGTGAAATTGGAAAATGTAGCAAGCAAATTTTGATTTTGATTGAGCTTATAAGTTGGGAGTGGGTTGTATGATAGTTGTAAGTAGTTTAGCTTGTCATTTTAGTCATCTTTGTATGCTTTGGAAGTAGGTAGGGCTGAGGGTTTCACTACTGATGGTCACACATAGTGATCATTGGTAGTTAGACCCAACCGTCGATGGTCAACTTGATCATTGATGATCAAACATTGAGAGAAAAAGGTTAGATGGGAGAGAGAGATCACTCAAGGGCCTCACTAGGATTGGTGACTCAGGAGAAGAATACCTTGAAATAGAGGGTAGGGGTAGAGGTAGAACAAGAAACAATATCAAGTTTCACTCCTACATCCCAATACCTAACTATAGTAGATGAGTTATGGTATTATGAGGATATTGTTTTAGCATAGTGTCTAAATGAGCTCAGATGGGGGGAGTACATAGCTATTTTACTAGGTGGACCAGCTATGGAGACTCTAGGTTAGTGGGTCACATCATTGATAGGATAGGTTGGCATCCTAGGAGGATTGACACCAAATGATAGTGTAGGTATAGGTACAAAAATAGGAGGGCATAGTGGTAGTGGTGTCCCAAGGGCATGATACGTGATGTTATGATGTACATGTGATTTTTTATACCAGCCTACATGCCAATAATTTATGATGTATATGAGAGAGAGAGAGAGATGATATACATTTGTGTTATGTGTCCCTTATGTTATGATGTTATTTGACTCATGAGTTTTATATATATATATATATATATATATATATATATATATATATATATATATATATATATCATTTATTTATGTTCATATTCATGTTGTATGATTTATGGGTTGATGTTGATGTTTAATGCTTAAAATGTGATGTTTATATGTGATCATGTATTATTTTTATGTTATGTATGCTTAGCTTAGGCATGCGATAGTTTGGATTTATGGTTATTCTTATGGCATGTTAAATATTAATTTTTATATACTACATTAGTAGTATTTTAGACATGTGGTGAAATATTTTTTATTGTTTAAATGTTTATGGATGTTATGATTTTGTTATGGTTATGGTTGATTATTAGTTTGGAGGATAAAATATATGAGGTATTGTAATTAACAACATGATATGGGAGACTAAAAAACATAATCAAGAGATAATCATCATCATGAAAATATCAACAAGTCATGATAGGGTAAGAAGACGAGAGGATGCCTTTGTATTGACAAAGACTGAAACAAAACTAAAGTTGGATTGGCTTTATGAACATAAGCCCTTTGAATTCTTTGTATTAGCATTTATTAGTTGGTGAAAAGGTGTCTTGACCACATAATGTCAAGTAAGCTCAAAATTCCTTGCATATAGTGTAAAGGGGAGATGTTTGAAAATGGAACCTTCTTGTGAGACTAGCTTGCCTCTTCTATAGATGTCCAAGGAAATAGGGTAAACAAGGCTATGATAAAGTGTGTAGACTAATCGATATGGGATGTCTACTTGTGAGATCCAATTGCGGTGTTCACGCTATTATGCTATTTTGAGATCCTATTGCATATTTCAAGATTAGTTTGCTTTTTCTATGATTTTGATAATGGGTCTTTTGCTAATTATGGGAAGTTGATCGATGCAGGAAGCTTCTGAGAAATTGTTATGCTTTTGACAAATTTTTACTTGTCCATCCTTCAAAGGAGTGGTCTAAGTGTATGCATTTTTCTTAATGATTTTGATAGTTATCCTTTAAGGGAGTAGTCCACCTTACATTTTGGCAATTTTAAATATATTTTCAATAGTTGTCCTTTAAGGGAGCAGTCTGTGAATGCTAAGAATGACCCATGATTAATAGTGATAAGAATTTTCTTTTTGATTTGATTTTTCTTGACATATATGTGCTTAGGCTAGCTTAGTGGTTCACCTTTATGAAGGCAAAACTAAAATCACAAAAATATTGATCAAGTGCGAAGAGGTTTAGGTGACAACACCCATGGGAATCCATCATATGAAGGTGTGGAATGTACCATGAGAACCATGCCATGGGTAGAGCCATGATACCCATTGTTTAAGATAAGGATATGCTAGTGACAACTAATCACATGATTTAGTTTTAATTGGTTTCCCCTAAAATAGGGAGATAGTATGTGAGTGGAGAGCATGGGATGAGCTTAAGTTAGACAAAGGGTGGATGTGATCCTTCTCAGCATAAGAAAAAACATAGATGCAAAGAATTAAGGGGCTTAGGTTCTGTGTGGCCTTTGAGAGAAGATAATCAATAAGCTCATGATCCATACTTATGGGTTATGATATAAGGTCCAAGCCAATTTAAAGCAAACTTGCCCCATTTTCTTTTTTACATATTAGTGACATGTTGAATTTCCTTTAGGATGAGGTCTTCGATATTTAATTCCTACACTTTAAGGTGTTTGTTATAGTCACACTTTATGAATTCTTGGTAGACATGAAGATGGGTAATGCCTACTAAATGATGCTTATCAAGTAGCTCGATCTAGGCTAAATGGTGTTGATGATAATCATCTTCTGAAATAAGCTCTTGTAAAGATATGTGAAGAGAGGGGATTTGGACTTCAAAAGGCAATACAACCTCTAATCCAAATACAAGAAAAAAGGGGGTGACACTTATAGGGGTTCAAATTCTAGTAAAATATTCCCACAAGAGAATGGGATGTGCAAATGCTAATCTTGACCTGATTTATTGACCATTTTAGTTAGGATGTTATTAAGAGTTTTGTTAGAGACTTATACCTATCCATTTTCTTAAGGATGATATGGCGAGGAGAAACTTAACTTAATATTGAATCGATCACATACACCCTAGACTTACTTGTTCTTAAAAGATATGCCATTATCGATGATAATCTTATGAGGAACACCAAAGTGACAAATGATATGATGGTTGATAAAGTCAAAAATTTTGTCAAATTTGGTTGAGACTAGAGGAATATCCCTGACTCACTTGGTGTTTCCAAACAAGATTTCGCTTTTCAAATTCAGAAAGGAAATGAGAAACTAAGAAGAATGGACGAGGGTTTGTACGTACCTGGATGTAGTCTTGTGCACCAAATTTAGATGATGGAAGGAACTCCTCTTTGGTTGTGGAGGATGACACCTGCAGAAGAAAGAGACTAAAAAATGAAAATTGTTAGATGACTAGAAAGTGGACTGCCAAGTGAAAGCTTGATCCTGGAAGTGTAAAGACTTCTTGGAGGATGACAGTCCACTAATAAAAAATAGAATATAATCAAAAATATAAATGATAAAGATAGAATGAAAGAAATGAAAGCAAATGCATACCTGTTATGTAGCAATCTACCTTACATAGTCACCGACGTCAGTGGTTCTGCCGACATCGGTCAAGGAATGTCACCGACATCGATTAGTATGTCGACGTCAATAGGGGCAATGGTCGAGGCCGGTCAGAGTAATGGCTCTTGACAGGGTTTGAATGAGTTTCAGGTTAGTCAAGTCGATCAGAATGGACTTGGGAGGTTCTAAAGGTCTGTTTGGGGGTCTGGGATCTTTTCTGGAGGTCTGTGCAGGGCTGATTGGACTGAGAGTATGGTCTAGAAAGGGACTAGCTGAGTAACAGAGGCAAAAAGGGGGAGATAGGGAGACAGGGATAAGAGAAGGCCTTTTAGCCTCTCTGAGAAGGATAGGGAAGGTTGTGGGTAGTGGTTTTGCCTAATAGATGAATTTAAATAAGAACTGAAATGAAAAACAAAAGAAGACTTACCTCCTGCTTGCTAAAGGAGACCTGTTGCTGAAGCTATTGACGAACCTGTAAATGCTTTTTATCTCACAATTTGGAGCTATTCCTGTAGAGTACCTATAGCTAGTGAAGTTTGTTGTGCGAGAGGGGGAGAGAGAGAGAGAGAGAGAGAGATAGAATGCCAAGTGAAAAAGAGTTCACGTTCGTGGGGGGAAACAACGGATGCAGAAAACTGATTTTAAGGGTAATCGACACTAGCAGAACCGCCGACGTCAGCTGCATACTGACTGACGTCGGTGGTAAAAAAATGGGGACAGAGGCTAAAATTAGCCTCTATCCATTTTTACACGCTGCCAGGGTCAAATGGTCGTTAAAAAATGGTCGTGAAGGGCTTAAATGGATGAGAGAGGAAGGGTTTAAGAGGGGATTTGGGCAATTAAGGTTAGGAATGAGGCAAGGGGATCCAAGGGAAGGAATTCGAGGTGGCATGGGTGAGGTGGCAAGGGGACAAATTAAAATATTTGATTATTTTAATTTAAAATTGAAGGGGCTTAGGACAAGTGTTAGGACATGGACCAAGGGGACCAAGGGGGAAGGATGACCAAGGGGTAGACACGATTTCGGTGTCTACATTTGCCCCTTTTTGTCTTGTTGGTTATTCTTGATAAACTACAAGACAAAAATAGGAGTAGGTTGCCCTAGGAATGGGATGAGGTGTTCCCCCCTCAAAGCGGGAGTCAAGGGAAGGGAACATGAGATTGAGTGTCGATTTGACATAGAGATGGATAGAGAGGGTGAAGATCGAGTGTGAATGCTGCAAAGGGTGAGATTACACGTATACCACACCACACGATAGGAAGGTCAAATTATCATGGTCAAGGGTTAAGGAGTACCAAAATCAAAATAACTGGGCCCCAGCATTTAGTCGTAGCTGATTGGGTTATTTGATCCAAGTTGTAGCTCCAATGGGTCATCGTGTTCCAGGTATCCTAGGCTCAAGAAGTGCTCCTAGAAAACACGAAAAAAGTCACAAGTAGTAGGGATCAACTTGCTCATGATCCAATACTTGTGAGGGTCTAAACAATTTGCTAACTAGGTGTGAGGTAGCAAGGGCAATCAAAACAACCAAGGCAGAGTTGTCTCGAAAGTGGTCAGAGGAGATAGTCGTGATCTCCAAGGTCTGGGGTCGAGTCAGGTGAAGGCAAAAGTGATCTCAAGTGTGCCCCAGGGGGCTAAGATGACTTCTACTAGAGAGCTGACTGATTGGGGGCATGATTTTGGTTATGGATTGAAGAAATTAGAGGTTTGAAGGCCACCGATGTCGGTGATAAAATCAACGTCGATGACCCAAAGGGATTGATGTCGGTAGAAATCGATCGATGTCGGCGGCCTAAGGCACGTCAATGCCGACGTCGGTGGCCTACCAAATCTAACAAAATTAGATTGGTGGCCCACCAAAAGTCATTTGTGATTGGTTGACTGAGAGAAAAAAGAGCTCTGGATTTTAGTAGGTGAAAGTGACTTGAAGTGACCAGTTGAGCAGGGCAGGGTGGCAGAGAGAGATTGGTGGAGAGAGTAAGCAATTTGGATGGGGATTGGAGGTTACAGAGGTAGTGGTAGGATAGAGGAGCTTGTAGACAAATTGAGATGGAGGAGATGGCAGAGGGTGGAGGAGGACCTGCAAGAGGTCCACCACTAGCGACACCCATTGTGCCACCATGGCGACGATGACGGGATGAGGTAGGAGGTGTTTTGAACTCTGTTTGGTTTGGTTTTGAAATTTGTTGTTGTTTTTGAAATTTTGATGTTTTTAGCTAGAAATCGAGGGGGAGGGGTAGCTAGGAGGGTGGGAAGGGCAAGTAGGTCATGCTAGGGTTGATTTAGGAGGGTCTTGGGGGGAAAAGGGTGGTTAAATGGGGAAGCCCTAATTTTAGGGCTCACCCTATTCAGCTTTGGGTCTAAACCAATCACCAGTGTCGGCAGATCCACCAACATTGATCGAATAGCAGCCAACGTCGGTCACTTTCTTACCGTCATCAATCATTATGTGACCGATGTCAGTTAGGTAAGTGCCATTATTGGCATGTGAATCGATGTCGGTGGTTGCCTAGTCTAAGAGAGTTAGAAAATTGCCAAGTCAAAGGGCTGAAGCCACGTTGAGAGCTTATTAGGTGTCAGGATAGCCATAGATAGTCAGGTAGATGGTCAAGTAGATAGATGATAGGGCAAATGGGTGAGCTAGGTCTCCCAATGCGAAAAAGAGTCATGGGGATTGGTAGTCACATTGACATGAGTTTGATTGTTAGATGCATGTGAGGTAGACACTGATGCTACAGGATTGGTTGCCGACATTGCTAACGCAGATGCGTCAAGATATTATCAGAGAGGAGTAGGCACAAATGAGCATAGTGGGACTCAGCAGGCTGCAACGATACTGTTGAGTGGTGAGGGATGTGAGCCTGATGGTGGCTCTGATTGAGTGGTGGGATCACACCACCAACACCTTCCACTTACCCATAGGGGAGATGACAGTGACAGTCAAGGACATGTATCGAATTTAGCAGCTACTAGTACACAAGGCAGACTTATATGCATGCTCGAGAGAGGTGCATGATATTCATATGGTCACACTATTTGGAGAGCACGTCACTGAGACGAGCTACCATTTAGTCAATTTTGCGTACAAGCACCTCTACATGACAGATGAGGATGCGCATCAGTTGGCCATCTTGATGATGATCAACATCACAGTCTATGCATTGTTAGATGCAAAGGGAGGCAAGTTTTTGATCACTATGACTGGGGTTTTGACAGACATGATAAAGTAGCAGATAGTGTTTACCTGGGTGCTCGTCTTGTTGGCCCAGGTCTACAGAGAGCTGTGGGGCATCAGTTGATGGTGGTGATATAGTCTGTGTGTGGGCCACCTTCTGCACTGCTAGGCTTATGAGCACATCATGGTCACCCGACCTCTCAGCCTCCCAGTGGTGATTCAGGCTGGCTTCAGGGTTGGATTTAGGTGATGGCGTGAGGTGATGGTGCAAATGCAAGTGGACAAGGTGGTCAAAGATATTAACCATTACAGAGGGGTACTAGAGGCCCTGATCCCAATAGATATCATTTGGAGACCATACCTGGTATATCTAATTTTTAGAGATCAGGGAGAGCAGCTTGTTGGGGTACAGAGCATTAGATGGGTCAGGGGCAGGCGAGCCAGCAAGCTCAAGAAGATACCTATGGAGAGAGTACGGTGCCAGTATGGGCTACTTCACGATGTGCCACCCGCCTTCCCACTGTATAGATAGGATGATATAGAGGCACCGCTCCCATTGCTAGAGGAGACAGAGGGGCCAAATTTTGAGGAGTTATTGACAGGACCTGGGGTAGCTGACCCAAGGTGTACAGAGGCCTACTTGGCATGGTGGGCAGGGTAGTATATAGGGATACAGGTAGGGCCATAGCTAGATCTGTAGGCTATTACCAAAGAGTGGGATACAGCCCGTGAGGAGAGAGATACGGCCCAGTAGGAGAGGGATGCAGCTCAGGCCTAGGTGACCATTTTATAGGGGCATGTCACAATTTTGACAAGGTAGATGGTAGAGATGATAGGTTGGGTGCCTACTCTGATAGGTCAGGTCACGATGCTATAGGGATAGCTAGCCGTAGCCTAGGCACAGGCATTGGTAGTATAGTGTCTGATTTAGCATCCACCTCAATAGCCAGTTTAGCAGCCAGCACAGTCAGCATCAGTGTAGCCAGCTCAGCCACAGCCACAAGGGTCAGTTCGGGGCATGGGATCAGGGTTGATGGGTCTATTGTAGACTATGCCTATATCTAGATACAAGACTACTTTGGCTAAGATTGCCTACTATGAGGGTGCTATTAGGGAGTTTCCTCAGATACAATGATACTCAGAGATGAGAGAGGAGCAGAGCCATCAGAGATCGATGTTGCATGTGACTACTTTGGGCTCCCATAGACAGCGATGATCAGAGGGTGGGGATGATATAGCATCATCATGACCATCACAGCTGCAACCTTGAGGGCAAATTTTGATATGATGTATATACCAGCCTGTGTGCCATTGATGTGAGATGTACAAATATTTTGAGAGAGAGAGACAGATTATACCATTGTACAAACATTGATATATATATATATGATGAGATTTTGGCTATTGATGTGTTATGAAAATGGTTTTAAATGTTAGATGTTTGCAGCATTTTTCATATGTTTCAATGATGTATGCTGAGATATGATGTGATGATGGTTAGGATGTAAATGATTATATGATGATGTTTAATGATTATGATGATGGTGCTTTGATTTTTTTAATGATTATGAAAATATGTGATTGTTTGTGATGTGATTGGCAGGTGACGAAGGAATGTGACAGAAGGAATGGCCGAGCTAACCCTAGAAGACTCCATGTCAACTGAGTGTTGCCTACATAGCCCCTGTCATAAGGGCCTCAGGCCAATGTAGTTCTCCCTAAAAGGGAGGAAGGGTCAAATTGGTTGATTGGTTTGGACGAGGTCAAGTCATGGTCAAAGGAAAGAAAGTTTGTCCATCAGGGAGACAGACAAATGAGGGTGGTCGAGCTAACCCCAAAAGACGTCATGTCTTCTGAGTGCTACCTACATAGCCCTAATTGGAAGGGCCTCAGACTGATGTAGTTTAGAAAGAGGGGTCAAAGAGGTCGATAGGTTGGTTTGGTCATGTGAATGATTTAGCACGTCCCAATATGTTTGAGGGAACATGCTTGAAATGATGAGGATAAAGAAGATGTTACAGCCTTTTCCAAATGGTGTATTTTGTAACATTGGTCAAGGCTTTTCATCCCTAGCAATTGTCCATATTAGGTGATGGATGTTTGCTAAAAATGAAATGAGTTTATTTATGTTTCAGCAAGTAATGGTTTATGCTGAACATAAATTGTGTAGTCCATAGTTTCCATGTGTATTGGTGTCCATAGAAACTAGTGTGAATAGGCTATGTGAGTGGTCTGAAAAGAGGTTGGGTTGTTTTGGCAAATGAAAAATGATGAAGTTTGAATGTGACCAAAGTGTAAAGGAAGTGAAGGGCATATTCACCCTTTCATTGACAAGGACCAAAATGACAACATAGATAGGGGTTGTTAGAACCAAGAGCCCCATTCATGCATTACGTCGTTGACCATGGGTTGTGTTAGAGCGGTAATCGAATCACTTTGACATTAAAGTGAGCTCGAAGTCCCTTGAGCAGGTGATATGATAAGTGAGGATAGGGTAACCCATTTTAGAGTAGAGATAACCTTTCCCTTTTTTATAAGAGACCCTGAGACAAGTATAAGCCAAGTCCATGACCCATTTGTTTTTTTTTTTGGTGTAGACTGATCAATGCGGGAAGTCTACATAGAGATGTCATTTTGCTTGGTGGTCATTTGTGAAGCTAATCTATGCAGGAAGCTTCTAAGAAAGTGTTGTTTGTAGCAAGATTTAGTCATAGCCATCCTTTGAGGGAGTGGTCTATATTTTGCTTTATATATTTGAGGGCTTTTGAATAGCTATCCTTCGAGAGAGCAGTCTATTAGCTACATCAATGATAGTACAGTTGTCTTTCAAGGGAGTAGTTTGCTTTTTGATTTTGTTACCTTGGATATTTTGACATCTTGATTTATTTTTGACAGAATTTAGAGTCATGGACAAGACTATAGAAGTTCAAGGGTTCCCTTTTATTAGGACAAAGCATCCATATGTCATAAAAGGGTTATAGAGGATTTGTTAAAGGGAATAGGGTTAAAGGAATGAGGATTAAGAGGATGGGAATTGCTCGAGGGATGAGCTCAAGTTAAATGTCAAGTGGATGAGTACTCGACTAATAGTAGAATGGTCGCAAATGCAAGGCATTAAGAGGCTCAGGTTTTGGCCGTTCGTCGAGAGAGGATAGACAATAAGTCCCTGACCCATACTTGTGTGTGATGATGAAAGGTTCGAGCCAATTAGGGGCAAACTTGCCTCGTTTACTTTGCTCCATATTGGTTACATGTTGATTTATGTTTGATTAAGAAGTTGGTCGATGCTTGGTCAAGGTTGGTCGGTATGTTTTCAGATTGTTTGGCTGGTTGATGTTTGGTCATTGGTCAGTTGAATGTTTGGTTGAGCTCTGGTTGATGTTTGGTCATTGGTCAGTTGAGGTTTGGTCAATGGTAGGTATAAATTCAAACTCCCTCAGTCATTTTTGTGGTGGGAAGAATGTCTAACACCCAGTGCAGATAACTAATGGGTTAGATAAATGAGATGGAAAGAAGATGAGAAGGAGAGCCTGGATACCCTACCTAGTTAATAGGTCAGGGATTCCAAGCGAATGGTGTTTAAGCATTGAAAAAGTTAGGAGGGATGGAAACCACTGATTCTGTAGGTGAAGGGGGAAGAATAGGCGAGCTGGGAGGAGATTGGTCGATGGTGGGTTTGGGGCAAAGGTCTACAGGAGCTTGAGTAGGGTCTTGGAAACCCAAGCCATATCATTTCTTGGCATTGTTGTCATTGAGAGGTTTGATGGGCTGATGGGAGCCTTGCTCATAGGGCTTGAAGCCAAACCCCTTCCATGCACACCTGTAAAGGTAGGTGTGTGCAAAGGCAGGGTTACCAAGAAATGAGAAGTTTGATGTGAATGGCTGAGGTGAAGAGAGAGGATTCCCATCAGTAGGAGCTTGATTAAGCCCCCCATAGACGAGATTGGTTCAGAGGTGAGGAGGACCGTAAGAAACAACCATCCCGATTCGATGGTCATAATTGGGGCTGTGGTGAACCTGTCCATACTCTTACAAAGTTTGGAACATGTCTAAGGCAAGCAAGCAATATTCCCCAAGTGAAATTCATTGGAAGATGTCTTCCATGGGGTCTTTAGTTGTCTCTTGAAGAGGAGGTGTGAGGGTGACCACCATTTGCGAACTGGTCAAGCTTCCGCAGATGGAGGCGACACCGAGGTTGATGGCTTGATAGGAATGAGAACATCATTTGGTTGATAGGTCGTGTTACAAGTTTTGAAAGGTGATGGGTCAACGGGAATGGTGTGGACTTGGCCGTCATGTTCAAATTTTACACAACGGTGTAGTGTAGAGGGAACATAAGCCATGGCATGAATCCAGGGTCGGCTTAATAGCATGTTATATTGGAACTCTCCTTCGATGATATAGAAGAGCTCTGGGATAGTGCATGGGCCAATGTGAATGTGGAGGACGATGGTGCCAATGGTTGTGGCAGTGGTGTCATTGAAGGATCATAAGATTGCATCAGTTTTGGATACACAATTCTTGGGGAGGGCTAACTAATCAAAGGCATGGGTAGAGATGATGTTAATGCTGGTGCCTCCATCAATCATAACTTGCTTGATGCAGGTTCGATTAACATAGGCAGTGATGAAGAGAGCAGCGTCCTGATCTTCCATGTTAGATGTAGAAATTTTAGACTCGCTGAAAGTGATAGAGGCAACAGGGGATAATGAGTGGACCAAGGCAGCGAGTGGTTGGGGGTCCTCGGGTTAGACCTCCATTGCCTGCAAGGCTCTGATGAGAGCTTGATAATGCTGGGGTGAGGTTTGGATAAGGTCATATAGGATCATCTTCATGGGCGTTTGGTGAAGCTATTTTAACATGGAGTCATGGATTGCCCCAAAAGAAGAAGAAGAGGGTTGAGATGTGCCAAGGATAGAAATTTTAGGTTTTGGTAGTTGAGGTGGCTTGACGAAGGGATAGGTCCAAGGAATGGTAGCTTTTTCTTTTGCCTTGTCCTTTTGTGACCTAGTGGTTATGTGGATGGCATTGATTTCAAAGATAGGGGTGAAGGAGATGAAGGGGTCATGGCCTACTGATGAGATGTCGATGTGGTTGAAGAGGTTGGAGGGATATGAGAAGGTGTGGGAGGTCTGTCGATAGTGTCCTCAATAAGAAGAGTGTCTTTCTCCATGTAGCGGTGAATGATAGCCTTGAGGGTACAACAATTCTCAGTGTCATGTCCTGGCGTACGATGATATAGGAAAATCTTAGTATTGTTGAACTAGGAAGGCTTTGACCCAAGGGGTTGGAAGGGCTTGATGGGTGGAAGGGTTATGCTAGAGGTCTACAAAAGTTAGTGCAATATCAAATAATATGAGCCTATTAAAGGGTCTGTGCTCGTTGATGCGTGAGATGCTGGTGACTTTTGCTTGGGCGGTGTTGAAGGAGGCTTCCGTACCACCTTTTGGATTAATGGTGCAGCCACAGGTGAAGATGACACTTTCTTCGTGAGAGGTGCTGAATTTTTGAGAGAGGATAGGCTTGTGGTAGGCAAAGGGAGCAGTGGAGGTAACTTGTTTTGGTTAGGGGTTGGAGTGGGAAGCACTCCTATCAGGGTTGAAGGATGAGAACCCAAGATGGAGGGCAATGGTGATGGGGGAGGAGGAGTTCGCTTCTGTGGCTTAGCAGTCTTCTTTGATTTGGTTTGAAGACTACTATTGGTCGAGGTTTGGTCCAGGTCTACCTTCACTTGCGGGTGAGTGAGGTTAGGGACAGGGCAAATGCCAAGTGACTTGATTGGTTTTGATGGGGTGGATGAGGGTTTTGGTCCTGACGTGGATGGTTGTGGTTTTGAAGGTTTAGAAATGGAAGTCTAGTCTTTGTTGAGAGTTTTAGGGGATTTTTCCATAGGAGGGTCATGAGATGAGATGGCACAGGCATGCTGAAGAGCTTTAAGTCACTCCCACAATACCTGATGCTCCACTTTCCTTGAAGGGAGAAGTCTGAGTTTCTCCACTAATCGAGAAAATGGCTGAGAAGATGTCAGATGAGGCCTGGGTCCTTGAGAAGATGTGGATGGTTGCGGGGCCAAAAATGAGATTGGTGTAGTAGTCTCAGACCTAAGGCATGATGAAGTCATAATGGGTTCATCTTTGGTTAGAAAAGGAGGAGAGACAGGTTCTTCCCTTGGTGGGGAATAAACTGGAGAATGAGGCTCCTCAAGAGGGTAGAGGGCAGGGATGATTGCACCCTCCACTTACGGTTGAGGAGTAGGAAGGGTAGGGTCCTCCATAGGTAGCAAGAAGGAGGACGGTGAGACTGGTGGTGCCGGTATGGTCGAGGCATCCTCCAATATAAGGGAAGTCAATGGAGAACTAAGAGGAGAAGAAGGTTCGTCCACATGTGATGGACTGATGGGTGGACTGACCTCTTGAGTCTATATGAGAGGTTGGTCAAGGATGAGAGGCGAGACCGTATTGACTATGCATATGTTATGTTCATGAGTGTCATCAGTCATAGTCTGCACATTGTTTTGGGTAGGAGGATGATTGGGAAATGGTTGCTTGAAGATGTCTATGCCTTGATTGGGTGGCACATTTGGATTGTCCAGGATGAGGTCACCCTTTTCTAACATGTCTTGGATGATGTTTTTAAGAGTCTTGTAGTTACCTGTGTCATGGCTTTTAACATGGTGGTAGTTGTAGAAATCATTTTCCCTATACCACGCAGGGATGGCGCATGAGGGATCAAACTGAGGAGGCGGTCGGATTTGGGGGAGATTGAGAACCCCCTACTTGACAAGTTTGTCCAGCACATATGCGTATGACTCTCCGAGTGGAGTATACTGTCACTGCACATACCTTTTCTAGAATTGGTGGGTGATGCTTTGGGACGTGGACGGCTCAGGCTTGTTGGTTGAAGGTGAAGACGAAGGTCTAACGACTACAACATTTGTTGATGCCTTAGATTTGGGATTAGATGAAGAAGGTTTAGAAGAAGAGTCATTGGACTTGGTGTTGGAGTTCTTACTCTGTAACTTGACTTTGTTCTCCTCGATGACACACAATTCAAGCTTCTGGGCCATCATGAAGGCTTCGTCGAAGGTGCGGAAGGTCTGAACCTGCAAGGTAGAGGAAATATGCTTGGCACAGGCCTGAGAGAAAAGTTTGATAAGCTCAAGTTGGGGTAAGGAAAAGGAGAGTTGGATGATGAGGCCTCTTTAGCAAGCAACAAAATTGGCTATGGATTCATCCTCAAACTGCCAGATAGAATAGAGATCTGTGATTGAGACCTTTTTGGTGATGTTGATAGAGAAGTGGTCAAGGAAAAGTTGGGCCAGTTGGGTGAAGGTGAAAAGAGAATGGCTGGCGAGAGAGTTGTACCAGTCAAGAGCAGCACCAGAGAGTGACATGGGGAACGTGCATAGAAGTAACACATCGTCATGGGCTATGAGATAACAAGCATGTCTATATGCTCGTAGGTGCTGTTGCAGGTCTTTCTTACTCTAGAAATGAGAAAATTTAGGAAGCTCCCACTGACTGGGATACGGCCTGATCGGGATAGAGGGATGAATGGGTTCATTGCAAATTTGCTCATATGAAAGAGAATTGTGTGAACCAAAAATAGAAGTCTTGAGATTGGACATTTTATCCATTAGCATTTTGATGATGTCTACTGATGGATTAGCAGGTGGAGCACCCCCTAGGTTGTAGGGCGCTTGGAAGATGCTAGAAGGGGCATACGACGTAGTCAGTTGCGCTTATATGGGCGCAACATACTGATAACTAATCATTGGGATAGAAGTGGAGACCAAGGGTGGTTGGGTAGAAGGCATGACTAGGCTTGATGTTGCCACAGGAGGTTGGATAGTGGTAATATTGGCCAATGGATAGGTAGCCACCCTGGTGTTGATAGGGGTGAGGGTAGGTGGAATAGAGACAACTAGATTTTGGAAGGGGGTAGAGGTTGGTTGAATAGGCTGCAATTGATAGGGGCTGAAACCCCAGGTGGAAGTGGGCCCAGAGATTGAAGGAGAGGCCACACTTAGAAGGTTAGTCATGGGCTGGTCATGGGTCAAGGCGATAGCTTGGGTGCCTATGGGTTGAACCACAGATGTTGTCGATATGGCTGTTGTCTCGATTAAAGAGGTCAGCATCCCATAAATTGGGTTGCCTAAGGAGTCTCGCATTCGGCTTGACATGAGATAATATTGTAGGGCTTTGACATTGAGGTCCAAGAATATTTTAAAATCTTGGTCCCCTTCAGGGACAATGGGAGTCTAGGTCGAGGTCGGTCGAGTAGGAGTTCTTTCAGTCTCTGAGTGGAACTCCATTATGGGACTAGTTATGGATGGGGAGGGCGGAAACGATTGATGCCTCACATGGTCGACAAGAGCCTTGGTTTGACTGCGAGTCAAAACCATTCAAGGCAAAACAAAATGTCTTCACAAGCTCAAACAAGCAGATAAGAACAGAAAAGAAGAAGAGCACAAGAAAATCCTAAGCGTTAAATCCCTAAGAATAAATTATTAGGATCGTGTTGGCTTATGCCTTAGAATGTGTTTAGGATATTGGTTTTTGAGACGGGTCCTAGAAGAAGTAGTGTATGGTTGGTTTCAGGTTTGTTTCAGTGCTCAAGAGACTGTGTTAGGTTCTGTATGTGGCCTGGTGCTAAGGAGCAAGCTCCCCTCACTTCACGAACCCAGTGATAAGCTGGGCCCGCTTAGCTAGTATATACTTTCCCTAGAGATTATCCTCTGCCAGAGAATAGAGTGGGCTTTCCCCTTGGTGATGAAATCCAAGTGGGATTGCCGGGACGGGTAAGGTATCCATTGGGTGATGAAATCCAAGTCAGGCCTTGTCTCAGGTGAGTTTAGATGTTTAATTTGTGCAAGTGATTTGGTTGTGTAACATAAGTGATCTATGATTAATTCATGATGCAGTTTAATTACTAGATGTGGACTACGTATGCAGTCAAGAAGAAATGAGATGTAGTGTGTTTTAAGCCCAAATATAGATGTTAGTACGTATGAGGACAAGTGAGAAGAGGTTGAAGAGTATGACTTTTAACTAGTCTAAGATGCAAGAAAAGAAAGAAAAGTTCTTTTTAATCTTGCTAATAGTGTCTTTTAGAAGAGATAGAAGAAAGAGGTGAAAAGGAGAGACCTAATGCACCTATATGAAAAGAAAGAAAAGAACCCAAGGAAGACCCTAGGGTCCCACTGGGCGTGCCAGAATGTTTCCAAACAAGATTTCACTTTTCACATTCAAAAAAGAAATGAGAAACTAAGAAGAATGGATGAGGGTTTGTATGTACCCAGATGTAGTCTTGCACACCAGATTCAGACGATGGAAGGAACTCCTCTTTGGTTGTGGAGGATGACACCTGCGGAAGAAAGAGACTAAAACACGAAAATTGTTAGATGACTAGAAAGTGGACTGCCAAGCGAAAGCTTGATCCTAGAAGTGTAAAAACCTCTTGGAGGATGACAGTCCACTGATAAAAAATAGAATATAATCAGAAACAAAAATGATAAAGATAGAATGAAAGAAATGAAATCAAATGCGTACCTGTTATGTAGCAATCTGCCTTACACAGTCACCAACGTCAGTGGTTCTACCGGCATCGGTCAAGGAATGTCGCTGACGTCAGTTAGTATGCTAATGTCAGTAAGGGTAATGGTCAAGGTCAGTTGGGGTAATGGCTCTTGACAGGGTCTGAATGAGTTGTAGGTCAGTCAGGTCGATTAAAATGGACTTGGGAGGTTTTGAAGGTCTGTTTGGGGGTCTGGAATCTTTTTTGGAGGTCTGTGCAGGGCTAATTAGACTGAGAGTATGGTCTGGAAAGGGACTAGCTGAGTAATAGAGGCAAAAAGGGGGAGATAGGGAGACAAGGATAAGAGAAGGCCTTTCAGCCTCTTCAAGAAGGACAGGGAAGTTTGTGGGCAGTGGTTTTGCCTAATAGATGAATTCAAATAAGAACTGAAATGAAAAACAAAGGAAGACTTACCTCCTATTTATTGAAGGAGACCTGTTGCTGAAGCTGTTGATGGACCTGCAAATGCCTTTTATCTCACAATTTGGAGCTGTTCTTGCAGAGTACCTATAGCTGGTGAAGTTTGTTGTGTGAGAGGGAGAGAGAGAGAGACAGAATGCCAAGTGCAAAAGAGTTCACATTCGTGGGGGGAAACAACGGATGCAGAAAACTAGTTTTAAGGGTAACCAATGCTGGTAGAACTGTCAATGTTGGCCACATACTGATCGACATTGGTGGCAGAAGAATGGGGACAAAGGCTAAAATTAGCCTCTGTCTGTTCTTACACGCTGCTAGGGTCAAATGGTCATTAAAAAATGGTCATGAAGGGCTTAAATGGACGCGAGAGGAAGGTTTTAAGAGGGGATTTGGGAAATTAAGGTTAGGAATGAGGTGAGGGGATCCAAGGGAAGGAATCTAAGCTGGCATGGGTGAGGTGGCAAGGGGACAAATTAAAATATTTGATTATTTTAATTTAAAATTGAGGGGGCTTAGGACAAGTGTTAGGACATGGACCAAGGGGACCAAGGGGGGAGGACGACCAAGGGGTAGACACGATTTTGGTGTTTACACTTGGTAAAATACTTAATTATGGTAATAATAGAATGGTGTTGCTATGAGGAATGAGGATTGATTTCCACAATGAGTTCTAGACCCCATTGTGAGAAGGGCCAAAAATTGGTATAAATGTGAAGGCTATGGCTAAGTGTATGATGAAAATTAGCATGTTGTTGACACTTGACAAACATTTTCCAATAATCACAATAGTCTTGGTTAAGGGTAGGTTAGTAACAACTGAGATGGAGGATGTACTTAGCTATAGTGAGGCCACTAAAGTGACCCCCACATATACCATCGTGTGTTTGTTTGATAACATGAGAATCTTATTTACTATATAGGCAAAAAAAGAGGAGGCCATCGAAGCCATGCTTATAAAGGATTCCCCCCATAATGGTATAATGAGAGGTACTCTAGATAAAATCTCTTTGAGCATTCGTATAGAGGCTAAAAGGAACTATGCCAAGGTTAAGATAGTCAAATGTTTGTTGATACCAAAGGTTAGATTGGGTCTCCTCCACATTGAAAATGGAGGGAGAATCTGGTTTAACATAAGATGGTTGGGTAAGTTTGTGGATAACAATAGACAACATAGAGTTCAAGGGTGCAGATAGTATCTAAGAACAAAAGTAATTCATGGTGTCGGTGAACTTATTTGTAGATTACAAGGTTGACTAGATATGATAGTGGTCAAATGATACTAAGAGTTTGTCAACTATTTTTTTTACTATTATAAAACATCATTCTTGCACTCGTAAGAGCCATTGATTTGATTGATAACAATTTAGGATTCACCAAAGATATTGATTGTTTTGACTCCTAGGGCTAAGGCAGTCTAAAATCCTATTACTCAGGCTTTATACTCAAACATATTATTGGTATATTTAAAATCAAGATTGAAGGACAAAGGGATAAGCTCACCATCAAAGGGGATAAGGATGATACCTTCTTGCCAACCACATTGACACTTTGATTCATCAAAGAACATGGTGACTTTATAGGTGAAATTTGCTTGAGAAGGGGCCATGATGGAATCATTAGGGAACTCAAGAGAAGGAGGAGGGTTTTTTGTTAAAGGTGATTTAGCTAATTGGTCAATAATTAATTTCCCCCTAATTGACTTATGATGGAGGAACTAAGATCAAAATCTGATAAGAGCATGATCCACTTGGCCATATATTGGTTTTGGTATGGTTTAGAGTGCATATACTTGAGTGGTTTGGTGTTCGTTATGACATAGGTTTTATGGTTGATAAGGTAGTGGTGGAGTTTGGTGTCCATGAAGACTAAGGTTAAGTAAAGCTTCTTTATATGGGTATATTGAGTCTCATATTCTACAAGTGTGTGACTAATGTAGTATATGGCTTGCTCTCTATGTTGTTCAGCTTGGTGAGCTAGCATTTCCCCTAAGGAATGGTTGGTGGTAGAGATATATAGGTAGAAAGGCTAGTTATCCTTGGGAGGGGTGAGGATATGTGGTGATAAAAGGTACTCTTTAAGTGAATAAAAGGCCTTTTGGAAATCATTATTCCACTTGAAAGACACATCATTCTTTAGGAGGTGGTGGAACGGTTGGCATTGATACGAAATCTAAGAAATGAAATGATGAATGGACCAAAGCTTTCCTTGTAGGGTAGAATTTGGTTGAGGTTGGTTGGAGGAAGAATGTCTAGAATGGCTTTGATTTTGGTGGGATTGACTTTGATTCTATGAAGGGAGATAATGAATCCAAGAATCTTTCTTAACAAGACCCCAGAGATGCACTTATTAGGGTTAAGATGAACATGATAGTGGATGATGCATTTAAAGATGATCTAAATAATAGTTGAATGATATTTTCATAGTTTGGATTTCTTGAGAAGGTCATCCACATAGTCCTCTATAATCTTATGGATGAGGTCATGGAAGATATAAGTCATGGCATGTTGGTAGGTTGCAACAACATTCTTTAACCTAAAAGGCATGACTCTATATCAAAAGGTTCCCTAAGGGGTGGTAAAGGTAGTTTTGTGTTGATATTTAGGGTAAATCAAGATCTAATTATAACCTAAGAACCTATCCAGGAGAGATAACATCTTGTGGTTGGTTGTAAGGATCCATAATCTAGATGATGCTTAGTAGAGGGAAGTCATCTTTGTTGTAGGTGAAGTTGAGGTCATAAAAGTTTACATAAATCTATAGTCCCCCTATGGCTTTGGTGATAAGTACAAAATTTGAGACCCATTATGGGTAGTCAATAAATTGAATAAAGTTGGTAGATATAAGATGTTGAATCTCTTCTTTAATAAGAAGGGCTACACAAGGGTGCATGTGTCAGAGCTTTTGTTTGATAGTTTTGGTGTCATGATGAGTGACTATGTTATGGGTAGCAATGGTGGGGTTTATATCATAAATTTCACTATAAGACCAAGCAAATGATATGTTGTGGTCTTGGAGGAAAGAGGGGAAATCTTGAATTTCTTCATTATTCAATGATTGGCCTAGTTTGACAATGCAGGGTTGTCTAGAGTGCCCAAGTTGATATCCATGATGGATTAATTCAACATTGTAGAATACTTGGGAGGAAGGGATTTATGGATTTAAGAATCTAGGGCACCAAGATAGGTGAGAATGGAATCATCATCCTGAAATTGAACATTGTTAATGTTAGGAGAGTCTTCTCCTATCATCTTAGGATGGGTCAAAGGGATGGTTACTATTTCCCCCTCCTTTTGACAAGTTAGGGGACTGAGGCTGATCTTGTTGATGAAAAAAATTGGGTGGGATGATGTCATCATTCTCACATGGAAGTGGAGGTGAGGTCAGTGAGGAAGGGATATCCTCCTCAAAAATAGTAGTGGTAGGTTTTTTGGCTTTCTTCTTGTTATGCAAGATAAAACCAAGTACATGATTCTCATGTGGCTTCTTGGTTTTGATGGTCACTAATTCATGTGGGCCATGTTCATATGGCCCAAGACTGAAGCCTTTTAGCACACCAATAGAGGTATGTCTTGGTGAAGTTTAATTTATCTAGGTAAGATTAACAAATGGTGAATGGTCAAGGTGGCAGAGAGGTGGTAGGAACATCGAGGGATTTGTTGATTCCCCCATAGACAAAATGGTTTTGATGGTGGGGAGGTCCAAATAAAATAATATTTATGACATTGGGGTCATATCCTAGTTGGTTGGTAAGTTGCCCATACTCATGAGGAGTAGGGAAAGTGTCAAGTGCTAAAAGGTAGTACTCTCCCAGTGAAAGATTACGGATTGTGGATTTTAAAGGGTCTATGGTAAGGATTTGGTGCAAAGGTATAGAGGAATTATTTGATGCATCATTGGTGGAAGGGGATATGATATCCACTTCAGTAGTTGGAGGTTGAGTTTTAGCAATTAAGGGTGTGTTGGATGGAGGTATGATAACATCATTGGGGTGATAGGTCATGTTAAATGTTGAGAAAGGATTTAGGGCAACTTAGATGTTGATGACTTGGCCTTCATGCTCAAACTTAATATAGTGGTGGAGGGTAAATGGAATGTAACCCATGGAGTGAATCCAAGGTCATCCCAAAAAGACATTGTATTATAACTTATCTTCAAAAACATAAAAAATTTTAGGGAGTGTGCAAGGTCATAAATGGATATGAAGGACAATAGTTCCCAAGGTAGTGGCCATGGTATCATTAAAGGATCGAAGGATGGCCAAATATTTATACATGACATTATCTATCAAGTTGAGTTGGTTGTAGGCATGATAGGAGATGATGTTGATGCTATCTCCCCCATCAATCATGACCCATTTGATGTGGGTTTGGTTGATTTAATTAGTGATAAAAAGAGGAGAATATGGGTCCTTGGTGTGGATTGAAGGTATTTTCAAATCCTTGAAGGTAATAAGGTTGGAAATTTGAAGGGCACCAATAACTGTTGTAAGAAGTTGGGGGTCCTTGAGTTAGACGTCAATGGATTACAAAGCCTCTATTAATGCTTGGTAGTGATGGGGAGAGGTAGAGATAAACTCATACAAGCTCACCTTCACTGGGGTCTGATGAAGTTACTTGAGGATAACTCTGTTGATGGATTTTGAGGGGTTAGATTGGGAGGCACCTAAGATAGACACGTTGGGTTTGGTCAAAGATGGAGATTGTTGGGTGTAGGTTGGTTGGGAGTTGGAGGAGGGGTGTGTCCAAGGAATGGACACCTTAGCCTTCCCTTTATCCTTCCATTGTGCTCTTGTGACCACATTGATAGTATGGATAAAATAAGAGGTTGAGATGGAGGATTGGTCTAATTCATCTTCACTCCAAGGTGACAGTGGAGGTGTAGGTGAGTTTTGGGTAAGTATAGTGGGTGATTGGATTGGTATGGGGCCATAGGAGGTTCATCTATTAATAGATCATCCTTTTCATAAACTTGGTGGATGATGGTTTGGAGAGATTTGAAATTCTCCATGTCATAGCTAGGTATCCTATGATAAGAACACATGTGGTGGTCATTTTACTAGATGGGTTTAGAAGCTAGAGGGTCAAAGGGTCTGATGGGAGATATGGTTAAATAAGAGGTTTGTAATAACTTATGGAAAATGGTTGAATGGGACTCAGCTAAAGGTACTAGAGGTGTGGTGGTCTTTGTTTTGGTAGTTAAGGTAGGAGGTTTCTTAGAAATAGGTTTGGTGGTATTTTATTTTTTAGGGTTATGTGTTTGGTCGATGGATTCAATTTAGGTAAGGAGGTTGATAATCTAGAGGTGGAATATCACAAGGTAGGTAGCTTAGGTATTATTGGTATGGTGAAAAGAGATGCATTAGAGAATAACTATAAAGGTGTCACTAAAAGAGTTAATTGGGTTTTGGTGGAGGCAACTGACTTCCTGTTCAAAGTAGAGGGATGAGGCCCCAAAATGGAGGGCAAGGTTGAGGGAGGAAAAATTTAGGCCTTATAGCCTTTGTGTGGTTTTTCCTCTTTGGTTGCTTTAGTTTGGCATTTGGTTGGTGGGTTCAAAGAGGTTAGATTTAATTTCACATATGGGTGACTAAGGCTTGGTGTAGTGAGGATGCCAAGGTTCTTGAAATGCTTGGTTGGCTTGGTTTGAGAGGGTGATTTGGTTGATTGGGGTTTAGGTGTCTTGGGTGGTTCAGGGTTTTTTGGATTGGTAAGAGTTGTAATGGGTGTGGTTGATAAGGTATAAGTTTGGATAGTGAAAGTGGTGGTTTGGTATATGAAAGGCATGGTTCAAGGTTTTGGTTTAGTGATATAAGGTAGACCTAATTGCTTCTAGAACGTTACTGGATCCATGTCAGGGTTAGAGATAAACTCTTATTTTTGCACTAGCCTAGAATATGGTTTTTAGATTGTCTAATTCTTTGATTGGTATACTTGAAAGATAAGCCTCTAGGTGGAGACACAGGTATGGTAACCTCATCCTATTCCTTAATCAAGGGATGTAGGGTTGAAATAGGTGGTCCCCCTATGGGAGGATTAGACATTAGGGTTTCTTCCTTAGGAATGATCTCCAAAGGGGGATTGGTTCACTTGGTAGGTAAAGGTGAGGGTGAGCATAAGTGGAGAGGGTGAGAGATAAATGAGTTGCCCAATATGCTCTTTACCTACCAAGTGAACCAATCCCCCTTTTATGCTCTTTAGTAATGAGTGTGTCAAGGACCATGTTAACTGTATGGGTATCATGAGAGCAATCAAAATTATTGCTCTTATTCTTGGTAGGAGCCTACTTTAGGAAGGGTTGCCTAAATATATCAAGGGCTTAATTTTATGGTGCATTGGGTTTATCCAATGTTAGCTCCCCCTTGTCAATGAGGGATTAGACAAGGATCTTGAAAGTGTTGCACCTATTGACATCATGTCCTATCACTCAATGGAAGGCACATAGATCATTCTTGTTCTACCAACTAGGTGTGGGACAAGAGGAATTAGATTTTTGGGTGGATTAATAGGAGGAAGTTTAAATTTTCTAAGATGGAAGGATAGGATTCTCCCAGTGGACTGAATTACTTTTGGTTGTTCTAGGTTTGGTTCCTCAAGTTTTATTTTGAAGAACTAGAGGAATTGGATTGGTTAATAGAAGGTGGAGGAGCAGCTTTAAGGATAAATACATTCATGGTTCCCTTGCTTTTGGTGTTGGTATTGGGATGGTTACTTGACTTAGAGGAAGAAGACCCATTGCTTTTATAGGTTGAGTTCTTGTTTTTGAGTTTTAGTTGTCCTTCATCAATGGCTCAATTCTCTAATGTATGCACCATGGTAAAAGCTTCATCAAAGGTTAAGAAGCTTTGGACATGTAGTGTAGAGGAGATATGCTTGGCACATGCCCAAGCAAAGAGCTCTATGAGTTTGGATTGAGGTAAGGAAAAGAAAATATGGTTTATTAGGCTCCTCCAATGAACCAAAAAATTAGTAATGGACTCATCCTCAAACTACCAGATAGAGTAGATGTCGATGATAGAAACTTTCTTGGAGATATTGATCAAAAAGTGGTCCAAGAAGGTTTGAGCCAATTGGGTAAAAGAGAAGATGGAATGCTTGGGTAAGGTACTATACCAATCTAAGGTTGAGCCAGCTAGAGACATGGGGAAGGTGGAGAGAATAAAGTCATCATCATAGGTTATAAGATAGAAAGCATGCCTAAATGACCTAAGGTGTTGTTGGGGATCCTCTTGACTTTGAAATTTAGAGAACTTGTGGAGTTCCCATTGGGGGGATATGTCCTGATAGGTATGGATGGATGGATGGGCTCATTATAGATTTGGTCATATGGTAAGATGTTGTGAACACCTAAAATGGATGACTCTAAAGTGGTCATCTTATCCATAATCATCTTCATTAATTTGGCTTGAGGTTGAGAACCTGAAAGGTTTTAATATGCATATGGTTACGATAGTTGGGAGACATGTTGGTAGTGGGCGAAAGGTTGGGAGGCTACCACATATGGGTAAATGGATGTTAAAGGTTGGGTAGAGGATACATAAGGATAGTTAAAGGTAAGTGGTTGGGTACCAAGTACATTCCCTTGTAGGCTAGGGATGTGCTAAAGGTTGGTCTAAGGGGTGTTTGTTGGATAGGGGTGGTAATTGGGTTGGTGACCAATGGAAGGGTGGTGACCCTCATGCTAATCAGTGGCAAGGTAGAGGGTATGGAAACCAAAAGGATTTAAATTAGTGTAGTGTTTGATGGATTGTAGGTAGTTGAAGTAAGGTTGATAGTGCTAGAGGTAGGCACTCCTGTTGCAAAGGAGTAGTTGGTAGGAGTAGACGGTATAAGGGCAGTGGTAGTTTGAGTTGGTTGGTTTTCAGTGGTAGTCTCAAAGGGGTTGTTGGTTGATGAGGAAGCTTGGGTAGTCAATGGTTGGGTAGTAACTGTGACAATGGAGGTACTCCCCATGAGATGGGGAGGCATGCCATAAGGTGGATCTATAGATGGATCCAAAGTTGAGATATGGTAAGATGTGGTTGTAAGATAATGTTGCAAGGCCACAGGATTGTTATCTAAGAAAGTGGTAAAATTTGTATCCCCTTAAGGAGCCTCTTGAGGGAAAGTAGGACTTCTCAAGGGGTGAGGAGAGTCTGTTGGTTAGGAAATGTAATCCATGGATGAAAAGGTGGAAGAGGTAGGTTGGCTTGGTGATGGGTTTTGCTCCACAAGTTTTCTTTTTTATTAGTGAGTGAGAACCATACAAGATAAGGGAGATAGAAATAACAAACAAACTCACTACTCAAACAAGGAGAAGAAAAGAAAATAATTAAAGAAATCAAATCACACCCCAAAAGCTACATTAAGCCCTAGAGTTTTAATTAATCTCACTTTTGGCTTATGCCTCAAGAAGGTGTGTGACAAAAGTTGGCTCATAAAGTGGGTACTAAAGAAGAAATCTATGGATGGTTTCAAGTTGTTTAGGTGATCAAAAAGAATCTTTAATGGAATCAATATGTGGCTTGGTATTAGGGCATACCCCTTCACTTCACACACCACAATGATAAGGGTGTGGGGTGCTTAGCTAATATATATTGATATCCAAAGATTATACTCAACCAAAGAGCTATGTTGGTTCTCCCCATGGTAATGACCTCCAAGTAGGATCATTGGGAAGGGTAAGGTTATTGATAGGTGATGAAATCCTAGTTGAGCCTTGTCTCAAGTTTGTTTGATGATTAATTGGTGAAAGTGGTTTGGTTTAGGTGTGTGAAACAAAGAGTGAAGATATGATAGATTAATTTGTCTTTTAAGATACATGAACTGAAATTTCAAGCAATCGATGTATGCACTTGATTTTAATCCCAAATGATACTTTTGATTTCATTAATGAGCATAGAATAGAGAGAGAATGAAAGAAAACAAGAACCTTAGTAAATACACGAGAGTCCCACCAGGTGTCCCATAATGTTTCAATGAATTTATGCTTATTATTGGAAAGAGGGAAAAGAATAAATTAAGTGCAGGTGTGGTTGAAAAAACTAATTGATAGTGCACATGTTGAAATCAGAAGATTGTGAAGGGATCCTCTTTGGCTTGGGAGGATGACCTACAAATAATAAATCACTAAAGTAAACTTGTTTTTTAGATAGATAGTTAGGTGGATTACCTAGTGATAGCCAGATCTTGGAAGCAAGAGCTTCCTTAGGGGCTATCAATCCACATGTTTAAAAAAAAATAAGTTTATAAATAGAATAGAAGGTACTTGCATCAATGATCAAAAGGTACTAAAATTGAATACAATGATGCTTACTTAGAAGATAGACTATAAATTATTAAATTAGTGACAAACTAATTAATACTAGTGCTAGAGATTTGGGGTATGCTTCTGAAAATCAAAAAGGGGTTTGTAAACAAGCAAGAACATACAGAATTAGGTTTCATTGGGTGTAGATAGGTGAAAAAACTTTCTTGTTTTCACTATCATAGTGACCATTAGAAGTTAGGCTGACCATCGGTAATTAAGGTGATTATCGACAGTCAAGGTGACTATCAATGGTTGGATAGACCACCGACATTTGAGTCAACCATCGATGGTTACTATGTAAGGATTTGGGTTGGTAAAAAGTGTTGATTGATGAGATCCAAAATATGGATTTTGAGAGATGGGTAAGGTCTAGGTTGTTTGAAAAATGGTAATAAAGTAAATGAATATTGAGAAACAAGTACTTGTCTTACCATAAGTCAATTGGGTGGATGGTTGAGGTAGTTGACCTATTGGTGAAATCTAGTTTGATTCTGATAGAGTAATGGTACCTAAAAACTTGGTGGAGAGATGATAGTAAATTGAATCTCTAATGTGATTGATGTATTATTGGATTACTAATAGTGATTGACCTATAAAAAAGAAACTCCTACATGCATAAGTTCTTGATAATAATTACATATGGATTTCACCTCCTAGTTCCTCTCTTCTTATAGGCACAAGTAAGAGATGGAAGTGAAGGTTCAACTAGGTTGTCTAATTATAAATTATCCATGTAAAGGCTTTTAACAATATTTAGACAACTTATATTTGAAAAATCAAAGTGGGTGGTTTGCATACTTTTGGTTGAGGTACACCTTGACCGTCAATGGTTAAGGTGATCATTGGTGATCAAGGTGACTATCAATGGTCATTCTAACCATTGATGGTCGAGGGTGAAGATAAAAAGGTGGGTAAAAGCTAGGTTAAGATAGTTGGGTAAAATTGACGGTGGTCGGGACTGATTAGCAGTCAAGGGGTGAATTGGTCCTAAGTGGGTCCTAGGTGGTGTAGGGGTGTTTTTGACATTTGGAATCATAGTGTGTGGATTTCCAGTGTCTACACTATTTGTGACCAACCTGAGAAGGATGAATTTGAAGTTTTAGAATTTAAAACAAGTTTAAATCTACTATGATGAATTGTTAGGATTTTCAAAAGCACTCTACACGTTTCTCAATCATTGGTTCCCCATCTTAATGTCTCTATTCAACAAATAACTTGAATGGTCTGATTTTGTGTGCAGACATAGATAATACAGGGTTTGAGCACTTTACCATATGAAATATACATATAAATAAATTTAAACCCCATAAAAACCTTAAGAACATTTAAAACAAGATCTTACCAATTCATATGTGCATCAATTAACTTCCTCAGAGTCTTCCCACCTCTTGATGCCAACTCGATCATCATTCACATAGAATATAGGGAACACATATTCTGCAAGTTGAATCTTCACAAAAACTTTGAAACCAATTAAATAAATGCTTAAATAACCTTAAAAAAGCATGTATCAAACTTACCAAAGATATTAGGAACATCAAAAAGTTGTCTTTATTACTTTTTTTACCAGTGCTCTCTATTACAGTCATCTTCAATGCTCATACATAAAAAATAGGGTCTGCCATTATTTTTTTGTCTTCAAATGAGTAATTATTTGATTTTTTCTTGAATCTTGATCCCTCCATAACTCTAATGAATGATATTATTTCAATTTCAAATATATTTTATGACTGAAAACTACTCTAACTATTTTTGACCCTCCAATGGTCACTAGAAAGCTAGTTAAAACATTGGACCATTCATTAAAGCTTACATTGTTCACATTCATTACTAAAAACTCATGTTCTAAAGGTATGGTCCCATCAATACCTCTTACCAATAATCATAAACCTTGAAATTTCCTTCACACTCTCCTACAACTCCTAAACTTCCCTCTCAAATTCAAAAATTCAAATTATTAAAATTGGTGGGAAAATGCCAATATTAAATTCTAACCTTCCTAAGCACACCTAGACAATTAGAAAATATTCCCAAGTGTGTATTATGACTCATAAAACCCTTAAAACACCCTAAACAAAAAATATGACCACTAAACACCTTGATCAAGCCAAAATTATTTAAATAAATATAAGACATTCATCCTTAGAAGGATGTTCATTTATCATATAGGCTATATTGTTTTATGACCTTTCCAAATTTCATTATGTTTAGCTATACACCATTGCTTAAACATGTCTTATTATTGCTCATACTCTTTACAATGATAGAATACATGGATATGCCTCTTTAATATTATGTGGCATTGACATAGATTGATAGTAAAAAATAGTTACACTCATTGTATGTTTTATTGATGTTGTTTCATTTACTATAGCTTAATCATATATTATGCTTTGATTTCCTCTTGCATTAGTATGATATTGTTTAGATTGAGGGCATCAGTGTATGCCTATGATGAAACAAGCTTGTTGGAAAGTTGATAAATGACATTAGATATGATTTTTGCAGTAGATATAGTATCAATTGGCTTAGATTTGTGCGATGGTTTGATTTTAAAATTAATTATATAAGTTAAATTGGATGTAGGTGCATATTTGATCTTGTTTAAAGTAATAATTTTGACTTATCTTTCTCTAATTTTATGACAAAGTTCCTCAAATGATCTGAATTTATTTAAACTAATTAACTCATTCAAAGGTGCAAGTAAAATGTGTTTACAAATATCTTTTAATTCATTATTTTCCAATGTGTTAATCATTTTCGCAAGCATGGTCTTGTAACAAAGTACATAGTCACTTATAGGATCACTATTTCCTTACCTAAATTTATAAATTTGTGAATAGATTTTTTTCATCAATGTTGATTGTAAAATGCTTGAGAAATTGATCTGCTAGGGGATTGAAATATTTGATTAATTGAATAAGTATATCGTAAAACCAAAGAAAGGCATAATATTTTAGACTTTTTGAAAACAACTTAGTTAACAACTAGTCATGGAAAGTACAATACAAACATGCCACATCAAAAGATAGAATATGTTTTTCTGGATATCCTTTACCCTTATCTAAGGGAATTTTCAGAGATAAAAATATTGTAGTTAAAGGATGTGATTTAATCTCAGGTTATATACGGTTATGAATCAGGCTTGTGAATACATTTATTAACTAAATTGGTAAGTCTTGATCTAACTATAACACCTTAATATGCAAAAATGAAATATTTTACATGAAGAATTGTGTAGTAGAATGCGTAGATGATGTATTATGCATAGATATCAAAGTTTATGTATAATTAATTTGATTAAGCATGGGCATATATATTGGTTATAATCCTTGTGTTTCCATCAAACCCAAAGGTATAGGTACACATTGGTGAAATATTTAACACTTTGACAAATATGGTATTTCACTATAATGAAGGAGAAAAAATTATCTCCCATATTCAGAGGGGAGGTTCCCTTTATTGAAAACAGAAAGAATAGAAATAAACTTATTTACAATATTTACTAGTTAAATGAAGTATTGGGTTTTACTGATTTCAACCAATGATAAAAATTAAGAGAAGGAATATGAAGGTTCACCCACGAATGAGAAAACATATATTTCATCATATACATGATGAGAATGAATTATTTATAAGTAGCATGCTATTTTAATAATAACTTGAGTAATTTTTGAATTGAGAGATATGTATTAATATAAGAAAAATATACATCCACAAAGAACATTTTATACCCAAAATTTCATAATTACCCTTGTGTTCCTCATTGGAAGATTAAATAAAAAGTTCATTTCTCCTTTATTTTAAATTAAAAAAATATAATGAACATAAAACCACCATTATTTAAATTCCATTTCTCCTATTTATAGAGAGAGTAGGGAATGGTCTAAGTCTTTACATTAATTTTGACCTTAGGTATTCTGAATTTTGTTTTTTAAGAACTTTGGAAAGGGTTAGGTACTAGTACCAACATCATTATAGGAACACTTTTGTAGGTTGACTCAATGATTTGGGGTATATCAAGAATCGATATCACCTAGGAACAAGTACCTCAGTCAATCAAATATTGAGTAGTCATCAAGAACTTGAGGGTTTATGAGAAAAATTGCATAATCTAATGAGGGGTTGATATGTCCTTGGGAAATGAAGAGGTTATAATAACATGTGAGTAATATGGTCAATGATTAATATACCATTGGTAACCGAAGAGGTTTTAGGAACCACTCAATCAGATAGATTGATGAAAAAGGTCCCTTGAAGAATTGATGACTCAGAAGGAACAAAGGTACCTATTGACAAAATTGACACACTTGGGAACTCAGATATGGGACTCAATGAAAATTATATATTAAGTGTATAATGAAATTTTTTCCCTTAAACTTAGTCTATGAAATAGAGTAAGAATTAGGGAAAAATACGGATTTCAATTTTTTATGATAAGAACTAGCTCCAACTAAGGACTTAAAATTCTAAGGTTTAAAATGTATGTCCCAATCTTACCAACTTGAAACAAGTTCACATATCCTAGTCATATGGGAATGAAGACACATTTTTTGGATAGACCAATTCCTTATTGATAATTTTTCATGTTTTTGAGGTTTGGCATTGATGTTGCATTGATGTCAAAGGTTCTTAATAAGGTCTTCATGAGGTCATTAAAGAGTGTAGCTATGAGAGATAATATTGATCGGTATTGCAGTGATTATGAGAGTGTAATATATGATTTTTATATTTTATTATGACTACATTATTGATGTAAAGGTAAGCATGGAATGTCCTTGTCAAAGTTATCAAGTGTTTGAGCCTTGTAGAGTCTTGAGAAGATATGTGCATAGGATACCTACTCTTGTGCATGGAGGAGTATGATGGCTTAGAGAGATGAGTGAACATAGGAATGAGTGGTTGTATTAGGTTTATTGATCATTTATTTGCAGAATTATAAAACTCATGAGAGTCTTAGGATGATCCTACAAGGGTAGGACCTACAAATCAAGTCTACAACTAGACCACTTCTTTACCCTACCTGGCCTAATGATGCATCATGATCTATTGTCAAGGCGTATGAATGATGTATGACAGTTTTTAAGAATGTATAAGGTTTATTTAATATGTGAGAGTGGTGGATATTTCATGTAAAGAGGCATGAAGGTCAATTT